>SJYO01038983.1:11886936-12036243 GCA_006410555.1 Capra ibex | reverse complement strand
TATATATATATATATATATATATATATATATACGTACATAGGTAAGAGGGGGTTTGGGACGAGGGTAGGTCAGACTCGTCTCGAAGTACACGATATGTCATCCTGGAACAACCAATAGGTAAATTTTATGACGTCACACATGGACAACTAGGGTTTGAGGGATTGATAGGAAAGGAACGTAGTAAGGGGTGACCGTTGGTATTCAAGTAAGAGATTCAGTCACTCAGACAAAGACAAAACGGTTATTCAAGTAAACATAGTAAAGAAAAATCTTAGTGTATATTCCTCTACAGTATCCTATAAAGAGGAAAGAGGGAGATCTGAAAGTTGATAACTTGTCATCCATAGTCGAGGTGTTGAGGTCACGGTTTGTGTCACGAACACAATCTCCTCTAAAAGGTTTTTGTCACTGTTAAGGACAAGGTCTTCAGACGGTACTCCTATCCTGACTCCGTGACGTACACTCCACCGAGTCGTGCACTTCGCGTAGACGTTCCACGACAGGTTCACGGTGCCGCACGTAGTAGACAGGTCGACCGGGTGAGACCCTTTATCCCCACGGAGTAGTTCCCGTAGCCGTCACCGATACCTTCGTCGAAGAACGTACCACGACTCGACCATATTTACATGGGGACCGACACCAGTCTCAAGTCCAACCCGTCTATCCTACGGTTACCATGGTCCTTCTTTTTACCTTTAACTCTTTGGTACTTTAACTAATCTTTCCTAAACAAAAGAGAAACCCATAATCTTCAAGATATTTTCTACCTAAAGAGGATGACAGTGTTCAGAAGTACTGCAATCTTACAGATGGACTCTAAAAACAATCTCATAATGTGAATATCGAACACTTTGAGTTCGTCGTGGAGTAATTTAAGTCTTAACCCGTGAGTCTTAGGAGATTGTCTGAATACACATTTGTCTTAACAAATCTTTTTCCATTTGTTCTCGTTGGTCAAATCCTAGTTTATGTTTCCTTACTCCCTTGGGTGTAAATAACCATACGTGTCAGCGCTGAATGTAGCACTGAATTGAGACCTAAAGTTTTTGGAAAGACTTGTAGAGTTGAACTTACAAGGTGTGTGTAGCGTACGACCAGTGTAGATCATACCTCCGTAGTAATTGGGTTTGACCGAAAACAAGACCTTACAGGATGAAGTTACTGTCTAAGGTAAGTCAGTGGTTTCAGTCTTTGTACTCAGTAGAAGTAAAGGAGAAATGTACACTACACTTTTTAAGAACGTGGGTAAGGGTAAAGTGGTAGCATAAAAATCGACTCCAGGAGGAGTGAAGACCTAATGACTGTATCAAAAGATCAACAAAAAATAACGAAAGTTATTGATCGACGGGTGGAGAAAACTAGGTGGATGAGTTAACGACGGTCTCGTTATCAGGTTCTTTGGTTTAAACGAGCAAAGACAGAGGGTTTATAGGAAGTTTCAGAGTATTGTCGAATGTCCTGATGAGTATTTACCGAATCGACCCACATATCACTTCAACGAGTCAACACAGACTGAGACGTTGGGGTCCTTGACATCAAAGGTGGTAGGTACTCTAAAAGGTCCGTTCTTATGACCTCACCCAACGGTAAAGGAAGAGGTCCTCTAGAAAGGCTGGGTCCCTAACTTGGGCCCAGAGGGTGTACCATCCGTGATATCCGTCTGCGAAATGGTAGACTCGATGGTCCCTTCTAGGCGACCCACATATTCGGAAAACATTAAACTTGGAAAAGAGTAGAGAGTGGTACAGGACTATTCCTAGACAAAAAAGGGTAGAAGGTTTATAGACAAGTCACAAGGGAAACGACAAAATACCGAGAAACGAATGTTCGTGCAAGATGAGAAACAAACCTTACAGGAGGGAGGGAAGAAAAGGAACAATTAAACGTAAAAGGAACACGTATATGACACTCAATGAGAAGTTGCAGTAGGAACTGGAGAGTGGGGTACCCTGACAAGGTTTAGAGGGTAGAGGTACAAAGAAATCGTACAGGAAATTTGGAGATTGTAGTGTACAGTGTAGTATGTACACACACACGTATGAGTTAGCACCGGTTGAGTCACTGCTGTACCTGACATTGGGTGGTCCGAGGAGTCAGGTACCTTAAAAGGTCCGTTCTTATGACCTCGTACAACGGTAAAGAGGATCCCTAGAAGTTGTACAAAAGATTTGAAGATTATATTTGTATTGTGACAGAACGTTGATCAATTTACGGACGGTGAGTAAGAGAAAGTCTTCACCAACTAAAAAAATGGTAGATGAAATACCTACTGAGGGACTACAGGAGTCCTATTTTTAAAATTTCTTTGGAATTGTGTAAAAACCTGAAGGAAAGGTAAGTCTAGTGGTGTTTCCCTTCCCCACATACAGATACATACCGACTATTCCTGTCCCTTCGGACCTCACGACGTCAGGTACCCCAGCGTTTCTCAGTTTGTGTTGACCCACTGATTTGTTGTCACAATATGTAAAACGATATGCCATCTTTAATTGTGTTGTAACATTTCGTTGATATTATATAATGTTATTTTTTCATTCAATTTTTATTGGAGGTCCTACTCTTTGGAATCGTGGTGTATGATTCAGGAAATATTAGTAAGAGGATTACAAGATCGTAGTAAAGGATTATTTGGTGGACGTCTAACCAGTGCGGGATAGGGGGGTCAGATCACTTGGTATAAGTCAAGGGGTTTATCACACACAGAGACGTGTAAGAGAATGGAGACGGTCCTTGTGGTAAAAGACTAAGAGAGATAAGTCAAAAATTCTAAAACGAGTCACCGAACGGTTCTTGGAAAAGGAGAGGACATGGGGTTTAGTTGTCGAGAGGGCGGTTGGTACCAAGAGTAAGGTGACATATCTTTAGTAGCCAAAGAGACAGACCGGGTCACTTAGACTTCCGTGAGGACCCTCCTTGACCGACGAAACTCCAGTCCTAGGGGTCGTGGATGAGGGTCGTGACGACCGGTCCCTCGGGTCACCGATTTCGAGATTCGGTCTCCAAAACCTCAAGTTGTTACAGGTTCAAGAAGAGACCGTGATGGATTAGTACACTAGAATCGCCTATTGACCCCATTTTTACACATAGAGTATTATGAAAAAGTTCTTATTCGTTTGATACCAAATAATTAATTATTTGTTTTGGTTCCGTACTAAGAACGTGGACCGTGAATGGTTCATGATTGCCTTACTATCGTACGTAATACTACCCGTAAGTCACTGTAGTGACTTACTTACTTTCTGACTCACTCGACATTCTTGTCTGTCACTAACCAGTCGACACGCAGGTTTAGGTCTTGTCTTCCCCCTTTCTATGAGGTCCTCTCTTTTCGTGTACTTCCACACTTCCGTCCAGTATGTCTCTCTCTCTCTCTCTCTCTCTTTCTCTCTCTGTCGACCCTTCCACCTCATTCGTCACTAGACTTACGTACTATGACCACTGTTGGAGTGGAATGAGAAGTTTACGTCGGACCCACGACCTGGAGTGGTCCCCAGACCTACTGGGGGGCTCGAATAACTATGACTTTTAGATTTATGAGTAAGCGTTACGATGGTCTAATAATAAAAGACTAGTGAGGTCTTAATAATTATCGACGAGGAGTTAAAAGGAAGAGGAAGATGAAAAGTGACGTCAGGGTCCTCCTGCCAGAGTACCCAACCGACCCAAGGGTCCCAATCCTAGGGGATAACGAGTGAGGGGACACTCACTCGTCACCGTGAAGGGTATGGGCGGTACCCTGTCTGTCTGGTTTTCCATCAATGCACCTTACTACAACAAAAGTCTCCACCACAGATTCCTTCTCCATGAGGACCGGTATTAGTAGAATATAGACATAGGACTTACCGTCAAAACTTCTTCTTCTTTTTTTAAGTCGTCCTAGGTTTCTAAGAATAAATCGATGACCCGTAGGGGTCCCAGTTAGTGACCCCATATAAAAAGAGAAAGAAGAGAAAGTGAAAAAAAGACAGGAAATACATCAAAGTAGGAAATATTTGATTGTCCTAAACGAAACGATAACTAACGAACGAGTCAAGACATCTAGACAGAGAGGACAAAAAGTGACAATGTAGTCGTCATATCTTTAATCTTCACCCCGTGTTATAATGTTGGGTCGCGTGCGTGCACACGTGTATGTGTGGGTGCACACACACGTGTACGGGTTCCTACGAGTTTGGACATGTGTGAAAGTCTTAGATAACAATCAAACTTTATCACTAGAATGACTTTTCGACCTTTACCTGACTTGACTTCGTAATCTCTGAGATCGGGTGTGTTTTACATGTACTTCCTAGATACTTTTTACTTAACAGAAAAAGGGTAAAGAATATATGACCTGGGATACCTTCTACTGTTTTTGGACATAGTACTGGAGTAGACGAGGATAACGAACCTTCTACGGTTCAGTCGAGGAAGGAGTCTCAACTCACTTGGCCGACTTGTACCTTCCTTCTCAATAAAAAAGGTTCGTATTTCCGTACTTCAGAGGTACAAAGGTTCTTTTATATGAAAAGTACCAGGGGTTATGAGATCTGGAGTTGAATATACTTGCAGTCCTAGATTATAAAAAGTATTAAGTATGAAAATTTTTATATAAATATGTGGAGAGGTTGGGTCTGTCACTTACGAGACACCTGTTTTGTTAGAGTAACATAGGGATAAGAAAATTTACATAGTTTGTTAGCGTAATACACGTACTACTCAGGCCATGATGTGGTTCACGAAACGTTTATGACATTAGGTAAATAGGAGTATTGTGGGAAGACTAAATATTTGAAGATAATAGAGATAAAAAGTCCAATTCTTAAACTCTGTGTATCTCTGATTCATTAAACGGGTCCCATTACTCGATTATTTTCTTCCACATTTACTTTTGATCTACGACTCCGAGGTACTGGAGACGACACTTCTTGAAAAGAAACGAAAGAAATTATTAGTAGCGAATGTGGGATTCATTATCGTTGTTCCTGAAGTCTGTAGTCCACAAGTCATTCACAAGTACCTTACTTAGGACATAGACAAGACTAGAAATGCAAAGACTACTAAATTTACAAATATGCAGATAACGTACGGAGAGTGATTAGAGACTCCAGAGTCTCCCGTCCGTAGAACGGACTGAATGTCGATATTAGAGTCAAAGACTTTAACACGGACGTCTTCGTGAGTTGTTGATAAACAAGTTATTTGTCTACTTACTTACTCAGTCACTAACAAAATTTTTTACACCTGGTCAAAATTTCAGACATAACTTAAACAATGTTATCACGAAGACAAAATACGAGACAAAAAAAAAAAAAACCGGGGTTCCATACACCCCTAGAATCGAGTGACTGGTCCCTAGTTTGGGTGTGGGGAAGGTAACCTCCCACTTCAGAATTGATGACATAGTGATCCCTTCAGGACTCAGTCACTGGAAAGGTAATTTTTGTGTCTAAAGGTGCCCATCTTTGATCCGGTGGTATGGGAAAACAACACCGAAAGATAACGACGACATTGTCTAATGGTTTTTGAATCGCCAAATTCTTTTTTTATGTAGAATGGTCAAGACTTACAATCTTCATGTTGTACCTAGAGTGGCTTGAGTTTATTTTTACGACCGGACCGACACATCGAAAGACCTCCGAGTCTCTTACGGACAAAGGTACGGGAAAGGTCAAAGGTCTCCAGTGGGTAAACAAACCTAACACCGGGTCAAGTTAGAAGTTTGGACCGTTATGACATGGTAGGACATGGATAAAGATATCAGTGTAGAAAGAGACCCATTAAGAGAAGACGGAGAACAAAGGTGAAAATTCCCGGGGTCACTAATGTGACTCAGGTAAACTATTGAGTCCTATCAATACACTTATAGTCGACTAATCGTTGGAATTAAGGTAGACGTTGGGTTTAAGGAAAAACGGTAAATTTGATTGTAAAAATATGTAGTCTCTTTAATCCCGCATCTGGAGAAACCTACTTGTATAAGACGAGGCATAGAAAGGAGGAAATGTTTAAAGAGACTAAGTTTTACTGATAGGGGGAGGTGGAGTAGATGTTTATTTAGGAAGAGGAATTAAAAAAATTGGGGACGTACCATGACTAGAGAAAGGTTTAACATAATATGGACACAAGTATATATAATAAGGGGTTATTGTTTTTACCTAAAAACGTCCTTCTATGTATGTTGATGTATGGTGTGTCTTAAATTATATCACTCTTTAAACATGTGTCTGAATGGTTGTAAATAGACATATCTTTGTAGTATGTCAAACGAATAAAGTCGGTGTCAAAGATCTTCTATTTGGACTTATATATTATCCGTGATTCACCTTTTTATATTAACTTCCGTCTCCTTGTTCCTATGTTTTCGTCCGATTCTTCCTGGACACACGGTCCTGTACCCACGATACGCACTGTCCACTTAACACAACATTGTTGTTTTGATTACTATTCTTATTAAACATGTCGACGGTGAGTGACACGGTTCAAGACATGATTCTGCACATTAACGTTATAGACTAAATTTAATGTATTTATCACTCCATCTAGTCACAATACTATATCTAATGTCTTTGACTTCAAGTCTTTTGAATTTTCTGGTTCTTCTTATGAAACACATTTATACGTTAAAAATGTTTTTTAGACTGAATCAGTAAAATATAACCTTATTTGATTTTAAGTCTTTTCAACTTCCGGTGTGGGTGAAGATCATAGTCTCGGTCTTAATTTTACATAAAAATCGTGTTTTTTTTACATAAGTCAGAGGGAGTCACGAAATCTCTTAACATTCTTTTTGATAAGAACTGTATTTCTACGTAATTTTTTACCTTCCGATATTTACTGGCTTGTAAAAATCAAATATTTAAGACTGTTCAAATACTATTTTTACTTGTTGTCGATATAGGATTGGACTAACCATTTTAAGAAATTAATAATTGTAATATACTTCTTTTACACTGGTACGAGACGTACTAGGGACTTATTTAGTCAAATGTTTTGTTTAATTAGTTACATAGTTATTTAGTCACACATACGTATACACATTTGTATACAGACACATATTTGTATATTTATATTATATGTGTGTGTACACACACACATTTATGTATATCTTAAACAAAAAAAATTATTGTCGAAATAACTCTATATTAGGTATATAATATTTTAAGTCCGGAGGGTCCACCGTGACACTATTTCTTAGACGGACGGTTACGTCCTCTGTTTCCTTCTGGACCCAAACTAGGGACCAAGTCCTTCTGGGGGACCTCCTCTTTTACCGCTGGACGAGGTTATAAGAATGAACCTGTTAAGGTACCTGTCTCTTCGGACCACCCGATGTCAGATACCCCAGTGTTTCTCAACTTGTGTTCACTGGTATGTGTATGTGTAATATTTTAAGTAACAAAATTTTATATTTTAAGCCTCTCTAAGGTTCTACCGCCTCCTTATCCTGCCCTTCTGGTGAAAGAGGGAGTGCTTAAGGAGTTTTCTTGTAAAGTTGCGACTCGTTTGAAGTGTTTTGTTGAAGACATCCGACCGTCTCCTGTAGTCCGTTGGTCTTTTCGTCTAGTAACAGAAGTTTTTGTCCATCCTTTTTTATATTTTCTGCTTTTTCCTCTGTTTCCTCCACCCCTCCCTCGGGGCAGGGCCCTTCCCTTCGGGCAGGGCCCTTCCCTTAAAATTCTTCTCTCCAAAGGTTTGTGGTCCTTTGTGAGAGGGACGGCTCAGACACCGCTCGGAACCTTTGTGTCTCCCGTTGTATTGTCCTTCCTTTTTATCTATTTATTAATTTTGGTTGTCTAATGTTCGGGTTGTCATTGAGGGGGTCGCCTTTTCGTCGTGTCTGCGGACGTAGGNTTTATGTATATCTTAAACAAAAAAAATTATTGTCGAAATAACTCTATATTAGGTATATAATATTTTAAGTCCGGAGGGTCCACCGTGACACTATTTCTTAGACGGACGGTTACGTCCTCTGTTTCCTTCTGGACCCAAACTAGGGACCAAGTCCTTCTGGGGGACCTCCTCTTTTACCGCTGGACGAGGTTATAAGAATGAACCTGTTAAGGTACCTGTCTCTTCGGACCACGCGATGTCAGATACCCCAGTGTTTCTCAACTTGTGTTCACTGGTATGTGTATGTGTAATATTTTAAGTAACAAAATTTTATATTTTAAGTTACAAAAAGTCATGCAAGTGATCAAAACGTTGGTAGTGGTACTTAGAACTTTGTGAAAAATGGGGCTTTCTTTGAGGTATCAGTAATCGTTAGTAAGGGATAAGTGACGGGTTTGACAGTGGAAGAGGGTGGGGGAGGCTTGGTATTTGTAGGTGATTAGATTGTGTGCACCTCTATGCGGACACACGATGCAGCGAAGTCAGGACGGACTGAGAAACGTTTAGATACCTGACATCCGAGGAGACAGGTACCGCAAGACGTCCGTTCTCATGACCTCACCCAACGGTAAAGGAGGAGGTCTCCTAGAGGGTGTGGCCCCCTAGTTTTGGTGAAGAGAACCCAGAAGACGTAACCGTCCGCCCAAGAAATGATGATCGCGGTGGACTCTTTGGTGGATCTATACGGATCAGATCTATAAATATTACTTACCTTAGGATGTTATATACCAGAAACTTTCGACTTAAAAAGTGTCCATCCAAAAAGTTCCAGGTAGATACAACGAAATACATTATCGTAAAGTAAGAGAAAATAACAGAGGTTTACAAAGTAGTTCACTTCCTCCCTCCCATTCTCTTCCTTCTACTTTCTTTCTCTTCTACTTCTCTCCCCTTCATTCTGTTCCCCTCCCTCCCGAAGCGAGGACGTTTTCTCCGTTATATTCTGCGCCAATGTCTATGTCCACTCACTCCTTTCACTGACTTTATGTCCTTTCATCAGGACTTATCCACGTCTCTCTCTCTCTCTTTGTCGAGTAGATTGATCTCCTTTCATCTATTCTTGACGTCACCTTCGTTCTACTCAAACCGTCGTCTTCCTTAAATCACCTGAGAGTTGACGACCAAGGATTAAAAAGATTACTTTGTGTATATTTCCTTAACTTGGATGAGTTGAAACGTTCACATATAACAACTGAATACGGTACAGATCTAGATAAACTTTGTAACACTTTCTAGGATTCTTCACTTCAGATACCGGGTACTATAAATTGTCGTACATCTTAGTAATTAGAATAAAAGAAAAGAGGACTTCTTAAACATAAAATCCTGAATATGTCTTAGTCTTTAAGTCAGAACCTCAGATTGAAAGGACATGTGTATACACAAGGGAAGATGTATTAACCTCCTCCTTTACCGTTGGGTGAGGTCGTGAGAACGGACCTTTTAGGGTACCTACGTCATTACACCATCCGATGTCAGGTACCCTAGAGTTTCTCAGCCTGTGCTGACTCGCTAAAGTAAAGATATATTACGGATCACTCTCCCAAAAGTTAAACACGAACTTATAAAAATCTTTCTCGTTGAGAGAGGGAGGATCCTGTTGATAGTATCCACGATCCCCTTGTCCAAAACTTCGGTAAATAATAGAACCAAGTTTGCGACAAAGTTGGTGAATTTTCGATACACTGGAACGCTTAGAAAGACACGAATCAAAAGAGTAGATACTTCGTCCTTACTACTTATATGAATCGAGTCTCCCGACGACATTCCTAAGTCATTCAATTATACACACTTCAAATCTTATCGGACTGTATCTAACACACAAAACATTTACTATCGAGATCGACATTTTGTCGTCCTAGATAGAAATTTAAGAAAGACTAGATCTTGTTTTACCACTAGATACACCGAAGATGGGTATCCAAGATCATGATTGAGAAGGAAGGAGCCGGGACATTCCAGAATTTAAAGACAAAATACATGTGTATGTTTTAGATTCTTGGTGTCACATAGGAGATTTGATCTTATAGGAGTAGAGGTTGTGACTGAACCACTTTACTCAAATATGATAAGTAAAAATATGGGTGACCCATTGTGATATCTTAAGAACTGGTTTTATAAAATTATTGACGTTTCATAAATGTGCATATCAAAATGTGATTGAATACACCACGAAAAATAAAACCCTTTGTATCAAAAAGTGAAAATAATATTTATTTCCGTAATAAATTTCCAGACCGACATAGAGACTAACAAAATGGTTTGGGTTGACGATATTTGTTTTAATAACAGATCCCTCCTATGTTTTAATAAAGGACAAGACGGTAGTGCGTTGCTCAAAACATGTCAAGTCACCAAGTCAGTACAGACTGAGTCGCTAGGGTGCCTGACGTCGTGTAGTCCGAAGGGACAGGTAGTGTTTGAGGGTCTCGAACGAGCTTGAGTACAGGTAGTCTGGGCTATCAGTCACTACGGTAGGTTGGTAGAGTAGGAGAAGTATGACAAGTACCCCAAGAGTTCCGTTTTTATGACTTCAGCAGACAGTAAGTGAAGGGACTCAAAACAATGAGAAGTGAACAAACTTCCTTTAAATTTTACTACAAAAATACAGAAATTTAATACATAAATTTTTTGACTGGCTTTAAAAAGTCATGTCAAGGAGAGTCTCGAAGTGATACATGTGATCGTTATAATTTTCCCTCTCTCAATATAAAAGATACAGGTCACGTCGACGGGTACTTTGACGGAAAAGACATATACCTTGTATAAAGTTCCTTAAGTCATAGTCTCGTAACTTTATTAAGAGGTCCACGTTTGTCGTCAATGAAAGATATAAGGACACACCCTGTAGTAAAGGATCCCCTAGAAGTCTATTTTAAAATTCAACATGTTGTTTTTTACTACAAAAGACGTTCTATTACTTTTGTTTTGTTAAATTGTGGAGTCTTTTTTTTCCACCCTCCCTAAATGGTCTTCTAGATACGATTATTTGTGAATTCCTTCATTTTTAATTGTATACGACCTTGTTAATACAGAAGTAATTTACGAAAGGTGTCTAGCGTACCCTTGCGCTGTCGTACTCTTATAATTATTAGTCTTTTGTGTCCGTGTAAATTGATCTTATATTGTTTTTAAATTCCGTCTGCAATTCTTATGACGTTAATTTACCAGAGACATTAGTACAGCGATCACAACTTCTTTAAAGTGCATACTCTGACATAAGACTTATTAGTGTCTGTTTATCATACCTTGTCCACACCAATTGGAAAATCAAATCGGTGATCAGGACCACCAAGTCACTAATTTTTTTTTCTTTCTTTCTTTCTTTAGGTGAACGGTTACGTCCTCTGTGTACAAACTAGGGACTAGATCCTTCTAGGGGACCACTTCCGTTACCGTTGGGTGAAGTTATAAAAACGGATTATTTAGGACTCCTGTCTCTACGGACCGTCCTATGGTAGAGACCCCAGTGTTTCTCAGCCTGTGATGAATCACTAACTTGTCGTTGTTAACGACGATACTGGGACCCGTTCAGAAGTATCCGACAAAGGAGAAAATATTTTTCCCGTAACCTTGTCCCGAGCTACGGAATCTTCTTCGTACTTTTTTATACAGTGTATGTTGACGTTTAAACTCATTAACGATAATAAAAGACTAATATGTACCTTTTTTGACCTTCTTTCATTTCTAAAAAAGACGTATAAGTTTTTCTTACCTTAAGTTTTCCTTTATTAAAGAAGTATGAAAAAATTAGGAGAGGAATAATCTGGTTTAGTGATAAACGAGTAGAAATATTTAAGTTAACACCTTCATAAAGAACTTGTAAAAGATACACAAGTTTAGACCTAATTATTGACAGTTTATTATATTTTCAAGACACTGAGCACAGTTTTTTATGTCCGCACTGAGGAGAGGAACTAGAAAACCCCGAAGGTCCACCGTGTCACCATCTCTTGGGTGGCCGGTTACTTCCTCTACTTTCTCTGAGCCCAAACTAGGGACCCAGTCCTTGTAAGGGATCCCCTCTTTTACTATCGGGTGAGGTTTCGTTGAATCGTGATCGTGAACGAGAAAATTCTTGATTTCTGTAAACCTGTTCAGTGAAACAAAGGTAAAATGATTGGATATTTTATGAAAATTATTGTTTACAAAGGAGAGTCAGAAGAAGTTCCCTGTTTAGCCTATTACATGTTCTTTTGTAAAGTATTTGATGTATAAAAGTTTGTATTCACTAGTAAGGTCCCTTAAACCCTTTTTTTTTCTACTCAAAACCAAGATTGTACCTGTGTTTCAAAGAAATATTACTTTAACGAATTTTAGATTATCCCTTGATAAAAAGGAGGGCAAGGATCTTCTACGAGTGGGTTCGTACGTCAGGAATCTATTCGGGAGTGTCGAGGAAAAGGTCAGACTGAGCTTAGAAAGAACGACGAAGAAAGTATGGGTAATTAGTTTTGACACGGTACAGGACAGATTAAAGAAGTGACTCACTACGACAATTGACGACAGTAATATGTTATACAGTAGGTACTATTTTAGAAGGGGTCACAGGGACCTAATCTTGTCATAGATGTCACAAACGTGACACCGAAACTTCATGGTGAGTGTATTTCACATCTTATATAAGGGAGTTGGACAATTACGGCTTGAATTTGGTATATTGAACGAATCTGATTACTGTACTCCTTCAAAGTTCTATGGTTAAGGCCGGTTCCAGAGTTTTCTATCGTACACAAGAATAACAAAAAGAAACCCAAGACACTAGACGGTGGTCTGTTTGTACGGGATCCATGGGGATAAGGTTTCTCCTGTACCCCCGGACGTCTCCTACAATCCTCATACAAATTTAAAATTCTTTGATATTACCAGTGTGACTAAATATAAAGGTAGTCGTTATATACTCGTAAAGTTAACGAAGTATAACATCTATTTGTTAAAGTGTAGAAAAATTTTAAATCAGTAAGATTATTCACATATTATCATCGAGTAAACACTAAATTTAAAAGTAAAGGGACTACTGTTCTACATACTTCACTTCACTTTCAGTGAGTCAACACAGGTTGAAAAACACTGGGGTACTTGACATATCAGGTACCTGAAGAGGTCCGGTCTTATGACCTCACCCATCGGAAAGGGAAGAGGTCTCCTAGAAGGGTTTGGTTCCTAACTTGGGTCCAAAGGGTGTAACGTCCACCTAAGAAATGATCGACTCGGTGTTCCCTTCGGGTTCTTATGACCTCACCCATCGGATAGGGAAGATGTCGTCTAGAAGGACTGGGTCCTTAGTTTGACCCCAGAGGACGTAACGTCTACCTAAGAAATGGTTGACTCGATACTCCCTTCGCATATCAGGTACCCCAACAGTTCTCAACCTGTTCTACATATCGTTTAAGTTTATACGAATAATCAGGAAATATATAGGAGAAAACATTCTATAGACAGGTTTAGAAGACGGACAAAAAGGAATGAAAACAGAAGAATCACTCAATATAAAAATACTTAAGATCCATGTCAGGAAATAGTCTATATCTAATATGTGTGTGTGTGTGTGTACTGTGTATTCAACCCGAGATGTCAGTGTCTATAGACTTAGAGACGAGTAAGAGAGTATAAACGAGAGAAAAGAAGTCTAACGAACGAAAGTTATGTAATAAAAGTACAAGTGATTAAGAGGGTAGAAATTCAAAAACTTGATAGACTAAAAAATTTAAAATGAATAACATGGAAAGTCCAGATCCTAAAGAAAAAAGGAAAAAATTATCAAAGGTCGATAGACAATTCTAAAGGATGGACGAGTTGTTTTGGCAAAAATTGAGAAATATATATATAAGAAAATTAATAATTTGTAGAAACGTTATCTACAGTTTCAGACAGTTACGTTGTAGGCACTGGGTAGACTCAGTAAAGTCTTTCATCGTTTACGTTTTCAGAGGTAAACTTTACCGACAAAAAGTTCCAGTCTCAGGAAAGAGTGGAGACGGACTAAATGCGACCCGGGGATCAAAGGGGAAGTAAACGGATAATGTTACTTTCGTTCTCTAAGTCCGTTGTAAACACGTGTCTGAACTGAGGAAAATATAAAGAGAGTAAATATTCCGTAGTAGGTCAGGACTAGATAAAGGAACAGTTGAGTTCAACTTACTCGACACCAAAAGACGACGGTACTAGTTCTCTGACACATCGTGAGAATCGGGACTTAACAACGTCGACTTCAAAAAATTCTCATTTACGAAAAGGACCAAGATAGACGAAAAAATATAAGGTCACCAATTTAAAAAAAGATAATGTATTTCACTTTCCTTTCACTTCAGTGAGTCAGCACAGGCTGAGAAACACTGGGGTAACTGACATCGGGTGGTCCGAGGAGGCAGGTACCCTAAGAGGTCCGTTCTTATGACCTCACCCAACGGTAAAGGAAGAGGTCCCCTAGAAGGGCTGGGTCCCTAGCTTGGGTCCAGAGGACGTAACGTCCGTCTACGAAATTGGAGACTCGGTGGTCCCTTCGGGTACAGATAATATCTTCATATCAA
The DNA here is from genome assembly GCA_006410555.1 of Capra ibex. NCBI lineage: Eukaryota > Metazoa > Chordata > Mammalia > Artiodactyla > Bovidae > Capra > Capra ibex. The sequence goes on along the minus strand of SJYO01038983.1, from coordinate 12,021,840 downwards.
CTATATGTTATAACGTAATCAAAGTCCGTATATCGTTTCACTGAATGTATCTAAAAAAAGTCTAAGAAAAGGTAATATCGAATAATCTTCTATTACTTGTATTAAGGAACACATACGCGTCAACGAGTTAACACAGACTGAGAAACACTGAGGTACCTGACCTCGAACAGTCCGAAGAGATAGTTACCCTACCCTAATAGAGTCGTTCTCATGACCTCACCTAACGGTAAAGGAGGAGGTCCCCTAGAAGGGTTGGGTCCCTAGCTTGGGAGTAAAGGACCCAGACGACGTCACCGTCCGCCTAAGAAAATGGTGACTCGGTAGACTCCTCAGATACCAAAGGACACGACATGTCAATTAGAAACAGTAAATGGACAAAATATATGTCACTATACATAGACAGTTAGGGTACAAGGATTAAATAAGAGGGAGGTAAAAGAATGTCGTTTATTTATATGTCTGTTATCTTTCACCAGTCAATCGTGGTACTCATCTTTCTCAAACCAGTAGGTAGTCACACAAAATGTCTCCAATGCCTCTGTCTATCAATTGGTTCATCGGATGAATTGACCTCCAGACAATTATTCTATAGGTGAAATAAGAGGGAGGTAAAATAGACTTCTTATATTCCAAGTCTCACTGTCAATGGGGTTCAAGTATGTTGACCGAACACGGGTGTACTGGAGAAAGACTAGGACTCGAAGAATCTATTTATTATAAAATAACTTTCTGATAAAACATAAGACACAGAGAAGCCCCCGTGTTTTATCAAAAAAGATTCAATGATACCTTTTTGTACAGACTCTTTTAAATTTTCCACTAAAAAAAGATTATAGACCACAAGTTAATCATTTGTCTAATTCAAGTTATATACCATTTAATCTATTTTTTACGTGGTCCCTGGGAACATTACGTCGACTTTTAACGTAAATGGATGTACTTCGTTGACTGACTTACTGTACAAAAAGTTGTATTATATCAATTTAGCTTTAATATAGAATGTCTGTAGCCGGAAAGATAAAGAAAACGATATAACTTTCAGTCGGTTGACTAAGTAAAGGAGAGGATGATTTTGTACATAGATTTACTGATTTATGTGTGACGTAAACTGACCTATTAATATACTTAAACTGAAATCTTTTACATTATGGTCGATTTTGTAGGAGGACTCAATATTTGAAACGTAAGTAGAGATTTCAGATATTATTATTTTCCCATATATGAAGATAGACATAGATAGATATATTTATAGTCATATAATTTTGGTTAGTTAGAATTCCCTTTAGTTGGGACTTATGAGTAACCTTCCTGACTAGGACTTCGACTTCGAGGTTATGAAACCGGTGGACTACGTTTCTCGGTGGAGTGACTTTTTCTGGGACTATGACCCTTTCTAGTTTTCGTTTTCTTCTTCTCCCGTCGTCTCCTACTCTACCAATCTATTATAGTGGTTGAGTTACCTGTACTTAAACTCGTTTGAGACACTCTGTCACTTCCTGTCTCTGCGGACCGTACGACGTCACGAGTATTTGTTTTATATACATACTCCAATATATATCATCATAACAAATATTATCGTTTTCCAACCTTTATAGGGTCACAAATATTTCTCTCTTTAATAAGTGGAGAGGAGGTTCTATGTGGGTGTTTGTGTGTAGTATTAAATGTACAGTCAAGGTGGCGTAGTGGAACTTAAGGTACGAAACCGGAGTATGAAGTGTGAATTAGTGTAGAGACTCGGAAATGTGAAGGACAAACAAGGAAGTGGTATATCCAGATTGAAAAGAGAAAAATTTAGGACATATTTTGAGGACAAATGACACTAGTTTATGACATAGAGAAATCTGTGGAAAGTATTAAAGTGTTTGTCTTATAGTGAGTTAAAAGTGTTTTACCGACAGTTATTCTGGTTGCATTCAATTCTGAAAGGAATCGAATGAGAATCGGACTACAAAGTAAGTTTCACTTTAGTCTTCAGTTTTCATCTCAGTTTCGTTAAGTGTATAAATGAGAGTAGAAAATCTCTTATACTCTAAGTGATTGTTAGATTGTAATAGAACAAATAAATGAGTGACTCGCTGAAGTGAAAGTGAAAAGTGAAAGTACGTGACCTCTTCCTTTAGCGTTGGGTGAGGCCACAAGAACGGACCTCTTAGGGTCCCTACCGTCTCGGACTACCCGACGGTAGATACCCCAACGTGTCTCAGTCTGTGTTGACTTCGTTGAATCGCCGTCGTCGTCGTCGTCGTCCTTGTAAATTGTACTCTCGGGAGAATTGTTTTCAAAGTTATATGAAATGAATGTGACTGATGTCCATGTTATCACATATCGATAGAGACGACGACGACGACGACGATTCAGCGAAGTCAGCACAGGTTGAGACACGCTGGGGTATCTACCGTCGGGTGATCCGAGGAGACAGGGACCCTAAGAGATCTCGAATAATTAAACGAAGTGACTTTGAAATACGGGTGACTAAACCATTGACGGATAAAAGGGAAAAAAAATCCGAGATGATTAGTGGAGAGACGAGAAACTAATGTACTTAAACTATGAAATCTATGTAGTATGTTCATCTTAGTACGTCTTAAACAGAAAGGTTCTGACCGAATAAAGTGAATCGTATTATTGGAGTTCCAAGTGGGTACAACGGTGTGTGACGTCTTAAAAGAAGGAAAAATTTCCGAATTATCTCAAGATTATGTACATATATGATGTAAAAGAAAGACAACTACCTGTGATTGACCCTTAAATATGTTTTCTTAACTTTAGTTCTAGAGTTTCTCTATGATCCTGAGGGTATCATTAACTTCGTAGTGAGTGTTGTCGGTTCTACACCTTTGTTGAGTCGTCATTTAGAGTTTTAAATAATTTCTGATACTTCTTTTCATTTCAAGTCTCGTTTCTTTTATTAGTCCTAACGTCTGAACCTCTGGAAAAGTCCGTTCCAACTGATGGTTCTGATAAAAATGTAACAAGGAAGAAAACTCTCATTTCGTTTGTCTTCTATCATTGCTAGGAAGGGTAAGAGAGAGATAAGGAGTTCGGAAGGTTCATAGGAGAATTCACAGTCTAGCGAGACTAAGGGGAATAGAACACGGGAACGGGGTCTCTGGGGGGCTCAAGGATGAAGATGGGTACGGGTTCGTCGACACGCAGACCGTAGTAATCCCCCGGAACCGAGATGCAGAAGACCAAAGGGAGACGTCACTTACCACCCCTCGTAGATCCTCAGAGAGTAATAGTAAAGATATCTGTTATTTTCACGAATGCACTAATAGAAGTGTACGGTACCGTAGATATGGTACAGTCAGTGGTGACTATTGTTGTCAAATGGTGACTAAGTTATCAGCGAGGAACTTGTGTTTGTGGGACAGTGTAAACAGATATATAGGATGATAATTATGTCGTCAGACATGTTTCGTCTTTGAATTTAAAGTTACTTTCTGGTTGAATTATTTTTACCTTCTGTCTCTCATCTTGTTTTGGTACTCTAATTAAACCCACTGTCCATGTAAAGCCACACCCACCGTCTCTTCTTTACACTACTTAATAGTCTTTTGACGAAAGATTTTGTAGTACCAAGTTCTCTCCTAGGTACCCATGAAAAATCATTATCCTATCTAACTTCGTAAGTAGAAGTTTATTAATGAACGAAATCCCTGTCCCTAGATTTTACCGAAAACCTTCCCTAGTAAAGTGAGTCTTCTCGTTACGACCAAGTATGGAGGTGAGGGAAGAGGTAAAACAGATAAAGATGTATACAGTCCGGTAAGAAGGACACTAGAATCGGGGATCTGTATGACGCTTTGAGTTACTGTATCTGACCACCAATTTTTTTCTTTTTTTTTTTTTTTGGTATTACCTTTGTATACGTCTGTACTGACCCGTTAGCCTGTTCCGAAATGTTAATCAAGATCTCTTTCCTGCTATTATTAATATATAAGTCAAAGGGGTTTGTGACTTAAGCAATTTATAAACCAATATTTAAGATTGTAATTTTAACAATTTTTCGTCACTCCTTTTTTAGTATCTTCCCAGATCACTATAAATAATATAAGTTTACATAGGAATTCTTTTTGATTTGTAATAAATTGTAACAAAAACAAAGTAATAATGAGTGATCTAATCGGATAGTTTTTAATCCGGTAAACAAAATGGGAACATTTAAGACTCTTTAGAAGGGACATATATTTGACGTGGTTTTCTTTCCTTGTTTAACGTAAGTACCACCGAGTCTGTCATTTCTTAGACGGACGTCACGTCCTCTGCGCCCAAGTTAGGGACCCGGGTCTTCTAGAGGACCTCTTCTCCGATGGGTGAGGTCATGTGAACGGACCCTTTAGGGTACCTGTCTCCTCGGACCACCCGATTTCAGGTGCCTTACCGGTTCTCAATCTGTACTGACTCGTTGATTGTGAAAGTGAAAGAAAAAGTACGTTGTAAAATTTTGACTCTTACGGGTTATAAGACATACAAGTTCCAGTGAGTTCTTCCATAATTAAGAACGACTATTAATCCATTCTACTTATTTTTGGTTCATCATTAAACTTCACTTTTCACGATCTTGTCCCACCAGTTTTTTATTTAATTGACCTATACTGTTACGTACGGATGATCAGTGCACTTACAAAGTCCTATTTTACATGACTGGATTAATAAAACTCCTTATGTCCCGACTAAGTTATTTCCATTTTATCGTTTTCTTTTGTCGGATTAAAAGTCGTCGCCAAAGAGAGTGTAAACATAAAATTCTATCGAAGTACACAAAATACAGAAACTAATAGGGTCGTTGTCACCCATCATTACTAGTATTCGAAGGGACAAAATGTACTTATCATAATTGTGAGTGTCTTCACTTTCATTGATTATGATTGCCACCGGTAAGTTTAATATTCGGTGAAGACTACTATTTCGAAAAGGTCGTGTGAGAGAACAAAACAAAGCGAACTTATTTAATTGAAACTCGGTTCTTGAATGATTTTCTGAGAGTAATGGGTGGTGTAAGATATACGGAGTAGTAAAAAAGTATACTCAGAAAAAAGTCTTTTTAATTGTCTCAACATCTATAACAAAACATAAAGGAAACGGAAATTCACATACATCTTCTCGTCTGAATCCCCCCGTAACACGTAACAGGAATAATGTAACATGTAAATATAAACGTAAGTAATGTAACATGTAAAGTAAATAAAGTATCTTAATGACTTGTAGATTATATATGGATTATGGTAGATTCTACCGAGGTGTATTTCTGTGTTTATTCTCTATTAGAACGAGGGAACCTCGAGTTTTATACTACCTCCCATTGTCCAGGTCCTTATAGATTTAAGTAGTTTCGTTTTACCTCCACCTTCACTTATTTTCCTTCTTTAAGTAAGAAAATTATGGACCCTCCTTTGTCTTTATTCATTTGAAACTTCTTACTCTCTTTAAAGTCATCTATTTCTTCAAGTTCCCGTAAAATCCTCTTCTTTACCGTCTTTGTTCCATAACTCGTCTTAGTTTCGAATTCTACTTATGAAAAAACATAGATACCGTATTTACCGTGTCTTCCGAGAAAATATTGGTATTAACGATAAGGAATCTTCGACAGAAAGTATTCACAATTAAAATGAGAGTTAAAAGTAACAACTTAGTACGTCAGAAAGTTTTTAGGTGTCGGTTTTAGGACGAAGTTTAACTTACCGTATACTTCTCTTAACGTAAGTAGACAGACTTCAGGTCGAATTGTCTTTCATAATAATTTACTACCTCGACTCGTATTTAGAACCAACCTCCACCCCTTCGTCATGATTATCGAGACAAGATTTTCAAAAGTGACTACAACCTTTAATCATAAATCAATGGGTGACTATCTCTTTACCTTGGACTTATTCTACTCATTCAATTTTCCTATATTTAAATTAGACATATAAACTCTTTTTCCTAAACCCCGAAAGTAAATTTTAGTTAAACAGGAATAAAGTTAAAAGTACTCATTTTACGAGTCGGTAAAAATACTTACGTTCAGAATCTTTTCAAAAATTTACACGGGACCTAAAAAAAAATTACGTGGTGATTGTTGTCTTTTTATCTCTTTAGAGTCCCTCATCTAGAGATGTGATCATTATTCGTTTACTCAAAGTTATAGCCCTTTTTTGTACTTGATTGTCTTCATTCTTTTGTTGGTTTTTGTTACATAGAAACCACCTCCATAAGTAATGTTTCAGAACGGTCCCTATACTTACTTTAATCTGTACTCTACCATTACTACTGGGACCTACGCTCTGTCGTTTTCTCTGTGTCTACATATCTTGCCTGAAAACCTGAGACTCCCTGTCCCTCTCCCACCCTACTAAATCCTCTTACCGTAACTTTGTACATATGATAGTGCATTCTTTACTTCACGGTCAGATGCAAGCTATGTCCTATGTCCTACGAACCCCGACCACGTACCCCTACTAGGTCTCACTACTATACCCCACCCTCCACCCTCCCCCTAAGTCCTAACCCTCGAACATATGTGGGTACCACCTAAGTACAGTTACATACCGTTTTGGTTATATGTCATAACATTTAATTTTATTTCATTTATTTATTTATTTATTTATTTTGGTTTCTTTCATATACGTCACGTAACTTTGTTCTTATGATACTAAACTTTTGGTTCTTAAATCTAAGAAAACTTGTCCCTAACTAGTGTTGTACTACCCGGTGAAGTGAAGTAGGAGGAGACGTTTATATGGTTTATCCCAAACTGTTAAACTTATAGTGTAACAGCCTTTCTGTATTTACTCTATTTTCTCAAGTTTCTAGACATTCCCTTTGGATGACTTGTTTCACGTCGTTTTCTCTCTTCTATTTATTATTCTTATATGACTAAAAAATGTAACACATTGTTTAATCGTGTTTATAACGTTTTGGGTAAATAATAGAGCGATAAAGACATCTAGACTTCAGATGCGTCGTCTTAACTTAAGAGACGAATCCCTTAGTGTTCTTACTTTACTTTTACCGTCGACTCTAATGCAAATGAAAACCTCCAACCCTCAAATAAAAGTTCGAGCAAGTCCAACAACCGTCTTAAGTCGAGGAACGTCAACATACTGATTTCAAGGACAAAGGGACGACCGACAACCGGTTTTTAATGAGGATCTCCTACGGGTGTCCAGGATCGGTGTACTGGTTAAGTGTTGTACCGTCGATTTAAAAAGTTTCGGTCGTTTTCTTAGTGTAAGATCATCGGTTCCAGTCAGTATATATTACATTGGAGTAATTACCCCAGTAATAAGGTAGTATTAGTATCCAGGATTGGTGTGAGTTCTTCTTCCTTAAAGTGTCCTGTATATGTGTACCGTGACTCTCAGAATCTTCGTAAGACATAGAAACCGAAGTTTTTGTTGTTACTGTTGAAGGGGATTACTAATGACTACAACTCTTAGAAAAGTATATGAACAACTTGAACACAAATAGAAAAAACCTCTTTAAAGATGAATCAGTAAAAGATGAAAAATCTTAGTCCAATAGTCGAAAGAACGATAATTTTCGGAGAAAAAAAAAAAAAAAAACGACAACAATAATTGGGTATCATTTTTTGTACACCAAATGTCTATAAAAAACGGTAAAGTGTCCAAGAGAGAAGTGAGACAACTCACAAAGGAAACGACAGGTTCGAAAAACGATACTACACTAACATAAACAGACAAAAAGATAAAACACTTGACACGAAACCCGAGTATACATTTTTTTTAGTAACGGGTCCAGTTACAGTTTCTCGAAAACGTAAAACAAATAAAATTGATCAAAATGTTTGTCCAGAATGTAAATTCTGTACTCAAGTAAAACTCAATTACAAACGTATACCATACTCTGATCCAAGGTCGAAGTAAAAAGACGTAAACCTATAGGTCAAAAGGTTCATAGTAAATTGTTTCTCTTATAGGAAAGTGTATACATAAGGGTCTTTGAAACAGTTTCTAGTCAACTAACGTATACAAACACAAATAAAGTCCCAAGAGATAAGACAAGACAACCAGATACAGACAAAAATTACGGTGATTATATGACAAAAGTAATCCCATCGGACCTCCCGACGTCAGGTACGCCAGCGACTCCCAGCCTGTACTGTCTCACTGAAGTGAAAGTGAAAAGTGACAGTAGTAACCTCTTCCTTTACCGTTGGGTGAGGTCACAAGAACGGACCTCTTAGGGTCCCTACCCCCTCGGACCACCCGACGGCAGATACGCCAGCGTGTCTCAGCCTGTGCTGACTTCGCTGAATCGTCGTCGTCGAAGCACCATATAAAATTTTTGTCTGTCATATTACTGAGGTCGAAACAAGAAGAATTAGTTTTAACGGAATCAATGAGTTCCAGAAAACGATTTTACGGTATACTCAAAATCTTGAAAAAAAAGATAAAACCCTTTTATGGTAATTTTAAAACTATACCTAACGTGACTTAGATATCTAATGAAGGTTATCATACCTATAAAATTATTATAATTAAGAAGATAAGGTACTTATTCACTATATAAAGGTAAATAGACAAAAAAAAGTTTAAGAAAGTTATGAAATATCAAAAGTCACGTGTATAGAAAGTTGAGGAATCAATTTAAATAAGTATTCATAAAGTGAACACTTTATGAAAATTACGAAATATTTACCCTAAATTACATATTTATATTCACCAAATTTACGATATATTTACCCTAATAAAAGAATTAAAGAAAAAGATTGTCAGATAACATTCGTATATGTTTACATTGTTTCCAAATGTACAACTAAAATATATGATTTTAAAATGACTTAAATAATCAAGATTGTCAAAAAACCATGACAAGTCACAAAAGATATGTATCATATTACTGTAAACGTATTTCTATTTAAAATGAAGAAGGAAACTCTCAACATATAGAAAAGAGAAAAAACGGATTAATGGGACCGATTCCGAAGGTCATGATACAACTTATCTTTACCACTTTCGTCCGTAGGAACGAATGAGGACTAGAATGTTCTTTCGAAAATCGAAGAGTGGTGACTCAATCGACATCCGAACAGTATACCAAAAATGATACAACCCCATGTAAGAAAGTTATTTATTGAATATATAAAAAAATAATACTTCCCTACGACATAAGACAATCTACGAAAAGACATAGACAACACTATTAATATATTAAAACCAGGTTACATTATGTAATGTAACTAACTGAACGGTTACCCTCGACAAGATCGTAGAGTCCTCACTTAGGTTGAACTAGTGTCATATACTACGACAATTATACGACAACTTAAACCTAACGACCACAAAACAACTTCTACAATCGTAGGCACAAGTAGTGTGTAGAGTCGGATACACAAGAAAAGAACACCATGAGAACAGACCGAAACCATAGTCCTATACGACCGGAGTATTTCAAACCTTCACAAGGGAAGAGAAGTTGATAAAACCTTCCAATACTTCTAACCATAATTAATACGAAATTTACAACCTGTCTTAAGTGGTCAATACGGTAGACCAGGACCCAAAAACAAATAACCTTTCCTGTCTAGGTAAAGTAAATACGACAATAGGTTCAGGTGACAAAGGAATGACTAACAGACAGTACTATTAGATAGGTAATGTCTTTCACTCCATAATTTCATAGGATGATCATAACATAACTATAGAGAAAGAAAGAAATCGAGATAGTTACAAACAAATTATATAAATCCATGATACTATAACTCATGGACATAAATATTAACAATAGAGGAGAACTACTTCACTGAGGAAAACCTACTGTATTACTGGAAGAAACAGAGTACACTATTAAAAACTGAATTTCAAATAAAACAGACTCTTTTTATGTCGATAAGGACGGGAGAAACCAATGATGTACGTACCTCAAAGAAGATAAGTAAGGGGAGTGGAAGTCGGATACAGGAATTTTGAGTTCACTTAGAGAACATCCGTCATATGATAACCTATAAGATAAAAATTAGGTAAGTTGGTGAAACCAATCTCTTGGATTAAGTAAATTTACATTTCATTAATAACTATACATCCCTAAATGAGAACGGTAAAACAATGAAAGGACCGACAAAACGAACAAGGATCTCCTTTCGCATCCTCTTCCGCTACCGTGGGGTGAGGTCATGAGAACGGACCTTTTAGGGTACCTGTCTCCTCGGACCACCCGACGTCAGGTACCCCAGCGATTCTCAGCCCGTGCTGACTCGCTGTAGTGAAAGTGGAAAGTGAAAGTACGTAACCTCTTCCTTTACCGTTGGGTGAGGTCACAAGAACGGACCTCTTAGGGTCCTACCCCCTCGGACCACCCGACGGTAGATACCCCAGCGTGTCTCAGCCTGTGCTGACTTCACTGAATCGTCGTCGTCGTCGTCCATTTCATAGGACACACCAAGTACTCACTCGGAGAACGAAGTCAAGCGTTCCACGAATTATCTTTACGTAGGTCAAAAACTCAAGGGTTTGTACCTACGACACTCAAGGTGTGTAAAAAGTACTAAGATCGATCGAATTCATACGGGTAGGAGAGTCACTGCACTCTACTCAGTTCTGTCTTTACCTGGAGAATTCGGTACAGGATGTGTCGACCCCTTCGATCCTCGAGCGATTTGGGAGTGCACGGGGAATCCTCTATAGTGTCCGACTCCAAAGGGAACCGTGACACGAGACGTCGGAAGTCCTTCCCCACTACGTCCGTTTTCCTTTAACAAGAAGAATGAAAGAAATTACTCGGATAAGAGTCTAAAACACGAAGTTATCCAATGACTTTAGGGAGGTGATCTGAGGGTCCGAGGGTATTTTCGTGAGAGTAGGTACCCACCGACAGTTTTTATCAAAATACCCCACCCCTCCTTACTACCGGTGTTTACGGACCGGGTGGTAGAACGACTGTAAAGACACCCAAAGAAAGAGGAGGAAGGGATCGAAAATACCCCATATTAACTGTACGTTGGTGACATAGAAAGAAAATCCGAAACAAATACCATCTTCCCTCTCTAACTTCAAGTAAAAAAAGAGTACATCTATAGGTTGATAAGGACTTGGTAAACAACTTTTATCGAAAAAAGGTAACAGATTGACGAAGACACATAAACACTTTTTAGTCAATTTGTTGAATAATACTCACACAAGACATTTGGTTTTAGATAAGGTAATTAGATTTATAGATAGAAAATATGGACATACTGTCATATAACTAATGACATCTAAATATGATACAGAATTTCAAACTGTTAAACTCAAGAGATAGAAACGATAAAAAGTACTACTAGAACCGATCAAATCGAAAACCGAAAACGAAGAAAACGTAAAGTTATACTTATAATCTTAGTATTTTCGGTAGTGTCTGACGAAACCCGACGAAAGGTTACGAAAGTCTCTGACAAAGATCTTATTTAAAATTGGGTACCAAATATTAATAATACACGTTCTTTAATTAGATTATGTTCAATGAGACATTAATGTTCTTTGTCTTTAAGGAGGAGAGTTAAAACAAAAAAACAAAATAAATAAACTGATCCTGAGACAGTGTCTGGATCAAGATTGGTCGGTGAGAATGTCGTTAACTTTTTTATTATTATTAGGTTGTTTATTTAATAAATACAAAGGGAAGTTTTCATAACGGAGGGAACTCTTGAGCTAAATTATGTCATTGTATTCGCCCTGAGTTAGGTCCAAATGAGAAGAAAAATCTTGACGTTCCATCATGACTCTAGATTGGTAAAAAAAAGGTCGGGCGTTTATAGGAAAAGAGAAGAATCAGGAGAAAGGTAATACGGAATGTTGGTTAGAACGGGTTCAATATTTTCGTTAGTAGTTTTCGGTACGTCAAACTATACTGATGAATTTGTTAATAGAGGAGTACGAATCGTTTAAAAACAGTGGTCATTATTTTATGGATATATATGTATATACCATATTATATATACCATTAAATATAATGATATAATAAATGACTTGACGTGTTATGTGAGTCTTTTACAGATGCTAAAAGAGTTAAGAATGGTAAGGGGCGAAAGAGAAAGGAAATAAAAAGACCGAGACAGCTGTACTGTGTATGATAAAAGTTCACATTAGACTGTCGAGAGCAGAGTATAGACGGAGAATTATACCCATTGAGAAGATGTGTAATGAAACGAATCTCGAGAAAAAAAAGATGAGACATAAATCTGAAGTTGGATTCATGTCTAAGACGATTGCAAATAAGAGTTGTATTCAGGAGAGAGGAGGTCCGAACACAATGAGAACCCTCCTGTTAGAACTGTCCTCGACGGTAAAGATAAAAAGGAGAGTTGAAGATGTGACCTTTTTTATCGTACATATTGTATATGCCGATATGGTCATCAAGAGTGTGATCAACTTTAAGTCTAAGGGTCCAAGTAGGGACTTTAAGTTATTGAGACTCTTCAATCATTCAGATCCATTTCAAGTCACTGAAAATGTCCTCCTTCACATAGTACAAAATGAGGACTCAGTGGTTGAGTTTGACATATGTAGATTATGTTTAATCTGGAAGTTAGTAATAAATAATTTACTATAATTTATTAATACCAGGTACTAAATCTTTTATATGAAGAGAAACAAGGTTGGTAATCATTCGTGACAATCAAGATGAAGATTTTACACAACTGGAAATAAAACCTAAAGTTGTTGCAATCTATTCGGTACTAATAGAAGATGGATCTGATACAGTTATTAACGGATTGATAAGAGGAATGAGTACGGAAGGTTATCAATCTCCTTACAAAAGGTCACTCATTTAGTCTACTACAATGGGTGTACGAATTTTGTGAGTTTGCGAAGGTTCGTTGCTGAACACATAAAAGATATAAGGACTAGAGTGGAGACTAGTTAGAGGAGAGGGGTGGGTTACCGGACGTCAGTGAGATCGAAAGGTTCCTAAGGACCTGTGTAGGTGAGAAGGGTAATTCTGTAGACGTGAACGACGAGGGTCTTAAACTTGTCTGACTAGAGACGTAGTAATTGGGGTGAATAGTAAGTTCAGAGTTAAATTCAAAATGCGGAATCTTTTCAACAAGTGGGTCTGATTCCCACGACGGGAGTGAGGGTGAAGAGACGACACATCATGAGACATCCTAAATAAATAGAAAAAAAACTTTGAATAATCTTGAATTTTAACGTAAACAAATAAATGGATAAAAGGTATTTGGAGTTGTCTCATGTTCGCTGTAATTTCGTAGTCGGAACAGACAAAAGACGTAGTGACTTCAGGGTCCCGGATCTTGTCGACTTGTTAAGGACAGTCTCATCCGTGTGTCTTTTGTTCAAACGAGTCATTCATCTTACCTCTTTTATTCCCCTCCCTCTCTCCTTCCCTTCCCGACCCCTTCTCTATGTCCCTCTCTTTCTCTGTCTGTCTGTACTCTCTCTCTTACTAGTTCTCAAATAGTTTTAGTTTTGCACAGGAATTAGTGTCGTCTCATTGGTTCCTTTTTTGTAGTAGGTAAAAACTGAACATCAAGCACCGGTGGGTTGGCTAAATACTCTTATCCGGATAAACGTTTATATTGGTCGATTCGTAACGTAGAAGCGACACCACGGTACAAAAGATTATTACTTTTTCTTTTTATTTATAGTGGTAGACATTTGTAAAGGACATCGTTTACTTTATACCTCTTTCACGTCACCACTCTTTTTTCCTATTCTAAAGTCTATACCTATCTTGACTCAAACTTATTTTGTAATGACTCCAACATGATTGTTCAAATTTCCGAGGACACAGATGTAATGTAACTTACATTAAAAAAAAATTAAGGTGTTCCACCAATACCCTTAGTCTACCCTGTTCCATTAAACTCTTGTGTGTACTCTTGGACCGTGGACCATCCTGATTATTTCTTCTCAACGAAGGGAGGGAGTGAATTACGATACCATGTAATTATGGAAAGACTATACGTCTACCGTAGTGGGATTACCGTCTTTCACTTCTCTTTGATTTCTCTGAGAACTATTCCCACTTTCTCCTCTCACTTTTTCGACCGAATTTTGAGTTATAATTTTTATGATTAGTACCGTAGACCAGGGTAGTGAAGTACCGTTTTTCTACCCTTTTTACGTCTCACCGTCTGACGTAAAAGAATCCGAGGTTTTAGTACCTTCTGTCCCTGACGTCTGTATTTTAATTGTCTACTAACGAGGAACCTTCTTTTCGACACTGTTTGGATCTCGTATAATTTTTCGTCTCTGTAATGAAACAACTGTTTTCAGACATACCAGTTTGGATTCTAAATAGGTCATGAGTCCATACCTACACTCTCAATCTGGTATTACTTCCGACTCATGGTTTCTTAACTACGAAAGTTTGACACCACGACCTCTTCTGAGAACTTTCAGGGAACCTGTCGTTCCTCTAGTTTGGTCAGTCAGGATTACCTTTATTTGGGACTTATAAGTAACCCTCCTAAATACGACTTCGACTTCGAGGTTATGATACCGGTTGACTACGTTTCTCGGTTGAATAACCTTTTCTGGGACTACGACCCTTTCTGACTTCCGTGTCCCTCTTCCTCCACTGTCTCTTATTCTACCGACCTACCGTAGGTAGTTACTGAGTTACCTATACTCAAAGTCGTTCGAGATCCTCTATCACTTCTTGTCCCTTTGGATAGAACGACGACAGATACCCCAGTGTTTCTCAGTCTGTACTGTCACCGACTTGGTGTTGTTTATGAGACGACTCACTTTCTCAAGGAGGAGATGACTGTACATATTATTTAACTACGAGTTGAATAATCTCGTAGTGAAGTTGTTACTCTTGCTTTGTTAGTTTCTACACGTAGGATAGATCCTTCATCACACTGAATCACCTTCATTAGTTCAAATTTCTCATGTAAACGTGTAAGTCCAAAGAGATACCCAGATTAAGAATTATAGACTGATGTGGATCTGTGGTACACCGAGATCCAATAGTTTTCCTTTTAAATAGTTAGGTTGGTGGACATTGACTTTGTTCATCCTTAAATAATTCTCAAAATGATAATTAATTTCTACGGCATTTTTCATTGTGGTACGTCTGTAGTACCATTATATCCAAGGTTGAAAAGTACCGAAATCGTGTGATCGTTATGGAATGTATTATGTCTGAGGAAGAACAATTAAGATATGTTTATTGTCACTATGTCGTTCTTTCTCTCAAGTAATGGTACCGTCTATGTTGTCGAAAAGATTAAAGAAAAGAGTAAAAGAGGGTGGTACATAATCACGACGAACGTGATATATTTGTTTTAGATTCTCATACACGAGAAAACACACACGATACTACAGGAGTCGTGTTACGGATACTCTAAGACAACACAAAGAAAAATT
This sequence comes from Capra ibex, assembly GCA_006410555.1. Lineage (NCBI taxonomy): Eukaryota > Metazoa > Chordata > Mammalia > Artiodactyla > Bovidae > Capra > Capra ibex. The sequence continues at coordinate 12,006,520 of SJYO01038983.1, read as the reverse complement.
TGAGATTCACGGTAAGGCACAACACTTCTATGATCCTCCACAAAAAGTTAAAAGGACAATTACCTGTATAAAGGTGAAACCCAAAAGTTTTAGTAAAAAACGTGACTTAACGAAAATTAACAAGTAAACTGTAGTTGGTGACCTGTTCTGAACCGTTGACTTGTTGTTTGGTTTATTTACAATCAGACAAAGAAAGGTACTTTACGATGTAATTTACCTTAAATTTTTTAAAAACAAAGGGTTCAATAATGTTCAGGTATCTTTGTGTAAGAAATATTATTGGGGTATAGAACTCTTGAACAATTTAAATGAAAAGTCCTGAACATCAACAAAACATAAGGAAGTCTTAAAAGATGTATTTTTAATATAGTAAAGACTTATACCCGTCAAAAGGAAAAGGGAACAAGTATAAAACCGGAGAATATAGAACGGAATAATATTAGCAATTCGAAGGTCATGTCACAACTTATCCTTACCATCTGTGGAAGAACGGAACTTTCATAGAGACCCTCTTTCACAAGTTGTAAAGTGACAATTCATATTTCTTGTCAAACCCCCAAAAAAAACAGACAAACAAAAGACAGATCTACAAGGAACGGTCCAACTCTTTCAAAAGACCATAAGGATCTAATGAGGTTCAAAAGTAGTATGTCCGTGACTTAAAACAATTTGTGGGAAAAACGTAGATTACTGTACTACTATAAAAAAGGAAAGAACAATTATTTCATGTAATACGACTAATTAAGAATTTACGTTTTAGTCTAGACGTAAGGGTCCCATTCAAAAGTGCCGGTTATCTCCAGTACCTTAGATTCAACAATTGTAATATGATACCCAGAAACGTAGATGTCCATACTCTTCATAAAAAGATATTTTTATGGAAAAGAAGATGACATAAAAAGTCCAAAACCATAGTGTAAATACAACCGGGATTTTCCTTTCAACAAAAGGAAGGATGATATAAAGACTTTCTTATAATCATAGTAACGATAAAAAAGGGAGGAGTGTACACCTTATCTTAACGGGTCACTTCTGCCAAATATGGATCTCGAAATAAATACAGTACCTGAAACTATTTATTAAACTAAGTATAAAAGATAAAATAGAACATATTTAAGACCTCTCAACACAAAAAGTCCTTTATCTTTGTAAAACAACTTAAATAGATTTAAAAATAGAAAATTTCAACCATCCTAGAGATTACTGAAGGGACCACCGAATCTACCATTTCGCAGAACAGATGCTACACCCTCTGGACCCAAGTTAGGGACCCAGCCCTTCTAGGGGACCTCTTCCTTTACCGTTATGTGAGGTCATGATAACGAACCTAGAGATTACATTGAGAGAGAAAGTAAGGTCTATAACCGTTGAGACTACAAAAGGCAAAGTAAGGGTTAGGAAACACTCCCTCAAAATGACTATAAAACTAAAAAAAGTTACTTAATTTAAACCCCAAATAATTAAAAGAAAGACAAAAACACGAAAATAAAGTAACTAAAGACGAGAATAAAAAGAACGTAAATAAAGAGAAATGAATGGACCCGGATTACAAAAGGTAATTGAATCTACCTTTTAATATAGTAACGAACAAATTCGTGAATAATTAAAAAGTTAGAAAAAAGGAAATAAGAAATCTTACTTATAAAAATGACTAGATAATGGTTTAAGTGATTGGGAAGAAATACTGAATAAGTTACAGTGTTTTATTGACATCGGTCCACTGTAGTCGGTCAGAAATACCTGAGTACCACAGTACTAATTTCGTATCATAGTCTCTATTTCATACCTAAGTTCTTACTGAAAGTGAAAGTGACTAGAACGTTGATTGGATCAGTTTATAGGTTTGACGGTAGTTGGTTGATTACGACTTAAGGGTCCTACCGATGTACGGAGTTCCTCTAGTTGGTGAATCAATGTTTAAGTAATATGACCCGAAGTAGATTTGACCTGATACGTCTTTAAGTGATATTGATCTCAGTTTTGTATATTTCCCATATTAAAACGAAAAGAACGGTTTTCACAGAATCGGTCGTGCAGATAAGTTCCCATGTGTACATTATACGTTCACTAGATAATTGTTGTCCTGAAACGTATTGTAGTGTAGTATTCCCCAAGTGAAATGTAGTTTTCTCTGTACCATCTCCCAAGGTAAATCTAGGTCACCTAGGTGACAAAGTAGTAGCCGGTATGTGGGACTTCGGTAGACAGACTGGTTCGTTCTATTGTCGAAAAACTTTCACACTTTCACAGTCAGTGAGTCAACATAGGTTGAGAAACACTGGTGTACCTGACATCGGGTGGTCCGAGGAGTAAGTATCCTAAGAGGTCCATTCTTATAACCTCACCCATCGGTAAGGGAAGACGTCCCCTAGAAGGACCTTATCAACTCCAGTATCGAACTTTATTACCCTGAGATAGGAAGCCCTACGTCTTATGTGGGATTTGTTTATAATAATATGTTACATTATAGAGATTAATAATCTTATATCCAGATCCTCGGTTTGCTACCCTAGTCTTCTCCAGTAAGGGTTATTATATATTCCTTCTAAGTGAAGTAATAGTGAAAAGAACCCGAGGTTTTAGTTGCACCTACCACTGACATCGGTACTTTAATTTTCTACGAACGAGGAACCTTCTTATCGATACCGTTTGGATCTGTTATATGATTTTTCGATTCTGTAGTGAAACGGTTGTTTCCAGGCATATCAGTTTCGATGTCAAAAAGGTCATCAGTACATACGAAAATTTCTAAAATTTTAAATTTTTTTTTATTTATTTCTTATGATTATCTTTTTTTTTTTTTTTTCTCAGCCTGGTATTTCTTCCGACTCGAGGCTTCTTGACTACGAAAGTTTTACACTACACCTCTCAGGGAACCTGTCGTTCCTCTAGTTTGGTCATTTAGGATTTCCTTTAGTTCGGACTTATAAGTAACCTTCCTGACTATGACTTCGACTTCGAGGTTATGAAACTAGTGGACTACACTTCTCGACTGAGTGACCTTTTCTGGGACGACGACCCTTTCTGACTCCCGTGTAGAGACACGGTTCTCTGGTCTTCAGGTCTTTCCCTTCAATGATAGGACCTTCCATATTAATAGTGGATATGAGTCTTCCTTCACTCAGACGACAATTTGTTACACCCTCTTTTATTTTGTGACCTGTGGGTTCACTAGTTTACCTGAAGGAGAACTATCGGAAGACGGGTTAAAACTATCGTATAGTTGTCATTTCTTCGGTATTGGGATTATTCTGTGTTATTAGTCCTCGAGTTTTAGGGAGTCTCTACCTGCAGAACATTTATGGTGGCGTTCTCTCCGATCAACTCCCCAAGTCAAGTCAAGTCAAGTCAGTGAGTCAGCACAGACTTAGAAACGCTGGGGTACTTAGCGTCACACAGTCCGGAGGGACAGGTAGTGGTTGAGGGCCTCAAGTGAGTTTGAGTGTAGGTAGTTCAACCACTACGGTAGGTCGGTAGGGTAGGAGACAGTAGGGGAAGAGGAGGACGGGGGTTAGGGAGGGTCGTAGTCTCAGAAAAGGATACTCAGTTGAGAAGTGTACTCCACCGGTTTCATGACCTCAAAGTCGAAATCGTAGTAAGGAAGGTTTCTTGTGGGTCCTGATTAGAGGAAATCCTACCTGACCAACCTAGAGGAACGTTAGGTTCCCTGACAGTTTTCAGAAGAGGTTGTGGTGTCAAGTTTTCGTAGTTAAGAAGTCACGAGTCGAAAGAAGTGTCAGGTTGAGAGTGTAGGTATGTACTGATGACCTTTTTGGTCAACTCCCCATCTCTTTAGATTTTCATATCATTGTTCCCTTTTACTACTGATAGTCAACATCGGTCTCTCATAGACGTCGTCGTCTCCGATATAAAGTAGAGTGGTTAGAAGGAGATCATTCCTCAAACCCAAGAGGTCTGTCACTAGCCTATCTTAGATCTGTTTCGACAAAGATCTACCACATTCGACTAATATCCTTTGTTATCCTAATATCCTTCATTCGCCTAGGTTTACCATGTTCCCTCTCTGATAAGTTTTGGTTCCGTAAGTGGTGGACCGACGGTTTATACACCAGACGAATATCGAGTGTCAACTCAGGGAGAGATCTTTGACGAGAACAGGGTTTCTTCACCGGAATGGGTCTCAATGTGTGAGTTTCCGTCAGACGTAGGTCACTGGATGACTTCGTCAACTTGGTTCTGGGTCTAGGGAACGAGGATACACTCTGTGGAAACTTTACACTCCGTGAAAACTTTTCGGTATAAACACACTGTCGTAAGGTGTCCTAGTAGACTCCAGAGACGACGTTGATGCGACAGCTAGTTGTACGAGAAGACTATTAGGGTGAAAAGAATGTCCACCATATATATTCTGGTGAGGGGTTATTCGGTGGACGTGAGTTTCAAGGTAGAATCTAAGACGAAGGTCCTGTCAAGATATAAAGATCTCTTCACGAATTACTAACGAAAAGTTTAATTGTTTCTTCTCGTGTTATTTCCTTTCTTTCCCATACCTGGATTGGTTTCGTCTTCCATAATTCTTCTCCACCGTTCTTATGTGTCTTCTTTATATGTTTTTTCTAGAAGTACTAAGTCTTTTGTTGTTACCACACTAGTGAGTGGGTCTCGGTCCGTAGGACCTTACGTTTCAGTTCACCCGGAATCCTTGGTAGTGGTACTTGTTTCGATCACCTCCACTACCTTAAGGTCAATTCGGTAGAGTTTAGGATTTTCTACTACGACACTTTTACCAAGTGAGTTGTACAGTCGTTTAGACCTTTTGAGTCGTCACTGGTCTCCTGACCTTTTCCCAGTCAAAAGTAAGGTTAGGGTTTCCTCCCATTACGGTTTGTGACATGTTTGATGACGTGTTAACGTGAGTAGAGTGTGTTGCATTACGAGTTTTAAGAGGTTCGATCCGAAGTTGGCATACACTTGACACTTGAAGGTCTACAAGTTCGACCTAAATCTTTTCCGTCTCTTTGGTCTCTAGTTTAACGGTTGTAGACGACCTAGTAGCTTTTCCGTTCTCTCAAGGTCTTTTGGTAGATAAACGAAACCACTGATACGGTTTCGGAAACTGACACACCTAGTGTTGTTTGAGACTTTTAAGAAATTCTCTATCCTTATGATCTGAGGACTGGACGGAGGACTCTTTAGACATACGTCCAGTTCTTCCCTATCAATCTTGACCTGTACCTTGTTGTTTGACCAAGGTTTATCCTTTTCCTCATGCAGTTCCGACATATAACAGTGGGACGAATAAATTGAAGATACGTCTCATGTAGTCCGTTTTACGGTCCGATCTACTTCGTGTTCGACCTCAGGTCTAAGGACCCTCTTTATAGTTATTAGAGTCCATACGTCTATTGTGGTGAGAATACCGTCTTTCACTTCTCCTTGATTTGTCGGAGAAGTAATTTCACTTTCTCCTCTTACTTTTTCAACCGAATTTTGAGTCGTAAGTTTTTCGTTTCTAGTACCGTAGGTCAGGGTAGTGAAGTTCCGTTTATGGACCCCTTTGTTACCTTCGTGACTCTCTGAATTAAAACCCCCCGAGGTTTTAGTGACGTCTGCCATTGACACCGGTACTTTAATTTTCTGTGAACGAGGAACTTTCTTTTCGATATTAGTTGGATCTGTCGTATAATTTTTCGTCTTTGTAATGTAACGACTGTTTCCAGGTAGATCAGTTTCGATACCAAAAAGGTCATCAGTACGTACCTACACTCTAAACCTAATATTTCTTTCGACTCACGGATTCTTAACTTAGAAAACTTGATACCACAACGTCTTCTGAACTCTCAGGGAACCTGACGTCCTTCTGGTTTGGTCAGGTAGGATTTCCTTTAGTTCGGACCTATAATTAACCTTCCTGACTACGACTTCGACTTCGAGGTTATGAGACCGGTGGACTACGTTTCTTGTTGAGTAAACTTTTCTGGGACCACGACCCTTTCTAACTTCTGTCGTTCTCTTCCCCTGTTGTCTCCTATTCTACCAACCTACCGTAGTGGCTGAGTTACCTGCACTCAAACTCGTTCGAGGCCCTCAACCACTATCTGTCCCTTCGGACCGTACGACCTGCGGTACCCCAGTGTTTCTCAGTCTGTACTGACTCACTGACTTGACTTGACTTATCTAAGTACAATTACCGACAGTGACGTCTAATAATTTCCTTCTCTTCTTACAGATTGAAAAGAGAATCGGGTTATGGTCAAGGGATTGAGGTGAGATCGTTGAAAGGGGTTTTTGGGAAGGGTCATTTACTGGACTTATATGTAAAGACAGGGTCTCTAAAAAAGGACCCCTTGGAATAGATTCCCTTCGGGTTTTATATGTAATAAGGGTAAAATGAGTAATCACTTAACTCTGAGTCCATCCACTTCCTTAAACGAGTTATTTATGTGTCGTCATTAACTGTCCCGGTGATTGAGATTGGGTACAGACAAACTAAGGTTTCGGGATAAGGAGCTTGATATAGTATGGGCGATGGGAGAGAAGGGGTTTACCTATAATGAAAAAATTATTTTCTTAGACGTCGGAAAAGATAAACGAAATTTCATTTTGTAGAGTTCGACTGTCCAGATAGTCTTGAACAGTAAATGTCAAATTACGGTACGTCGGACCAACCACGAACAGTCTGACTGTCATTTCGGGCTTACCTATGATACGGTAATACGTAAATTACCTGACGGGAGTACCTCGGTTTGTGGTGCAATTTATGAATTACGGTCAGTTTAAATAAATGTCCTAGTTGAGAGAGGGAAAGTATATAACGGCAAATGGGAAATCCGATTCGGAGACCCTGTGAAACCCTCAACGAACCGTGAAACGGGCGGGCCCTCTGAGGTAGCGGTTACCACTGTAAAAGGTCAGATCCCACTTTTGATAAATCCTTCTTTTTATCTAGGGTTCCTTGAAGTCCAACTCTCTTTTCTCTACTCTATGGTTTTTTCTATAACAATATTACATCTCGAACATCTTTATCTATTTTCTCGAGAAAACAGGGTGTAGTTTTACATAAAGACGACGGGTTTCGGTATTTTTCTGACTAAGGTTTAGATAGTCGAAACGAGGAAAAAGTTGAAAACTTTATGATGACTATCCTCCTCCCCTTCATCTCTTCGAATATCCTATCGTAGACAGAGTGTCGGATCATTCTAAAGACCCTAATGAGGTTATTGAGAAGTCATCGGACTATAAAAAACATCAAGTGGACTTTGAAGGAGGTAGGAGACGACCCCTAAGTGTCTGTAACAAAAAGGGGGATTGTGTGGATGTACTGAATGAAGACACGATGACACAACAATCCTCGTACACCTTTCCTCTGTTTCTGTTCGACCTCTTACCGGTTTCCTCTTGTCTTTCTCTCCACTCTCAAAACCCCAAGTACAGTACACTCTTTACCGAGTTCCTGGGTCTCTGTATCTTCCCTTCTTCTAATTCTCTCCAGTCGTTACGTGATGACACCCTTTCCCGTTGACAGGATCAGGATTGGGACTCGAGTAGGACGAGTAAGTTTGAGAAACGTGTATAGTGCGGGATCGATCGAAAAGTAATAGGGATGAGGAGTGAGAACAATTTCTGTTGAGTAAGTCCGAAGGGACATCAGGTCACTAATTCTTAGACGGACGGTTACGTCCCCTGTACCCAAGCTATGGACTAGACCCCTCTAGGGTGTACGGTGCTCCGTTGATTCGGGTATGTGACGTTGATGACTCAGGTGTGAGATCTCGAGTGCACGACGTCGATGACTCGGTACACGGACCTCGGGTACGTGGCGTTCTCTCGTGCAACGATGCTCTTCGGGTACGTGGTCTTGATCTCTGATCGGGGACGAGTGGTGTTGATCTCTTTCGGGCACGTGTCGTTACTTCTGGGTCGTACGGTCTTTTAATTTTTATTTAGATTTTCGGTTGAGGGAGAAATGAAGGGTTGAGTTTATAGTAAAGAAGTCCTTCACAGAACAGGTGGTCGTGCTGAAACTACTCATGATGTTGGTGGTCTTAACCAATAAATGTATATATATATATATTTATTGACTACGATAATATATATATTAGAGTATTTTGAGGGGATTAAATTGAAATATCGTGAATGATTTCAAACTTTGAAGTACGGATAAGACACTAAAACGTTAGTGACAACTGAGTGGGCTATATAACGTGTAGGATACAGTCGTATTTTTTCATGACACAACAAAAGATAACGTAGGAACCTAAATCCTCCCCTCAAACCTGTCTTACCCTTGAACTGTTTAACACGCTCCTTTTTTGTGTAGTACGTATGTACTTACTTACTGAATCATATTTCTTTATCTAGAATCTTTATCTTTACTTCCTGTCGGTGTACTGTAAAGTTGTTTTCTATTTCAAAATGACATTAGTCTCAATAAGTCGTCACTTAGACGGATGTTTACCCTCGATCGAGGGACGGTCCCTTTCATGAGCTCTCGTCTCTGGTTTTGAACAAAAATTTCACGTACATAGATATTTAATTTGAACCTGGGGTAATTGACGATGAATTGTAAGATCTCAAAATTCTAAGATAATTACAAAAGGAGAAAGGAAAACGAAGAGATATTCAAGTAAGTAAACATAATTTAAAACTAACTGTTCAAGTTACTGATGGAATGTTTAGGGAGTCGAGAGTATCAACACCGTTTTGTTTGAACGTCTAGGGTAGTCCTTTGTCATCTTTTTCACCAAACGAGAAACCTTCAGATTAGAAACCCCTAAGTAAATACTTTCTCATTAAGGGATACAAGACAGGTAGTCACGGCAAAGAAGACCCATGTCGTCTACCGAAACATATAACTTATAAATTTTGTGTGAAAACTACTAAAAAAAGGTGAGGGGACTCTTACCAAGTATATCAATAATTTCACTTTTTATGTTTATCGTTTGAGCTGTTCGTTGGTTCTCACTAAAGACCCCCCTTGACATAAAGGTTCGGTCCAACCGGATTACGTGTTTATTACTTATTTTTTCTTCATTGTTGTTGTTTTGTGATCCACCTTTCCTTAAAAAGTCATATGATTATTTTTATATTTATTTTTATTTTTAAAATATTAGTCCCTCCGTCTAAAACTAGGTGACACTTTTTTATGAAACATTTATAATTCGTTACTCAAAGGATTACGATTCTCACAAAGGTACCTCCGACTACCTGTAAACCGTCTCTACAAAGTCGATCCTAAGTATATAACCTAACTGAAACTCAATATTATGACAAATTTATAGAAAGGTTAAGACTCTAAGATCCTAACCATGGAATCAAACTTCTTCTCTATCTATTTGTCAAACCTTGATTCTGACCGGGATATAGTTTGTTGGGTAGTTGAGTTAATAAAATAGATCATTTCCTATACCAGTAAATCTCCTTTACTAGACGGACGACCAGATCAAATCTTTATGATAAAAGATAAATTATCTACTCCTTCGACGAAGTGTCTATTTTGTTTTGTTTAGAAGGTTCCCCTATATCCATTATTTTAAGATTTTAAAATTGAGTACACAAAGACTGATGTTTCTTACTACGAGAAAGGTAATGGAGATTGACTCAAATCTTTCTTTTAGTCTTGACCATTGTCTCCGTTTACTCATCGTCACATAATAAATATCCCATAGTCTGTACAGGTTTCGGAAACTGACATACCTGGTGTTGTTTGAGACCTTTTAAGACTTTCTCTTCCCTTATGGTCTGGTCGACTGGACGGAGGACTCTTTACACATACGTCCAGTTCTTCGTTGTCAATCTTGATCTGTACTTTGTTGTCTGACCAAGGTTTATCCCTTTCCTCATGTAGTTCCGACATACAACAGTGGGACAAATAAATTGAATATACGTCTTATGTAGTACTCTTTGCAACCCTACCTACTTCGTGTTCGACCTCAGTTCTAACGACCCTCTTTGTAGTTATTGGAGTCTATACGACTACTGTGATGGGAATGTCGTCTTTCACTTCTTCTTGATTTCTCAGAGAACTACTTTCAATTTCTCCTCTCACTTTTTCAACCGAATTTCGACTTGTAAGTCTTTTGACTCTAGTGTCGTAAGTCAGGGTAGTAAAGTACCGTTTATTTACCCCTTTGTTACCTTTGTCACCGTCTTAAATAAAAACCCTCGAGGTTTTAGTGACGTCAACCACTGATACCAGTACTTTAATTTTCTACGAACGAGGAACCTTCTTTTCGATACTGGTTGGATCTGTCGTATAATTTTTCGTCTCTACAACGAAATGGTTATTTCCAGGTAGATCAGTTTCAATACCAAAAGGGTCCTCAGTACATACCTACACTCTCAACCTGATATTTCTTTTGACTCGCGACTTCTTAACTACAAAAACTTGACACCACAACCTCTTCTGTGAACTCTCAGGGAACCTGACGTTCCTCTAGGACAGTCAGTTAGGATTACCTTTAGTCAGGCCTTATAAGTAACCTTCCTGACTAGGACTTTACTTCGAGGTTATGAAACCGGTGGACTATACTTCTTGGTTGAGTACACTTTTCTAGGACTACGACCCTTACTAAGACTTTCGTCCTCCTCTTCCCCTGTTGTCTCCTACTCTATCAACCTACCGTAGTAGCTAAGTTACCTGTACTCAAACTCATTTGAGGTCTTCAACCACTACCTGTCCCTCCGGACCACACGACGTCAGGTACCCCAGTGTTCCTCAACCTGTGCTGACTCACTGACTTGACTTGACTCTGTACATATTGTATCAGACCCCTCCCTTCCCTTCACTAAACTCTCGTCCTAGGTTCCAGTACTTTCTCTCTCTAGAGAACTCCTTCCGTCCGTAGGAACTTAGACTCTGAACCCTCCCTCCCTAGCACATACTGACAAGAAGGAAAGACCGTTAGTCCCTCCCTCAAAGGTATCTGGACCGGTCCACCATTAATCTAGTCCCATAACGGTAGACGTCACTTCGTCTCAGTTCTCTATTAGTAATTGGGATTCCCATTGAGTAACTCGGTAGAAGGGTTTATCCCACCCATTTGGGATTGTCAGTCCTGGGTTCGGTGTACTCTCCTCCAAGTTTCATCTACCACACCTCTTTTCATCCCAACTAAGACTTCGTGCACGTCCGAGGTCGTCACCCTGAGTCGAGATCAAAGGCATCGGTGTCTGTACGGATATACCCCTTCCTTCCGTCCTCTATGACGACCCCTCGCGGTCCGTCTCATTGGTTCCGTCTTCCATTGAACGTCCCCCGTTTACCACCGTGTTACCCCTGAGTATCTACCAAATGTTTTTGGTTGAAAGAAACAGTGACACTAGTACAGGGAACTTTAAATACAATGGTTTTTAGACCAGTTGTGGTTTTGAGGTATAAGACAGTATTCTTTCCGGACTCCGACGACTCGTTAACTTTTTAGATGAAGGAGTGACTAGTCCTGGGTAAGTTCTTGTTCTATTCGACATAAACGTCCGCCTCAATCGTTACTAAGGTCTACCCCTGGTGACCCTTTCAGTCGTCGGTAAAGGATTACCTTATTTCCATCTAAATATATGTAAATTTAATAGTAAAGATAATAGTTAGAGCCGTTAATTCTATAAATAAAGTAATATTATTATGACTCTTTATAGTAACATTCCAACACGAAAAAAAAAAATTAAGAACCAGTCACTATAACAAAAAAATTGTCTCATTATGTTGCCTCTTGTCACCGTCAAGTAAGGTCGGGTCCTCTCTTTGTAAAAGAAGGTTAGGACCATGTGCATATTGTCACAAAAACGGACAAACAGACAGACAAACCTAAATAAAACACTCAGACTTACATGTAAAAGATGAACTAATTGACACGAAACTAAGAAGACGTCGACCTTACCCCTAACACGACGGTATTTTGTACTGTTTTAGTCTTTTCTTCTTTTGTTACTTGTTCGTTTGTTTGAGGCGAGCCCTAGACTTTCCTCCGTAATAATCAGTGACTTCTAACGGACGACGTAGACACGATAAACATACCCGTTTTCTGAAACACAGGTCTGTCTCTAAGGTTTGATAACAGAGGTTTAGTCGTGTCCGAACCGAAGTGATGGCCTTACGTTTAATACAATAAACGACGGTAACACACAGTTAATTTCTATTTTTCGCTTAAGGATCACGTTATACGAGGTTGACCGAATTGTAGACCCAAATGGATTTTAAGTCGTTGGCTAAAGGTTTCTACAAGTGACGAACCTACGTCTTCCATCCTTCGCAACCGAAGAGTCGCTTCGACATCCTGTTGAGACCGTTGTTGACTTCGTACCGATGACCACACACAAGGTTTGCACAAAAGATTTTCTCTTGAACAGAGATGAAAAAGGGACAAGAAGGACACCTTAGATACGATTATCATGATGACAGAGGGATTAGTGGTTCTAAGTATCGAATTGTGTTTAATCCGATAAAGAGGGTGAGGGACAGGACAGTGAGATGACAGACTATTTTGTAGAGTACCTAGGGTAAAACGACATAGACAATGGATTGGAATGAAGTGGTAAGGGTGTCTAGGACAGACCTAAGTATAGAAGATATGGGTGACCGGATTTTATAGAATTATTTGAAGATTAACCAGGGAGAAGGAGACCGTAGAGGACGCTGACAAAAAGGGATTATATAGACATAGACGGAGACCTTTACTGGAAGACTAGTACCGCGCGAGGAAGGAGGTTCGAAGGATACCGAAGGATTCAATTTCTATGTTACGGTACTCTTCTGACAGACATTAAGATACAGAGAGGAACGATAGGTGAGAACTTAGAATAAAAGGGGGAGGCTGAAGTAAAAAGTTCTGTCTCGAGTTAATAAAGTAGTAGAGACTTCGTAAGGGGATTTGTAAGTTCTTCTTGGAAAAGGACAAAAACAGTAAATAAAGTACATATGATCGATAGAGACAACAAAGAAAATAGAGGATAAAAGGGTACCAAAGAAAGGTATAAGTAAATGTTTAGTAATAGTGTCACACAAAAACTTTTATTAACCAAGAAGTTAAAATTAGAGACAGGAGTCCTGAATCATGTATTTGTCCATAGGTTGTTACAAAAACATTACTTACTCACCATTTAGTCAGTAATCCACATATTAATTCGTTTAAAACCCGATTTCTTTTGGTGATAACGGAGATTTTATAAATCAACTGATATTATTAAGAATTTTTATTGAAATATCGTTTAAGATGACTCGACGGAATTAGAATCAGTATTTCGACATAGAACGATTACTTCTTTTATTACACTTAAACCCTTTTAAACATTCGAAAGTATCAAAATACGTTCGTTTTTTTACTATAATAACAGTCATACAGGGAATTACCTTTTTCACTTTATATTTCTCCGAATATTTCAGGACAAGAGGAAAGTCAAGTCAAGTCAGCGCAGTCTGAGAAACTGCTCCATTAAAACACCACAAAAGTGAGTGAGAGACTGGTTCGTTAAAATGAACCTATCTCATTGACGATATGTTTAGTCGAGAACTGTTAAATTTTATGACTGGATTATCACAAGTAAGTAGTCGTAAATAACCTATGGATGATACCTCTATTGTCAATCTGAGACTTCTTTTTTATGTCCTTGAAAACAAAAATTAGGAACTCTAATGTCGGGTAACCCCATCTGACGGAAATTTAAGTTATGGATGTTATCGTCTTCTACTCTCTAGATGGTTTCTCTACTTCTCGAATAAGTTTCTCGTGTTCTTACCCCTCTAGTTCAGTTCGACTGTCAAGCCCTTACTTCCGTATCCTGTATCCAAAAGCCCTTATTTATCTTCAACCCGTCTTGACCCCCTTAAATGTAAAATCCTTGTTTAATGGTAGAACCTTCAGTTTCCGTATACGTATTCCGGATGAACTCGAGGGTCGATTTCAGTCGTAGTTAGTGGTCTGTTCCCAAACTCGGTAGCACCTACAGGTCAGGTTACGTCGACTCCCAATGTGTCAACACTTCATCCTTTTGATCTTATATCTGTGTCCAGAATACTGAGATTTAGGCCACGAAGTATGAAATGAGGCGGCGGCGACGACGACGACTCAGCGAAGTCAGCACAGGCTGAGACACGCTGGGGTCTCTGCCGTCGGGTGGTCCGAGGGGGCAGGGACCCTAAGAGGTCCGTTCTTGTGACCTCACCCAACGGTAAAGGAAGAGGTAATGAGGTGACGACGGGTAGTTTACCTTGATCTATTATAGATCTCATCTTAAAGTCCGGTCATGTTGTCTCACCAATTCTCGAACATTATTCAGTAGGTTCGAGCCTAATCTCGGAGTCGAGACGGTAAATAGTCAACACACCTGAGTCTCTTCGAGTAGTGAGGATTGTCTGGAGTCAAAGAGGTAAATTTTCATCGTAATTGTTATCAGAGATAAGTGGGGTATCCTAGTAATACTTCCTATTTACTCAATTACTTATATTATGAGGACCGTGTCTTTTTTATCAGTTATTATATTTCGAGAATATTTTTTATCATGGTAGAATACTAAAAAACGGAAATTTGAGACATTTGGAGCAGAGACCGAGTAAAAAGTGGTGATACCGGAGTTTCTTGTATTTCCGGAAGAGAATATTTGCCTAACTTTACAAAGGAAACAAGGAACTTGTGTGGTAGTCGTTCGTAGAGTGTCGGTTTACACACTTCGACTGATATCATTTTATAGGGTTACAATATGTTGAAAGTTCTCTGACTTTTAAGTAGATCGATTATGTTTTGGTTACCAGTAATATCGAAATTAATTTAAGGTAACACCACAAAATAGATGGGTGAATAGACAGAAACTTCAGAGGATATTCCAGTCTTTGAAATAGACCGGTATTTTTGATTTATCTAAACCTACTGAGATAGTCTTTTGTGATTACGGTAAAAGAATAGAGACATTTTATCAGAAAAGAGATATATGTGGAGATTGTTGAAGTCCTTCGTCGGAACCAACATAATAGGAGTTAAACGAAACTCATGAAAGAGAAAAAAATACAGTTAAAAAGACGATTTTTAAATTAAAACGGGAAAATCATTCATATATTGAAAAAATTTTGTAGTCATGTTTAGAAACATAAAGGAGTAGGAAGACCTATAAAGTACTTTACAATAAACATGAATCTTACGAAGGAGATGAACATTATAAATTATAATGGTAGACTTTTGAAGACTGTTGATCCATTTCCCACTTTCATTTTCACTTCAGCGAGTCAGCACAGGCTGAGAAACGTTGGGGTACCTGACATCGGGTGGTCCGAGGAGGTAGGTACCCTAAGAGGTCCGTTCCTATGACCTCGCCCAACAGTAAAGGAAGAGGTCCCTAGAAGGGTTGGGTCGCCAGTTTGGACCCAGAGGGTGTAACGTCCGTCTGCGAAATAGTAGACTCGGTGGTCCCTTCCACATCGTCACATGTAAATTCGTATGTTGTATGGAGTATATTCTTTCTGTGACTTTTCGTTACTAAAAAGGTGGGTGCTAAACGAATTCAGTTCTGATCGGTGTTTCGTAGTAACAGGGATGGACCTGGGAGTTATTACATTTTGGGTGGAGGATAAGCGAATTGACTCTGAAATTAGGTCTCTCGACTCGGAAGGGAAAAGTATGTAGGTTTGGGGTAAGAGGTTTCGGGTCCATCTCTGGATGGTAACGACTTTAGGAAGGAAGGAGAAACTCGATATCGTTGTGACGAGTGTCCGTCGCGAGGAACGGTAAACGACGGAACCTGGCATGAACCGGTCTAAAAATGGTTTTTAGTTGACAAGAACGTCTACAAACGTGTCATGATATACACATATTCGTCTGACGAGGAATCTTAAAACTCTTACCTGGAATAAACTTTTCATACTTCATAAAGCAGTACACTTCACTTCAGCGAGTCAGCACAGGCTGAGAAACACTGGGGTACCTGACATCGGAAGGTCCGAGGAGACAGGTACCCTAAAAGGTCCGTTATATGACCTCACCTAACGGTAAAGGAAGAGGTCCCCTAGAAGGGTTGGGTCCCTGACTTGGGCCCAGAGAGTATGACATCTGTCTGTGGAATGGTAGACTCGGTGGTCCCTTCAGTACCACTTTTCTTATACTTGAAACCGTAACGGATCTTGAAGTCGAGTTTCGATCGTGGTTTTTACACGTTTAGACTGTTTACGTTAATTGTCCATTCTGTCACTTACATTGAACACTTCCATGTAGGGTCATTACTCTCTATCCAGACCCAAGATTCTAGTTCACATAGATTAGCGTTTCCAAAGAGTGAAAAGTGTATAATGATTCCTTAGTCTACTATTATTATTATTTACTACAAAAGCATAGGTACAAGGATCTAAATTATAGTAAGGATTTTAGGTCGACCCGAAAGAACCACCGAGTCGTCATTTCTTAGACGGACGGTGACATCCTCTGCGTCCAAGCTAGTGACCCAGCCGTTCTAGGGGACCTCTTCCTTTACCGTTGGGTGAGGTGATAAGAATGGACCTCTTAAGGTACCTGTCTCCTCGTACTACCCGATGTTAGGTACCCTAGTACTTTTCAACCTGTGCTGGTTCCCTGATTTTGTTGTTGTTTTAGGTCGATGAAAGAGGTTCAAAATGGCCGTATAGAACAACAGTTTGAATCGTAGGGACTGTAATTAAAAGTAACTAGGAAGTTTGATTAGAAAGAGGAACCTCATATTGTTTAGTGATCTATTTATAGACGGGTCCGTGAGGTTGAGTCTTGTATAAACTATAAAGACAAAGGGATTGTTAGAAGGTGGGTTTGGTTAGTCGGTAGTTAAATAATTATTGACAGTGTGAATAACGATTTCGCTGAACGTTTTAACGGAGTTAGAACACTGACGAGACAATTCGGGAGCAATGTACCTCAGGAGTGATACCACTCTCAGGACATTGGTGGAAAACTGGAGGTAGGTTACATAGGAGGTGTACCACCAGACACAATGTAAATATTTCATTATTTGACCGGTGTAGTCCAAGGTACAACGTTAATAAGAGAAAGATGAAGAAAATCTTATTTTGGATTTACTACGTCTTAAGTTCAAATAAGGGTTTGGAGAAACGATCACAGAAAAGGGGAGTGTGTATATGAATGTGTAGGTATGACTTTGTCAATCGGGAAAGGATTTTTGTGGAATATCAAAGTGCATAAAAACGGAAACGTTTACGATAAGGAAGAAGGACCTTCGGCGGCTGTGACGTACTTTCGGTGTATTAATAGGAAGTCTTAGGTGGAGGATACGGTGAAGATGAGTCTTCGAAAGGTGTTGAACAGAAGACCTGTCTTTTTTTATGGTGAATAAGGTAAATGGGTTACGTATAAAGAGTTTGATGTATGTTTTTATTCGAGTTCTACCTAATTTCTGGATTTAAATTCTGACCTTTGATATTTTGAGGATTTTCTTTTGTATCTGTCTTATAAAAAAACTGTGTTCTGTGTGGTTATTAAAAAAGACCTACATAGAGGACTCCGTTCACTTTGTTTTCGGTTTTACTTGTTTACCCTCGATTAATTTGGATTTTCAAAAACGTTTCGTTTCCTTTAGTAACTGTTTTACTTTTCTTTTAGATGACTTGTCCTCTTTTATAAAAGTTTATTATACTAGTTGTTCCCCAATTATCGGTTGTATAAATTCGTCGAGTATGTTGTGTAGTGGTTTTCTTTTTATTTTGTTGGGTTAATTTTTTACCTTTCCTAACTTATCTGTAAAAGGGTTTCTCCTGTACGTCTACCGGTCTTCCTTTTGTACGAGTTGTAATGATAGTAGTCCCTTTACGTTTAGTTTTAGTGTTACTCTATAGTGGAGTGGGGACAGTCTGACTGATAGTGGTTTTTCTTGTATTTATTGTTTAATACCACTCTTACACCTCTTTTCCCTTGGAAGGATATGACGACCACCCCTACATTTGGTCATGTCAGCGACACCTTTTATAATACCTCGAAAGTGTTTTTTGACTTCGATGTTGATGGTACACCCTGAAGGGACCACCGAGTCACCATTTCTTAGTCGAAGGGTTACGTCCTCTGTACCCAAGTTTGGGACTAGACTCTTCTAAAGTGTACGGTACCTGGTTGATTTAGGTACGGGGTGTCGATGATTCGGACACGAAATCTCAGGTCCTCGGAGTTGATGACTCGGGTCCAGGGTGTCAATGACTTCGGACTCACGGGATCTTGCGCCGAGACGTTGTTCTCTTCAGTGGAGTTACTCTTCGGGTGCATGGCGTTGATCTCTTCTCGGGGGCCGTGGTGGGGGGGGCGTGAGGCGTTGATGTCTTTTCGGGTGTGTCGTTGCTTCTGGGTCGTGTCAGTTTTGATTTATTTTTATATATAATTTCATACCGTTTTGGTTATGTCATAACATTTCATTTTATTTCATTTTTATTTTAATTTTTTTTTTGGTAGTATACTCCGTCCTGAAGGTAATGATCCATATATTGGTTTTTTATGTTTTTATGATAAATTTTTTCTGTGTACGTGGGGTTATAAGTATCGTTGTAGTAAATGTTGACGGTTTTGTATCTTCGTGGGATTCACAGATAGTGGTCTACTTGTCTATTTCTTCTACACATGTGTGTGTGTGTGTGTGGGGGTATATATCGTTTATAATCGGTATTTTTTTCTTATTTCAAGACGGTGAACGTCGTTATACCTACCTGTACCTCCCATGACACGAACCACTTTACTCAGTCTTCTACTACTCATGACATTATACTAGTGAACATACACCTTATATTTTTTATTTTGGTTTGTCTTTGTCTGAGTGTCTATATCTCTTGTTTGAACACCCATGGTCTCCCCTTTACCTTCATCCTTCCCCGTACTACCTACCCCATCTCCTAATTCTCTATAGTCGATTATACGTATTTTATTTATTCGATGTTCCAATGTGACATATTGTATTCCTTATATCGGTTGTAAAATATTGAAATTTACCTTATATTAAATACTTTTAAACCTTAGTTTTACCTTATATTAAATATTTTTAGGATCCAAAGTTCCTTGTCCCATATCTATAGAAATCGCCTTCTCGTAATATAAAAACGGATGGTTCATGAGTTTCTTATCCTTAATGTGAAACTGGGAAGAAAAGTCAACAACCTTTTACATTCGTTTGTAAATCAATAACTAGACGAAAGAAGACTACCGCGAATTATTCTAATAGATCCTTTGACGGTCTACTTCGTCCTTTTTAAAAGGTTTTTGTTTTCAGATAATAGAACAAAAGTCTATCTATCTCAATCTGAGATCTACCTACTCCTTGTGTCTAAAGCCGTTATACTTCTCTATCCATTTTCACATTTTATTTGACATTGTAGATATATCGGACATAGGAAGTGGGGTAGGGTCGAAAGGAAAAACACTAGACGACCTTGGTTAGTACTTCTACTGAATTTAGATATAACTGGAACGTTGACTGTTTAGAGAAAGTAGTTATGATGATAATGTAGGAGTTTTTTTGGACTTTTCCTTCTTAAAAAAAAAATTACTTAAAATGAAGTTGGTGTCTTGGAATTCAATACATTAGTTTGAGGTTCCGGACACAAAAGACGTGATACGACACAAGGGTTCTATTTGTGATAGTAGAAAGAAGGTAGAAGAGTGTACAAAAAACTTCGGACTTTCACTTTAAGGTGAACATCCTTCTACTTTATCCATAAACATAATGAAGTCCGGAAACATATTTAGAGTTCGGAATAGATTTTTAGTTTAGTTTTACGTCGGAATTGGTATTTACCTTTTGTATTTTTAGTTTGAATTTCTTTTATATGTTCTTTTAGAAGTTTTAAACTCTCGTTCTATACTTCAAGATCCGTTTCTTAAGAACGTGAAATATGGTTTTTGTGTTAGATATTCTCCTTTATTTATCAGTAGAAGTTTTAATTTTAGAGAATGAAACACTTTTTAAGATAATTCTCCGAATTTTATTTTCAATGACTGGTCCTCTTTTATAAACGTTTGGTGTATAAAATTTTCCTAGAGAGACAAATCAGTAGTCATCGTAGACTGAAAAATGTTGGCGTATCTGACATCGGGTGGTCCGAGGAGACGGGTACCCTAAGAGGTCCATTCTTCTGACCTCACCCAACGGTACGGGAGGAGGTCTCCTATCTTGGATCTATATATTTCTGGTGAGGTTTGAGTTGTCATAATTTTTTTTTTTTTTTTTTTCCATTCTTTTGTCCGTTTACTGTACATGTCTATAAAGTTGTTTCCCTTGTATGTCCACCGTTTCTTCGTATACTTACTACAAGTTGTAATCTCTTCACGTTTAATTTTGGTTTTACTTTACCGTGATACATTTATAGTCCTCTCGATCTTGTCTTTTGTCACTGTTATCGTTCGTGACCGTCCGTACGTCTCTCCGACCTAATGACTCTGTCACGACTACTCTTGTACTTTACCAAATCGGTAACACCCTTTCAGGGTAAACATATAAAACCTAATACGACGGAAACGAAAACCACAATATAGTCTACTTTATTAACGATTCCGTTCACAGTACCCCCCTCCCCTCTTTACTCGTACTTCAGAGTTAAAACGTTATACTCATTTAAGATCTTTAGACGATATGATAATTATTATGTGACATGGATCTTAAGTGTTATAACATAATATGTGTAATTCTAAACAATTCCACTGTCTAGAGTACCATTTACAAGAATGGTTATTAAAAAATGTTAACTTTAGTGTACAGTGAAACGAAAGGGGTTGAATATGTTATATTGTGTATAAGATAATCTCCTTTAGAAAGAAATTACTTTGACTTTTGATGATAAAACACCATTCTCCGAAATATTTACTTTTTCAGTATTACTCTTAACAATACTTACTAAGAAGGTACCTATATGGTAGAATTTTCATTCTAAAAAGACGGACTTTGAATTATTCTGACATAAAAGGTTAATGTTTCATTATATAAACTTACTTTAATATAAAGTATTATTAATATATTACTCGCTGACCCTGTAGAACCGAAGTACATTAAAACTAATGGATACCTCTCAGATAAAGGGTCTTATAGAAAGGTGAATTGTAAAGAACCATTATTATCTTTACAGTGTAGAAGACAATTTATATAGTTGGTTACAAGCCGTTCTTGTAATCCTCTCTTGTCTTCTAGTTTTAAAGTTTAGGTATTAGTCAATGTCAGTGTGTGTGTCAAAGGGTCCGGGTACTGAAAATAGAATAAAGAAATTGGTTCTTTCTGTATAGTTATCTTAAAATACCTTTGTCGGGAGGAATAATAATTATCGATCGGTAAATAATTAATTCATTAGTGACTAAAGACACACGGAGTGATTCGTGATGTCCAAAGAGACCACCGAGTCTACCCTTTCTTAGACCGACGTTACACTAAGGACCCAGTCGGGACCTCTTCCCTTACCGTTAGGTGAGGTCATAAGAACGGACCCTGTAAGGCACCTGTCACCTTTGACCTCCTGATGTCAGGTACCCCAGTGTTTCTCAGTCTGTGTTGACTCGCTGATTGTGAAAGTGTGTTGTTTCGTAATTTTCGACTTCTGTAATATTTAAAGTTTTCTATAAGGGACACGACGAACTCAACCATGGTCGGATCTCATACAGTGACTTTGTCGAGAAGAGGACTGTGTACATAGACAGGAATCGTGGTGAAGATGGGAAGATTAGCTTTTTCGTTCTCTCAAGGTCTTTTTGTAGATAAAACGGTTTCGGAAACTGACACACCTAGTGTTATTTGACACCTTTTAAGACTCTCTCTACCCTTATGGTCTGGTGGACTGGACGGAGAACTCTTTAGACATACGTCCAGTCCTTCGTTGTCAATCTTGACCTGTACCTTGTTGTCTGACCAAGGTTTATCCTTTTCCTCACGCAGTTCCGACATTTAACAATGGGACGAATAAATTGAAGATACGTCTCATGTAGTACTCTTTACGACCTGTGCTCGACCTTAGTTCTAACGACCCTCTTTATAGTTCTTGGAGTCTATACGTCTACTGTGGTGGGAATACCGTCTTTCACTTCTCCTTGATTTTTCGGAGAACTACTTTCTCCTCTCACTTTTTCAACCGAATTTCGAGTTGTAAGTCTTTTGTTTCTAGTACCGTAGGCCAGGATAGTGAAGTACCCTTTATCTACCCCTTTGTCACCTTTGTCACAGTCTGAAATAAAAAACCCGAGGTTTTAGTAACGTCTACCACTGACATCGGTACTTTAATTTTCTGTGAATGAGGAACCTTCTTTTCAATACTGGTTGGATCTGTCGTATAAGTTTTCGTCTCTGTAATGAAACGGCTGATTCCAGACAGATCAGTTCCGATACCAAAAAGGTCATCAGTACATACCTACACTCTCAACCTGACACTTCTTCCGACTCACGGCTTCTTAACTACGAAAACTTGACACCACAACCTCTTCTGAGAACTCTCAGGGAACCTGACGTTCCTCTAGGTTGGTCAGGTAAGACTTCCTCTAGTTGGGACCCTAAAGAAAGCTTCCTTTCTACGATTTCGACTTTGAGGTCATGAAACAGGTGGAGTACGCTTCTCAACTGAGTAACCTTTTCTGAGACTAAGACCCTCCCTGACCCCCGTCCTCCTCGCCCCTGCTGTCTCCTACTCTACCGACCTACCGTAATGACTGAGCTACCTACACTGAGACTCACTTGAGGCCCTCGACTACTACCTGTCCCTCCGGACCACACGACACTAAGTACCCCAGCGTTTCTCAGCCTGTACTGACTCGCTGACTTTACTTGACTTGACTTCGAGAATGACCGGTCTGTGCCTTTGGCCCTTTCGAAAAAGAGGGTCTAAGATGACGGTCGTAACTGACGTACCAATTTAAGATCGACACGGCTTCCAAATTGAAACAAATAGATGACACCCAAAATAAAAAAATTAGAGCTGAAAAATTGAAAAATAAAATATACCTTGACATCAACTAAATGTTACAACACAATCAAAGTCTACATGCCGTCTCACAAAGTCAATATACAAATGTAAAAGACAAATGTAAAGTAACTAAAGACGAGAATGTAAATAATGAAGGAAGAGGAATGGCTAAACATCAAATGAAACGGGAAAAAAAGGGATCGATTTCCATCTTGAAATCTAGAAAATAACATATTGAAAGAACCTTATGTATTCGTAAATTTTGATATTTAAAGAGATGTTTAACGATTGTATTTGTAAATTTTAAGAGAGATTTCATACTAACCGATGTATGGTGTCTTGAACCATGTGACACAGAAATGATGGTAAGTCAAACTTGATAAAAGATCAAAGGGAAGACTAAAGAAATTAGGTACTTAATAAATTTTGTTGTAACCAATTATACGGTTATGAACCCTTAAAAGTCTTATAGAAAAACGAAACTACGTTAAATAAAGTATCATAAACATAAAAGTTATAAAAATTTACATAACTCTGAAAAAATGTCGGATAGTATTCCAGGTAAAACCACATACCTGATGACCGATAAAACATATAAATAAGTTGACGACTCCTGTTAAAAGACCATGCACAGACGAAAACGAACCAGAGTTCAAGGAAACATAGAAAAAAACCCCCCACCACCCGAATAAAATTAAAAAAAAGTCTCAATTATGAATAGTAAACATCTTCCCATGTTTACATGACAGAAATGGTCTTAACACGTATTATACACTTGTCGTCCTAGCCTCGATCTCAATAATAGACAAGAATTTCATATAAAGTTCAATAATAACGAAACATTGTTTTAGGAGTTTTCGAGTTACCGATGATAGTCTTCTCTGGATATGGGTGAAGAAACCGATTTATGGGTTTATCGACCGTTCTGGGTCTCTTCTTTAACAGTCCATGGCATCATATAAAATCCGGTTATCACGGACCCGTGAGAGTTCTCATTTTTGGATAGTAACAATTCAAAAAGGATGACACTAGAGTACCCGTTGAACAAAATTCTTCTGTTTTTTTCTCACCGATAATAAACGGAAAGAATACCATCTGGGACCTACGATAGAACTCTCAGTAGTATGAATATGAGACCTTGGAAACACTTGAGGATTTAAATATTCACCTCTTAAAAGTCCGAAAGAGAAAATGGAATTTAATGTAAAGACAACTCTCATTACTCAAGGGACCGTGTCGAAGTTTAAAATTCGTGTCTAGAGTTGTAAATGATTTCAAAGTACAGAGGGAACAGTCATTATAAAGTATTTATTTTATAAAAATGTTTGAATCCTCTTAAAAATTCATACATTCCTTTTCCTCTCTTGTTGGGTCGTCGTCACCCTACACTATCTTATTGTAGTAAGTGATAGAATCATTAAGTGTCGAGTCCCAAGTCCAAACACGAAGTCGTTCCCTTGTTTGACAATCCCGTCGAGAGTAGTTCGTAACATTAATCTAATAAAGAAAAAACATAGAAGATGACCTAGTATTTGATTTAACAGTAAAGTAGCGATCATGTATAGTGTCATCCGGAAATGATTGTAAACAACTTACTTAATTACCTTTCTATTTTGATTCTTGTGATTTCGAAATGACTTAAATGTACTAATTTTTTGAGACGAAAAGTTATAATCACGGGTAATACTCTTATATGTATATGTACATACACACATATATATATTTACTTGCACCCACCCATATACGTACTCATACTCATACGCCAATACCTATACTACTAATAATTATAACCGAATTTCGAGTTTAAGTCTTTTACTTCTAGTACCGTAGGCCAGGGTAGTGAAGTACCCTTTATCTACCCCTTTGTCACCTTTGTCACAGTCTGAAATAAAAACCCCCGAGGTTTTAGTGACGTCTACCACTAACGTCGGTACTTTAATTTTCTGGGAATGAGGAACCTTCTTTTCAATACTGGTTGGATCTATCGTATAAGTTTTCGTCTCTGTAATGAAACGGTTGTTTCCAGACAGATCAGTCTCGATACCAAAAAGGACACCAGTACATACCTACACTCTCAACCTGACACTTCTTTCGACTCTCCGTTTCTTAACTACGAAAACTTGACACCACAACCTCTTCTGAGAACTCTCAGGGAACCTGACGTTCCTATAGGTTGGTCAGGTAGGATTTCCTCTAGTCAGGACCCACAAGTGACCTTCCTGACTACGACTTCGACTTTGATTTTATGAAACCGGTGGAGTACGTTTTTCAACTGAGTAACCTTTTCTGGGACTACGACCCTCCCTAACCCCTGTCCTCCTCTTCCCCTGCTGTCTCCTACTCTACCGACCTACCATAGTGACTGAGTTACCTGTACTCAAATCCATTTGAGGGACTCAACCACTGCCTGTCCCTCTTACCCCCAGTGTTTCTCAGCCTGTACTGACTCGTTGACTTGACTTGACTTGACTTATATATCCGTATAGACTCTCTATAACCCACAAACCAAGGTCTGGTGACGTTATTTCATTCATAACGTTATTCCTCTTAGTGTACTTAAAAAAACCAAAGGGTCATATATATTTTCAATGTAAATGTGATATGACTTCAGACAATTCACACGTTAACGTAGTACAGATTTTTTGATTGTAGATATGAAATTTATTTTTTATTCTTAACGATTTTTTACGATTGAGAGAAGACTCGGAAGTCACTTAACATTATAAAAAGTTATCGTTGTAGTTTATAGTGACTAGTTTCTAGTAGTTTTGTTTGTTATTATCACTTTTTCAATCCTTATGACACTCTTAATTGTTTTACACCATGTCTCTGTGTGTCGTTCGGTTACGAAAACCCTTTTACCACGGTTTTTCGAACAACTGAGTCCTAACGGTGTTTGAACGTTAAACATTTTTTTGTGAGATAGACACTTCACGTTTTTTTGTTTTATGTTATTTTACTTCATACAGACTTATTGTAAAATGTACTTATTAAAATATTCGGTAGTTATAGAATCTACTGATGTAAAAGACTCCGTACTCAATAAACATGGAATTTTTTGTAAAGACAGAGACACTATTAGATGTTACAAAAGGACGATACGGGTAGAAGACCGAAAGAAAAAAAAAAACCACTTTGGATTTGTTTCCTTCTATGAGGTTCCGACCCATAATGTCTTGTAAGTAACTTGAGAGTTTATGAGACTCGTGATTAGAGTCGGTAAAATACTTTTAATAAGATGACTGATTTCTGCATAGCAGGTAGTTAGTACTCGTGAAAAGCAGTTCCCGTCGAGTATAGTGAAAGAACGAATCCTGTAAGTAAACACGGGGAGACTATGTGTGTTAAGTTTGAAGAATTTATAGGTAACAGAGAACCGAGTCTGAAGATGATATTCGATAAGTGATCGATTCACTGGAACTTTTTCCATGAAGAGGTTTGAAGTTATAGGAGAAAATATTTACCTTTCTTATTATAGATACTCATATTGGTTATATTTGTGTCATCCATTAGTTACTATCGATAATTAAACGAAAGGTCTACTGAGTCACCATTTCTTAGGTGGACGGGTACGTCCTCTATGTCCAAACTAGGGACCCAGTACTTTTGGGGACCCCTTCCTTTACCGTTGGGTGACATCATAAGAACGGTCCCTTTAGGGTACCTGTCTCCCCGGAGCTCCCAATATCAGGTACCCCAATGTTTTCTCAATCTGTGTTGAATCTTTGATTTGTTATTCTTCGATAATTAAATAATATTAAATAGAGTAAAAGGAAGAGTATTTCTATTGACTTAATACTCGGTAAGGAGGTTTTACATGGGAGTCAGTGATCGTGTTAATAATTTTCAAGTACAGTAGATTGGTATAAAAGATACTGAAGATATATCTTTAGAAGATATACATGTAACGAGTTATACTATTGGTACATCGATACCTCGTAACTCTTACATTGAACACAATGACTCCTTTATACAAAAAATAAATTACAGTTACATAAAGTTAAATTTATTAGTGTACACCAATAACCGGTGGTGTAAACTATCGTGTTTAGATATAAAAGGAACTTTCAGATACACTAGGGGAGAGTTCTTTACACTAAGGAAGAACTCTACAGGACAAAGGAATTGGGATCACATGATCAACTAGTAAAGGTGATTCTTCAGAATTAAAACGAACAAATGTACATACACAAACAAACACACACACGCACATACACTGTGACAGGTAGAGAGAAGAAGAGGCTACGTAACTTAAATAAAAGAGTAGGAGTCTATAAAACATGTATAGAGACAGAAAACTTGACACAATTTAAAATAAATGAATGTACTTAAGAGTAACTTTAAAAACTTCTATTCCAAATTCAAAAATAAAAGAAGATAAAGATCACCAAAAAAAAAAATTTCAGGATACATATTATCTTTGGGTTGTTTCTATCCACTTTTCCTTCTAATTTAACATCCTCCCTCCTTCCTTCATTTTCCCTCTCAAAGAACGGACCTTTTAGGGTACCTGTCTCCTCGGACCATCCGACGTCAGGTCCCCCAATGCTTTTCAGTCTGTGCTGACTCGCTGAAGTGAAAGTGAAAAGTGAAAGTACGTGACCTCTTCCTTTACCGTTGGGTGAGGTCACAAGAACGGACCTCTTAGTGTCCCTGCCGCCTCGGACACCCGACGACAGATACCCCAGCGTGTCTCAGCCTGTGCTGACTTCGTTGAATCGTCGTCGTTCCATCCGTTTGTATCCTTTACATAGTACCTTTCACGGGAATGTTGATGTGACTTAATTATTACGATGAACCAAGGGTTAAAATTTGTTAGTGTTATACAAGGGATTTTCACTTTCAGTGAGTCAGCACAGGTTGAGAAACACTGGGGTACCAGACATATCAGGTACCTTAATCGGTCCGGTCTTATGACCTCACCCATCGGAAAGGGAAGAGGTCCCCTAGAAGGGTTGGGTCCCTAAATTGGGTCCAGAGGGCGTAATGTCCACCTAAGGCATGGTCAACTCGGTGTCCCATTCGGGATTCTTATGACCTTATCCATCGGATAGGGAAGAGGTCGTCCAGAAGGGTTGGGTCCTTAGTTTGACCCCAGAGGACGTAACGTCCGTCCAAGAAATGGTTGACTTGAGAGTCCAGTCGAGTCAAGTCAACGAGTCAGTATGGGTCGAGAAACGTTGGGGTACCTGATGACAACGGTCCGAAGGGACAGGTAGTGGTTGAGGGGCTCAAGTGAGTCTAAGTACAGGTAGCTCAGTCACTACAGTAGGTCGGTGGAGTAGGAGACAATCACAGAAATTTTCGAAGACGAGTATACTGTCTATTGTAAACAATTTAGAGTCCTCCGGTAATCAGTGGACATCGACAGTGGTCTCCTAGTGACTGTGTCATCTGTGTCGGACTTTCCGTGAAATGTTAAAATGGAAAAAAATAAACATGAGATACGTTGATTTAAAGACTCGGTTGAGTAAGGTGGTAACTTAATATGGTTAGATGTTTCGTCAAGAGGGTGGTTTCCTTTACGATCCCAATTACCTGAAAGAGAACTTTGGGTTAGTTATTATCAGAATATTGTACATTGACGGTACAAGGGTAACAATCGTAAGAGTGACTTGGAATTGGGGTTTGTTGTCGATATTTCGAAAAGGTCTTTAGAGGTATCGTTACTCGAATGAATTACTTAAATCCATATCTATATATGGATTATGGTTATACGGTTCTTCTCAATGGTTGTACGTTTTGACCGACCTTCCTGAACGACTAACCAGTTATTAACTAATCTTTTAACGGGATTGTTTACCGTCTCACCCTGTAAATATAAAATTCATAAACATAAGTAACAGATGATACAAGTCCGAATCTAATCTATGCCCCGTGTTTTTCCTCTTGTTCTGGGTTAAGAATTGGAATTTCTGAAGTGTCCAATCATACCTTTTCTTTTATATGGTAAATTTATGTGGCATTATTTATGTGGGTACATCGTACTGCCCGCTTCCGTCAGTATTTTAGGAATCCCCAATGGGTTTTTTCATACTCACAAACATGACCTTGACTTTATCCTATCCTTCACTATTGCCATCTCCCAAAACTTATCTCACAAGATAAGTCTCCCTTTTTATACACGTTTCAAAATCTTTCACTATGAGTTGTATTCATTCTCTTTTTCTATGACAGGAATCCGTCGAGGATCAGTCACACCTACTTCATTTGGTACAGCTCAATTAAAGATATTCTTTTCCACTTATTTTAAGTTCTCCAGCTTGTGAGGAACCTGACGTTCCTCTAGTTTGGTCATGTAGGATTTCCTTTAGTTAGGACTTATAAGTAACCGTTCTGACTACTACTTCGACTTCGAGGTTATGAAACCGGTGGACTACGTTTCTCGACTGAGTAATCTCTTCTGGGACTACGACTCTTTCTAACTTCCGTCTTCCTCTTCCCCTACTGTCTCCTTCTCTACCAACTTATCGTAGTGGTTGAACTACCTGTGCTCAAACTCGTTCGAGACCCTCAACCACTTCCTGTCCCTTCGGACGTTCGACGTCAGGGACCCCAACGTTTCTCAGTCTGTACTGACTCTCTGACTTGAGTTGACGACTTGTGAGGAACCTTTCAGTTCTTTTCAAAATATCTTCTTCTTTTATTATAAACTGGAACTAGAAGTTGGAAGTCTACAGGACAAGGGTACACCCAATAAAATCTTCGATCTGTTTCTGGAATTACAAAGATCGTATTCATAGGATTTTATAGAAGTCTCATTATATTTTTACTCGTACTCATACCCGTGAAAGATTTCATACGACTTTTGTCCTTTTTTCTTCTCCAGTGACAATTTGGTTGTCCCACTCTCATGTCGTAAAGACAACTACAGACCCAGTTTCTACTCTCAAACACCTTTGTACATTTATAGTTTTAAAGTATCCTAGTCTTCAGGTCATTCTTGAGTCAGGTAAACAACTCAGTAGTTGAATATAAATTACGTACGGATGAGGTAGTATCCTTAAAACCTGTTTCCCTATGTCTGTATATCTAATCTTTCTGTCGTGGAATAGTGTTCCGTCTGTATCGATCATCTCCCTCAGCACCTTTGTACATTTCATGTTACCCTACTTATTCACGGTACTATTCTATACGTGTCCTCTGAGTCTCCGTTAATTCGAAGGACCCCCTCTCCTCGTCTCAACCCGTTAATCCAGTCCCTTCCAAAAGACATCCTCTATTATGATATTTCCTGGAACTCCAAGACTTTATCACTGACTGGTCTAAACTTCGATAGTTTATTTACGTAAAGAATTATATCAGTTGTAACGATATACCACAATTATACTTCAATCCTTCAGTCACTAATTCTGGGTGCATACATAATTATCTGTATTCCAAGACGGACTTCGTCCATAGAACACTTCAAGGAAGAGAACTTCTCTTATTACATGTTCAAATAGGACTATCAGTCACTCTCCGTCACTTTCGGTTGGAATTGTTTCCTTAAGCTTAGTATAAATACGCCGCCTTTTGGGGGGAGGTACATGACAGAGATCTCTTAGAATCTCTTTACTGTAAATCTCTGCAAAATTAAAGACCACAAGTTACAAAAGTCATCCGTTTGATACCTCCTTCTCTGACGAATTAACCTCCACAGATTCCATAAGTACGTTCGCATTAACCTTTATGCTTTAAAATAGACACCATAAGGGGGATTAAAACACGATCTCTGTTTCGTGTTTTACTCTACTGACGTTTAACCATAAATGGGTTGTATTTACAAAGTGATATCCTGACGAGACACGCTTGCATTCTTATACCGTTCTGAAACTGAAAGAGAACTTGGTGTCCGACTTGAATTGGAAAATTGTATCTCTTTTAACTAGAAAAGTTTGTTATAGAGTAAATTTGACTTGTATTAATTTATATTTGAATGTCTTGTTCTTTCTTTGATTATAAAAGTCAATATGTGAATACAAATGTATATAGAAGTTCTGGTAAGATACTGTATCTATAATCTGGGGAAAATGTCTATACATTTACTCTTCTGATCGGAGACTATCCAATTTACTGAACATTTTCTTGTACGTTTACACTTTACTGTTTTGACTCTAAATTTGACTCTGAACAGGGATCGGTTTTAAGTTTAACGAAGAAATCAAGTTTACAGTCGGAGGATTTTTTGTTTTGGTAGTATTATCAAAGACCTCATTCATCACTGACCCTCATCTTAGTATCACATTTGTAATGGTCGAATAGAAGAATTTTTCACTAATCATCACTTTAATTCCTTTTGATTTCATCGTTTATATACAATGTTTTAAACTCTTATATTCTATTACAATGGTGTCGTTGAGGTTCGGTTTTTATAACAGACCCAAAACCTTTTCATCTAATAAAGTCATTTTATTTTTCTTTCAGTTTCGTTTCAGTGCTCAGAGAAGTTTTTAATCAGGTTTGATTATGGGATTTTTACCTGTATCTCCATCATCGTCATCAAATCAGTGATTCAACACAGGCTGAGAACGCTGGGGTATCTGACATCGGGCGGTCCGAGGAGACAGGGACCCTAAAAGGTCCGTTCTTATGACCTCACCCAACGGTAAGGGAAGAGGTCCTATTTACCTGTATTGTTATAAGTTATATTTCCCGAAAGATTTAGGTTTAAATGAATTAGAGACGTCGTAAACTGAGACAACTGGTGGAAGAGAAGGAACTCTGAGAGAGCAAGGAGCTCTGAGAGAGCAAGGAGAACAGATACTATTGTGTAAACATAGTAGGACCAGGTAAGAAGTGATTAGAGGAATGAAACTAGGGGAGACGGAGAAAGACTAGGATTTCACGTTCATGAGGGGAATTAAAAGGAAACTGGATAACGAGTAAAATGATTCATTCTAAAACAATCGATTGGAGATGGCAGTTACAAAATTGTAATTTACGGTGCGATGACATTAGGTTTAAGGATAGAGGTTGAGTTTCGATCTGAAAGTCAAGAAGATTGAGTGGATAGACAGGAGAAGAGTCACGTTGAATACAAGAATCCATTTTGTGTCGTCCAACTCTTAAGGTTGTCCCTTAGGTTTTTGGTGTGACCTAATAACTATCCACTGACGTTTCGGTTCTTTGGTCTATCTGATTCGTACTCACGGCCTCCACTCCCGGCGGTAATAATTAAGTTACGCAGATCTGTCTATACCATCTGAAACTTACACAAAGAAAGTTGACGGGTGAAGAATCAGTAAATGGGCAGAAGTCGACACCGAACGGATAAAATTTCGTATTCGTTACCAAAGATTCACTAGGGAATAGAGGGGAATCTAGATACTTTTAGTTTCGTTTTACGTCGACATCTTGTTTAAAGGGAAGCGAATCGGATACAGAGATTAAGGGGTAAGAGTAAAAAGTCGTTTGGTTAAAAGAAAAATGGCAGACAGAGGATGTTTATGTAAACTCCTTAGAAAAGAACGACTAACTTAATCCGGGACGTTTAATTATGAGATACAAGGTGAAAGAAAGTGAAGGTGAATAGAGAACTTTTAAACAAGTCGAATGAACGGAAACTTAGAAGGGTTAAGAAGGGTAGTGACTTCTCGGCACCAAAAGAAAATTCCGTAGGATAAAAGATTCCGAAGAAACACCCCTCACAGTCTCTCTTTTATCAGAGAATTTGACAAAGTAGTCGTTTATAATTATACGAAAATTACTTTCAAGTATTTAAAACTTGAAAGGAAAGTCACGGAAGTCGGGATGGTATCAAATTATTTATAGGATCAGTATAAACAAGTAAATAAGGAAGTTTTTGGTAAGTAAATTGGATATTGCACGATCTTTGACTTAATCTAGAATCTCTACAATTCTACTTGATGTGTCCTTTTGAAGGGGTTCTCTGGATCCTAGAACTCTTTTTTATACATATCTCTATGACATCTTATTTGTATGAATTATTTTTTTAAAACATCCAATAGTACACTCTCACATTGATACTCTTTGTCAACCTGTCTCTACTATAGAATCTTCATTACAAACTACACCTCAGAAGACACGTCTAGTTTCCATTTTGAAGTAAATTCTATCGCCTTCGTCGTAAGGTTCCAGTGCATACAAGTGTCATCTGGGAGATGTCCACGGACCTGTCGAGTGTAGTTAGGTGAGAACAGATCCTTTATAGAGGAACTAGATCTTATAACTGTGTCTATACCTACCTGGGAACCTAGGTTCGAATCTAAAGTACTAGGTGTGGTGTGAAGAACGGTGTCGAAGAACCCGGTCTTTGAGTGTAAATTTAATTCAATGTGTTAAAGAAAAGACGTATAAAATTTTTTTATAAACGTACAAACAAAATACGGATTTATGACGGTAACTCGATTTTATTAAATACGGTGATTGTTTGTAATTTTATAATAATGGGTACCTACATTAAGTTCGTTCACATAGTGGACAGTTAACCCGGAATATTTTTATTTAATATGAATTCTGTTTGTATATAGCTAAATTAAAGAAATTTTAAACAAGAAAAGGTTTATTAAAACTACGTCCTGGAATTCTCTTCCGGATAGTGAGAAAAAATGTATTGATCTTGTAATCGTGTACTACAGTCGTCGAGACTTTATCTTTGAGACAGGGAGGTACACCAGATTCTAATGTTACCCTCTTTTTTTTTTTCCTTGATCTATGTCTCTTATTTCGTCTTATCTCTACTCCCTGGGAATGACGTAAGATTTATAATTAAGATCAGGAAGTCTCTGTTTCTATATAAGATCGAGTTTCTAAGACTCTCTACGAGGATATTATTTAAAGAAGAAAGACCAAATCCGTCTGGGTTCGACCAAAGTAACGACTATCTTTTGTTCAGAAATATTAGATCCATGAGTTTTCAGACTGGGTTGGTAAAGTTCGAGGGTCACCGGTTTCGACCTTGTGTAACTCGTTGTTTTATTTATTATA
The DNA here is from genome assembly GCA_006410555.1 of Capra ibex. Taxonomy (NCBI): domain Eukaryota; kingdom Metazoa; phylum Chordata; class Mammalia; order Artiodactyla; family Bovidae; genus Capra; species Capra ibex. The sequence goes on along the minus strand of SJYO01038983.1, from coordinate 11,972,757 downwards.
TCGTGACCTAATATTAGGTTTCATCTTTTATTTATATGTATTCGAGACAACGACGACGATTCAGTGAAGTCAGCACAGACTGAGACATGCTGGGGTATCTGTCGTCGGGTGATCCGAGGGGGCAGGGACCCTAAGAGGTCCGTTCTTGTGACCTCACCCAACGGTAAAGGAAGAGGTTACGTACTTTCACGTTTCACTTTCACTTCAGTGAGTCAGCACAGACTGAGAATCGCTAGGGTACCTGATGTCGGATGGTCCGAGGAGGTAGGTACCCTAAAAGGTCCGTTCTCACGACCTCACCCCACGGTAACGGAAGAGGAATGTATTCGAGTACGACTATATTTATGTACTAACTAATTTGTTTNTTCACGTTTCACTTTCACTTCAGTGAGTCAGCACAGACTGAGAATCGCTGGGGTACCTGATGTCGGATGGTCCGAGGAGGTAGGTACCCTAAAAGGTCCGTTCTCACGACCTCACCCCACGGTAACGGAAGAGGAATGTATTCGAGTACGACTATATTTATGTACTAACTAATTTGTTTACTTATTTCCTTTCCTCTATTTAACGTAAATATCTCCTAAAGGTCTATACAATATGACAAGGGACCTCACACCCGACTGAATCACTGAATGTTCTTAGTCCGTATCTTCCTCCTTTGATCACTACGTTGTCACCTCTTTGGACCGTTTAGGATAAAATTGGTTCTCCAGTTCCAATTGTCGTGTCACTATTCAGTACAAGGGGAACTATGCTACACTACTCGTCCGGTACAGTGGAGACACCATCTGAAATGTCTTTGGACATTGAGGTCAGATTGGTACTTCTTTTTATAGTTTATTTGGGTTTGACTGTCCGTAAGATGTTTTGTGGTCGTAAGGAGTTTTAAGAGTTGTAGCATTTTATGTTCTTTTTTTAGACTCTTTACCAATGAATGGTCTCCTCTGATTCCTCTACACTACTAATTTACGTTGCACCGCAGAAGTCATCCTAGGATCTTCTCTTCTCCTGAAATCGTCTCTTTACCGACGTCGAGAGGTGCCTTTCGTGTCTCAAGTAGTCACTAAATGATTATAAACAAAAAAATAAAACTGTGTATATTGTACCACCACATTGTGCGATTCATGTCCCTATTGACCCGTTCCCAGATACATCTGTGAGATCAGATGGAAACGTTTCAAAGACATTTAGATTTTTCATTACTGTTTTTATAGTAAGGTTTCCTTTTTGTTATACATACCACTGTCACGTCTTAAGTACATTCCCGTACCGTTGTTTGTGACTCTAGTTTCTTCCCTTACGTCCGGTTTGACATTTCGTGACAGAAAGGGATGTTCTATTACTTTCGAGTTGTTTCCGCACTTTGGTAGTTTGGACAAAATCTTTGTCGTAAGACCGTAGAAAACGTGTTCGATACAAAAATTCCTCCGTTCCGAACCTCTTCTTTCATATCAACGTCCCGGTAAGGTTTCAGGTCCGTTTTTCAAAGTTCCTGGATTTAATTCCATAGAAACAACTATACCACGATGAGTAACTCCTCCCAGGGGTTATTTTTAGGTAAGTGAGTTGGGTCGTACGTTTCAGTATTTTTCGTTAAAAAGTCTCATGACTCGTCTCAAGGGTCACGATATGTCATCCAAGAATAATCAATAGATAAAATGTATATCATCACACGTATACATTTACTAGATATACCCTTTTCTTAGACCTTTTTTTTTTCTCAACTATATACACATACATATTAACTCAATGAAACGACATGTCGTCTTTGATTGTGTTGTAACATTCAGTTGATATGGGGCTATTTAAAAAAAATTTGTTGAAATTTTTTTTTTTTCACTGAAAAGTTTCCGGTCTCTCTGGAGACTACATAAGTCCGTCCGAGACCAAGACTCTGACATAATGACCAGATTCTAGTAATTTCTCGAAATTAAAAGAAATAACTAAAATTTCTTCGTGAAGTTAAGTGGAAATTTATAAGAAGGGGAGAAGGGGAAATGTAATATTTTAAAGGTAGTTTCTAGGAATCCCGAAAGATGTGCAAGGATGTTTTAGTTGAAGGAGATTACAAAGAAGGTGAATCGTAAATTTCAGATTATTAAGACGTCAGTGACGGTAAGGGGTTTCAGATTGGGTAATAGTATCGACCGAAAAAGGGATCCTACGTGAATCTTATCGTTGACGGATGTCGGATCCTTCTCGTCAGTCAAGAGGGTCGTACGTAGCTTCTTAGGTCGGGAGAAGAGTTTGAGACGGAAGACATCAACCAAAGGTCCACAAAACTAGTTATAGACTCATTAATTTTAAAGAGTACTAGTTTCAAGACTGGAAGTGTAACCGGGACGAATAGTCATTTTTGTACAGAACTAGAACAGTCATCGACGGATCTCTCAGTATCTTATGGAGATTCGGGGACAGGAACTGAAACCAAGTTCGACACAGACGACACAGTCGGTTTTAGTACGGGAACCGACGGAGTCCATTAGAAATCGGTGATGGTTAACGGAAGGAAGAAGACATTACAGGGAGTATGTGAAAGAGTTAGTGATAAGATTTAGCAGACTATAAAACGACCAAGTCGGGACATAGACCAATCAGAAGTAAAATATTTTAGAATTTTTGTACCTTAAGTTTAGGTTATTAGGTTAAAACATACGAGACCTATAAACATTTCTTTATATAAGAGGTGAAACGGTTGTCTCTATCTCTGTCAGGAGAGACAAAGTCCTTCATGATGTGGTGAGATTCGGAGGTGAAAGGTCCTTTATTTATTCATTTCCGAGGGAAGTTACGACTTTAGAGAAACTGGGGACTCATCCCAATAATTTGTTAGAACAAAATGTAACTGGGTGGTCGACGAATGACTCACTGAAAGTGATACCTTCCACGGATCTTATTTCGTTCTTTAGTCTCTCTATACCAGAGACGGTAGTACTCAGAATTTAATCATTTACTCGTTAACATTACTTTCAACGTCAAATTTGTCTCCTAATAGACGTCGACACATGACCATATATTCCTGACAGGTACGTTCTGTCTTTTAATCTCGGAATCTCTTTCCATTTCTAACTCGACTCAAGTCCTTTCAGTGACGATAGGACTCCAGTTTCTATCGGTCAGTCAGTTGTTCCCAGACTCCCCGGGGAAAGCGTCTAGAGTCCACGTGACTGTATTAGAGATGTAATATCAGGTGAAAGATGTAACCTAAAGACACCTTTTATAGGTTTTGGTGAAGAGACCAGTGGAAGAGTTAAGTTTTGTATTTTCTTTGTACTTCGGGAAGTCGTCTAGTTCGTAAGAATCTCTTGATTATAGTGGTATACCTGAGTCAGTCAAGTCAAGTCAGCGAGTCAACACAGACTGACAAACACTGGGATACCTGACGTTGTGTGGTCCGAACGAACAGGTAGTGGTTGAGGGTCTCGAACGAGTTTAAGTACAGGTAGTCCAGCCACTACGGTAGGTTGGCAGAGTGTGAGTCAGTAGGGGAAGAGGAGGGTAGAAAGAGTCGTAGTCCCGGAAAAGGTTACTCAGTCAAGAAGCTTAATCCACCAGTTTCATAACCTCGAAGTCGTAGTCAGAAAGGTTACTTATAAGTCCCAACTAAAGGAAATCCTAACTGACCAAACTAGAGGAACGTTAAGTTCCCTGAAAGTTCTCAGAAGAGGTCCTAGTGTCAAGTTTTCTTAGTTGAGAAGTCACGAGTCGAAAGAAATACCAGGTTGAGAGTGTAGGTATGTACTGATGACCTGATCTAAGACGGTTATAAGTGAAGGTTCTTAGTTCGCGATACCATCCCATTGATAGACCAAAGTTGGGCTCAATAGAGTCTGTCTAACCGTTCTCGACGAGGTCCGTTGTGACCAGAAGGGGTTAGTAGCTGAGTAAATCAGAAGGTTATATCAGAATAACTGGTAGATAACTTATCATTCTCGTTACTCCAATTCATTTGAAGACTTAGACAGGTATATTTTACCGGTCGAATTATTAAGTCCTGTTAGGTTTTTAAAATAAGTTTTTTCTTGATTACCTATATCAAAATTTATTCACATCAGGTGTAGAGTACGTTTTTCAACTGAGTGATCTTTTCTGAGACTACGACCCTCCCTAACCCCCGTCCTCCTTTTCCCCTACTGTCTCCTACTCTACCGACCTACCGTAGTGGCTGAGCTACCTTCACTCAAACTCACTTGAGGCCCTCTACCACTACCTGTCCCTCCGGACCGCACGACACTAAGTACCCCAGTGTTTCTCAGTCTGTACTGACTCACTGACTTGACTTGACTCAGGTGTACTCTTATAATATCTTTCTCGTCTGGAATCTTAAATGGTGAGGAGGTAGATCGGATCTTTCTCTTTCGACTCTAGTTTCTTAAATTGGTTATACGAGTTACAACGTATCAATTATTCTTTCGAGTCTGACCTTAGTAATATAGGAACTTAGACAAAGACTTCTTGTTATTTTTAGAATGTTCTGATCGGTGACGGTTGTAAATACTTTACAAAAGATCAAAGTTCTATGATAGGATTCCGACGGGGAGGGATGAAATGACACGACACTACCTATAATTTACATTATTACATACACTTCTCGTGATATTTGAGAAGTCGTGAATTGTTAATATTATCATTAACATTATAGACTTTGTAATGTACGAGGGGGTAAAGGTAATTCCACTCTATTTTGATTTAGGGGACTTCTATAAATCATTGGCTTCCTTGATCACTTTGTCGTTCTCCTTGTGTTTTGAAATAGTATCTTTATTAAAAGACTCAACAGACAAATATAGAAAATTAAAACAAACGGGAGAATGAAGTGACATTAACTCATCTGTAAAAGAAGTGGAAAGAGTGAGGCGTACTTTGTCGTGGGACCCCGTAGTATTTATTATAGATCGTTATAATAGTATAGTTTCTTCTCATATGTAGTTTCGGATTTCTTTCTTGACAACTCTTAACACATATTAGTCTACGTAGTCTCTTTTTCTTATACCTTATTGTTACAACCCTTTCCTTGATACAAAAAAGTATGTGACAATATAAGATAACCGATTAATAGATAAAATACATCTTATTTTAGTATCGTACACTCTAAATCTTTGTATTACTCTTTAGTATACTTGGTTAGGGTAGTGAAAAATTCTACCCTAAACCTCTTCAATTCACATAAAGGACAGAAGTTTTCCCATGGTTTAGTCAATAGGTTCTTACTTGAGTTCAGTCTGTCTGACCGAGGTTTTTTTTTCATGAGTTCCTATGATGGTCCAATATTGTTTCTTTCTTTCTATCGTAATTCAGTACAGACTGAGAACGTTGGGGTACCTGACATCGGAGGAGACAGGTGCCCTAAGAGGTCCGTTCTTGTGACCTCACCCAACGACAAAGGTCTAGACGGTGTTACGTCCGTCTAAGAAATGACTGACTCGACACGTTCGGGGATGGTCCAATACCCACACAAGTGTGGTAGTGTCAAAACACGTTCAGTTCTCACAGGAACGACACCGTAGGTCTTCACATTTCCGATCTAACCCTTTAGGTATTTTTCCGTTTTTATTTATAGATGAATTTTACCATTTCGGATTATTGTTGCCCTTTGTAAATAACACGAAGGAGACGCGTTTATGATTAGGTAGCGGAAAATGTTCCATTATTGAGTCAATTATAAGTATAATCGAGTTATTTTACCCATTTAATTGTAACCGCATAACATAGACTACGTTGAGATACTGTGTCTCCAATTGATTGAACCGATTTTAGCTTAGACGTTTTTTGACCGATCTCTCAGGGTGTAAATAACATACTTGACGTTGTTGAAATTTCGGTCGAAGAACCGAGGTCACGGTAACAATCTAATTATTCTAGATGACAGATAACCGTTAATCAGGTACTGTAAAACAGAAGAAAGAAGGAAGGTGTGAACTTCTCCTCTCGGAGAAGTACTTCTGATCGTAGAGAAGGAGATGGTTTCAGGTTGGTCAAGAGGGAGACGTTTATACAGTCAGATGAATGAGTAGGAGACGGGGTAAAGGACGGAGTTATAAGAGAGTATAACCAGGAAATTTAGTTGTAAACTTGTACGAGTCATATAAGGGGTTGGGAGGAAGTTGAGTTTAAGAAAAGGTAAAAGGGTTTATGTTTTAGAGGTTCAGAGGAAGTGTCCATTAATAAATTTCGTAAAGACAAATACGTCCGACAAAGGAGGAATAGTTAACAGTAATTACCCCTTAGGCGACTTGAAGTGGAATCAGTATAAATATATGACTAGTAAGGAGTGTAATGTTCAGATATGGATCTTAGAGAAAGGATTCGAGATTTGGATATCTAGTTTAGTTAAATTGGTCGATGAGGTGACCCTACGGAGTCCATAGAGACTGAGTCGTGTACATTTTGATTTTAAGAGAGAAGGAAATTCACCGGTTAGTATCACTTACTATGGTGGCACTTCCGTTAGATCCGGAAAGAATGTACGTGGAGTTTTGGGAAGGATGGAAATGGGTACTGGGTCAAGGTTTAGGTGAAAGGGAAAAAAAACCCCCCCCATAAACAATGTCGTCGTGGGGTGTTTCTCTTGTTTGAAACTCAGAAGAGTGGTGGAGGGTGTGTAAAATACGGATAATGGTTTAGAATGGTTAAGGTCAAGGATTTATGGAAAGGTTAGTCGGGTGTAAGGGGGGGTAAACCCATGATCATCGGAACAAAAGTCGAAGGGTCCACCGTGATCTCTATTTCTTGGGTGGACGGTTACGTCCTCTGTATTCTCTGTGTCCAAGCTAGGGACCGACCCTTCTAAGGGACCTCCTCTCGTACCGTTGGGTGTGGTCAAAGAACGGACCTCTTAGGGTACCTGTCTCTTCGGACCCCCCGATGTCAGGTATCCCAGTGTTTCTCAGTCTATACTGACTTCGTTGAATTTTGTCGTGTGTCGGAACAAATTCGATGGTAGTTAAACACGGACACATACTCGAAGGATACCAACTCTATTATTTGATGGTGTTTGAATCATGGAATTTCATTGTACTTAAAGAAAAGAATGGTAAGATATCCAGTCTTCAGACTGTTCCCAAGGTGACCCGAGTTTAGTTCCCTAGTCGTCTCCACACAAGGAAAGTCATCCGAGATCCGTTGTTAGGTAATTAAAAGGAGAAAGAGAAAGATCTATAGTAAGGGTAAGAATCCGAACGACAGAGGAAGAAGATAGAAGTTTCGATCATTAGATCATAGAGAGACTGTATCAAGTCAAGTCAAGTCAAGTAAGCGAGTCAGCACAGGTTGAGAAACGCTGGGGTACATGACGTCGTACGGTCCGGAGGGACAGGTAGTGGTTGAGGACCTCAAATGAGTTTGAGTGCAGGCGACTCAGTCACTACGGTAGGTTAGTAGAGTAGGAGACAACAGGGGAAGAGGAGGGTGGAAGTGAGAAAGGATCGTGCTCCCAGAAAAATTTACTCAGTTGAGAAGAGTACTCCACCGGTTTCATAACCTCAAAGTCGAAGTCGTAGTCAGGAAGGTTATTTATAAGTCCTGACTAAAGGAAATCCTACCTGACCAACCTAGAGGAACGTCAGGTTCCCTGAGAGTTCTCAGAAGAGGTTGTGGTGTCAAGTCTTCGTAGTTAAGAAACGGAGAGTCGAAAGAAATATCAGGTTGAGACTGTAGGTATGGACTGATGACCTTTATGGTATCGGAACCGATCTGTCTGGAAACAACCGTTTCATTACAAACACGAAAAATTATACGACAGATCCAACCAGTATCAAAAAGAAGGTTCCTCATTCGCAGAAAGTTAAAGTACCGACGTCAGTGGTAGAAGTCACTAAAACCTCGGGGGTTTTTATTTCAGACAGTGGCAAAGGAGAGGGGGTTATAGAAAGAGATTGTTATTCGGTCCTTTTGGAAAGATAAAATTCCCGGGTACACTGATNGTGGACGTTAGAAAGGATCGTGATCCCAGAAAAATTTACTCAGTTGAGAAGAGTACTCCACCGGTTTCATAACCTCAAAGTCGAAGTCGTAGTCAGGAAGGTCACTTGTGGGTCCTGACTAGAGGAAATCCTACCTGACCAACCTGGAGGAACGTCAGGTTCCCTGAGAGTTCTCAGAAGAGGTTGTGGTGTCAAGTCTTCGTAGTTAAGAAACGGAGAGTCGAAAGAAATATCAGCTTGAGACTGTAGGTATGGACTGATGACCTTTATGGTATCGGAACCGATCTGTCTGGAAACAACCGTTTCATTACAAACACGAAAAATTATACGACAGATCCAACCAGTATCAAAAAGAAGGTTCCTCATTCGCAGAAAGTTAAAGTACCGACGTCAGTGGTAGAAGTCACTAAAACCTCGGGGGTTTTTATTTCAGACAGTGGCAAAGGAGAGGGGGTTATAGAAAGAGATTGTTATTCGGTCCTTTTGGAAAGATAAAATTCCCGGGTACACTGATCTATCCCGGTAAACCTATTAGTACCAATTAAAGGTGTAAGATTCCAGGAATTAGTGAAGAAGTTTCAGAGAAAACGGTGCATTCCATTGTAAGTGTCCAAGAGTGATAATATTGAACCTATTGCAACTCCGGTAATAAGACGGATGGTGAGAGGTCTAATGAGTTAATCCGAAGATTAGCTATAAAGGTGTTCATGTGAAGGATCGAGATTTCATAGGAGTTACACGGTGGTTTTATGAGAGGATGTCACGTCTACGGAAACAATTTATAGAAAATTATTGAAGGGTGATCAGAGGTCGGACTTGTGGGTCAATACGATCCACTCAGGCTGTATCGTTCTCCTGTGAGTCCATTCTGTCAGTAAACAAGTCGGTAACACGTGTAAGTAAATACTGGAGCATAACGAAAATGAGTTTACTCTAATAATAGTCAACATAAAAATATTCTAATAATGAGACAGTCACATTTGTAAAATTTCTCTTATGTTTAAATTTATATCCTCTTCCCCTGCTGTCTCCTACTCTACCGACCTACCGTAGTGACTGAGCTACCTGTACTCAGACACACTTGAGGCCCTCAACCACTACCGGTCCCTCCGGACCGCCTGACGTTAAGTACCCCAGTGTTTCTCAGCCTGTGTTAACTTGTTGACTTGACTTGACTTTGACCGGAATTAAGTTGTGTCGAGTCTTAGAACCTAACTCGTGACACCACGACTCTCTCGAGGTCCTTTTAGGAGGAGAAAGCTCCTCTTTCTCTACCTCCCCCTTAGAATTGTGTGTCCTTCTTACGTTTTTGGGGAGTGTAAAAAGAAAGAAGGGAGGTAACAGAACGTTGGGTCAAGGGTTCGCTCGAACTCCTCCTCCCGTACCCCCATCTTCTCTTCGTTATGACCTTTGAGTATCCTCGGTTTTAAAATTTCCTTCCATTGAAAAGAAGGGGAAGTCCTCTCGACGTCAAGGTTGTCCTACCATGGGTGTGGATTTCCTCCCGTTACCCCTTGGTTTTTCATGACGCTTCCAATGTCTTTGTCTCCTCGAACCTCTTAACTGGGGTATTTCAATAAATACTTGAGACCCGAGTTTAGGTACGGTGTCTACACACTTAGACTATGTTTAGTTGTCGTATGAATTCTGAAACTCCTGACTTGATTAACTATCTAGTGACGGGTCCAGGGTCCGACAGGTAACCCACCACTCGTGTCCTTTATCTACGTTTCGAAAGATCTCATCAAAACTTTAGATTTAACTGAAACTTTAAAGTCGGGTGTCTTCCTCTAAACCTTCAACGTCGTACTTGGAAATAGTTCATTTAATGGACGATTTGTTTTTGTTGTTATAAAGGGTAACTGAAATTTGTTCTGAGTCTCAGAGTCTTGTATATAAAAGTTACAGGTCTTAAATGAACTTTTAAGATACCGTAACCCTTTGGGAGGCCCTCTACCACTACCTGTCCCTCCGGACCGCACGACGCTAAGTACCCCAGAGTTTCTCAGCCTGTACTGACTCACTGATTTGACTTGACTTGACTCCCTTTCTGTTGGATGAATATAGGTACAATTCTACTGTGTTGGTAACATTAATAGTAATTTACTAAAATTTCATAGATGATATTTTTACTGATTAACGTTTGTAAGAACTTTATTTAAAATTACATTTGTTTTACTAGTTTCTTTCTATAAATTGGGGTTTGTCTACCTTTAAAGTCTTGACTTTTTACGTCAATGACTTTAATTTCTTTTTAGGGTGACCCACTTGAGTTATCGTCTCACTGTTATTGTCATTCTTCTCATCCATTTGAATTTATTTACTACAATAGTTACCTTGGTTGTCCAAAAAAAAANCTTTATTTAAAATTACATTTGTTTTACTAGTTTCTTTCTATAAATTGTGGTTTGTCTACCTTTAAAGTCTTGACTTTTTACGTCAATGACTTTAATTTCTTTTTAGGGTGACCCACTTGAGTTATCGTCTCACTGTTATTGTCATTCTTCTCATCCATTTGAATTTATTTACTACAATAGTTACCTTGGTTGTCCAAAAAAAAAAAAAATTCTGAAAATTTTTATCAGAGTCCTCGAACTCTTTGTTATTGTTTTCCAGATCACAGACAGTGACTTCAATGTCTTTTTCTCTTATACCGTATCTTTTTGATAGACTTCCTTATCACTGATTTTTGAAATCTACGACTTATTCCATCTTTAGGTACGTAGATATGACTACTTTCTTTTTCCCCCTTTCCGTCTCTGTCTGTTTCTCTGTGTGTGTCTCTCTTTTTTCGTACTCTTTCAAGAAGACATCTTCCGTTTTATGACATTCATCTTCCTTTCTACCGAAAGTTACTAGTTGTTTCACGGTTATAATTATTCTTTTTTCGAATAATTCCTTAGTAATGAGTGTTTTGGAGGAATGTTTTATGAAAAAAAATTAATGTTTCTTTTATTACGGTTGAAATGTCACCTCTTTAAACTATCTTTTGAGAAATTGGTTCACTAATTGCATTGTAGTGGTATTGACCGTATTAATACTGTCTCTTTTTAATTCTCTCTTTTTGTGGTAATAGATACCGTTCACAAGTAGTCTAGTAACGTTTTGTTATTTGGGTTTGTTCTGTAGATCTACAAGAAGGGAGGGTGACGAGAAGTGAACCGTTTTTTTTTTTTTTTTTTTCTTCTTGTAAAAATATCTCTATTTTTTCCACAAGAAAGTCCCTTGTCGTCTTCACGGAGAACAGTCGTCGAGAATCTATTTTACGTTTTACTTCGACTTACCTTTCTTAATCTTATCCGTCTGGTCCAAATATAGAATTGAGTCAATGTGTGTCTCGAAGTGATAAGTGTAATACTTCACTGACTGTACCATTAAAAACTCTTTGATTACTTCATTTTATACATTTTGACGGTTTGTATAGTGGAAAGTATTTCGACTACTTAATTGATTTAATCAACGTATGTCTATGACACTTGATAAAGGAGACATCCCTACTCGTCTTTGACAGTAAAACATCCTGAACCCTTTCAAAGGTAGTCAGTACTTCCTCCAGAAGAGACCGGAACCCTTCCTATTACATAGTGGATTAATCTCTCGTTCACGTACGCACAACCACGAGTCAGAACGGACTGGGACACTAGGGTGCCTGACATCGGGTTGGTCCGAGGAAACAGTTACCTTAAAAGGTTCGTCCTTATGACCTCACCCAACGGTAAAGAAGGAAGTCCCCTAGAAGGGTTGGATCCCTAGATTGGGTACCAAGGAGGGTACAGAGGACGTAACGTCCGTCTAAGAAATGACTACTCGGTGACCTCTTCGGGATTTCTCGTTTTCATACCCCCCTTATTACTTCTAAAGGTCTTGAAGTTCTTACTTCAGTAAAGATTTATAACGTCGAGATTTCGGACATAGTTAGAGACAAGGGAGAATTTTGAGATGATTTCATCCCATTTCTTTACAAAAACTTCGGTAGGTTGGTACTCTTAGACTCCAATAACTATAAAGAGGGTCATTAGAACTAAGGTCGAACTCGAAGAAGGTCGGGTTGCAAAAAGTACTACATGAGAAGTATCTTCAATTTATTCGTCCCACTGTCATATGTCGGAACTGCATGAGGAAAAGGATAAACCCTGGTCAGACAACAAGGTACAGGTCAAGATTGACAACGAAGGACTGGACGTATGTCCATATAGTTCTCCGTCCAGTCCACTAGACCGTAAGGGTAGAGAAAGTCTTAAAAGGTGTCAAATAACACTAGGTGTGTCAGTTTCCAAAACCGTATCAGTTATTTCGTCTTTATCTACAAAAAGACCTTGAGAGAACGAAAAACACTTCTTTCGACTCGTGGCTTCTTAACTACGAAAACTTGACACCACAACCTCTTCTGAGAACTCTCAGGGAACCTGACGTTCCTCTAGGTTGGTTAGGTGAGACTTCCTCTAGTCGGGACCCTAAAGAAACCTCCCTTACTACGATTTCGACTTTGAGGTCATGAAACCGGTGGAACACGTTTCTCAACTGAGTGACCTTTTCTGAGACTACGACCCTCCCTAACCCCCGTCCTCCTCTTCCCCTGCTGGCTCCTACTCTACCGACCTACCGTAGTGGCTGACCGACCTGCACTCAGACTCACTTGAGGCCCTCAACCACTACCTGTCCCTCCGGACCGCACGATACTAAGTACCCCAGCGTTTCTCAGTCTGTACTGACTCACTGACTTGACTTGACTTGACTTGACTTGGTACTCTTATTTCTACACTCCCCTGGGTTCTTGTTGTTTTGATACTTTAGACTTTTTGTCTACTTGTTCCATTATAACCTTCTTAGACTCTTTCCATGCAGGACTCAACTTTCATCCGATTTATATCTTCGTTGAATTAAAAGGAAAGTCCTGAGTGTCTCCCGAGTTTTAAACCACCGGGGTAATAGAGATCTTTGTCTCTTTTTTATCCCGACTTTAGTGGGTTTAACAGACTTTTATATAAACTATTTAAGTTGAGGTTTAGAGTAGAGAATAAGAGGTGTCGATCTTTTGGTAAATGAAGGTAGGGTTGTTTGACCATAAAAAGACTTTTATATTATGTTATCCAGAGGTTTGACCCCCTTCACTTCAGTGAGTCAGTACAGGCTGAGAAACACTGGGGTGTCGGATGGTCCGAGGAGGTAGATAGCCTAAAAGGTCCGTTCTCATAGTCTTACCCAACGGTAAGTTTCGTGTTAAATCCGAACTAAAGACATCATGTCTCTCATGATTCACTTTTAAAGGTATGATCTAAAACTATTGGTACGGAAGAACAGAGTAAGTTGAGGGTCTTAAGACCGTCGTTTCAATACAAGATATTTATTCTTTTATTCTTATTCGGTTTGATTAGACACCTTGTAGTGACCTCTATACAATTGTAGTCTCAAGTGAGTTGATTAGTCTCATGTTTCCAGTAGAATTATACCTCGGGTCTCTTCGGTTCGAACTAAGTAAGTCTCAAGTTAGTAAAGAGGCTCCCAAGGTTACTAGGGTTTCTTGTTGTACCTCGTGTGTTTATTACTTCAAATTGTTACAAACCATAAAATGGTCCTTCTGACTTCACAGTTCTTTTCCTTCAGTTCTTATAAACATTCCCTCGTAAATGACACAACCTACCACTTTTGGTTTAACGAGTCTTACCTGCAATCTTTCACTTTCCCACCATGTATTCCGTTACCTTATATTCCATCTTCAGAGATTCGCCGTTTTCGTATAATCTTACTCATATAACTTTCTTTCTTCGAGCTTTCCGTCCTATGTCGTCTCTTATTCTAGGAATTTTAAAACCAAACCCTTCATAACAACTCCCACCACCGTACACTATACTGGTAGTGGTACTACTTCGACCTAAAGTGCCCTTTCCCCTCCGGTACCAACATCGACTACTCCAGTACAACGTTCACTTTCTGTAAATTGATAGAATTCGTTTGGGTTTGATAAAATTCGTTTTATATCCGGTATAGTAGAATATTGACCCTCCGGGTACTTACGTTGATTATAGGCCCTTGACAGGTTATTTACTGTAATTTAAGTCTGTGAGAGAGAAACGAGACGAAAGGAGACACGACCTAAGTAAGAGTCCGTCGGATGAGAGTCATTTATACATAACTAAGTTACCTATTTTTTATTTAACATAGTTGAGAGAAGGGAAATAAAGTTTTACAGAATAGGAATGAGACAACGAAAGAAATAAATAGTTTCTTTCCCACATGTAGGGAAAAAGAAAGATTCGAATTTAAGATGTACACATTATATTTCAGAGTAAAGAAGGGTCTTGGAGATTTTAATGGAAGATGTTTAATGGGACGATGTTAGATTCGTAGTGGGGGAGATGAACTAGGAAGAAACATCTTTGTGTGGCTTAAAATATAAAATGATAGGATTTTTGTTTTTGTTAAAAATTTTCGAAGAAAGTTTCGACAATGAGGGAGTGTGAGGGTAAGAGAGAAAGAGGAACAGTCTAAAGACGATTTAAGTCAGATATAAGTGGTGAAAGGGATGCAATGTAAATTTTTTTTTTTTTTGGAGAATGTTAGATTGAGAATTAAGGTTCAGTACTTTAATGACAAACTTTTCAGTTAATACTAAAAGGTGTGCATAAGATATCGGGTTCAGACTGGAATTGAAAGTAGAGTACTGGGGTTGGTCCGAATATTTCAAATAAAGTTTTAAAATAGGAATTATAGAATCGTTTAGATAAAGGTATAATTGAGTGACTAAAGACAGTCACCAGGAGAGTTAAAGGGTTCTTGTATCTACCTTTCAGGTCTCAGTTTACCCTTCTTTGGAAACAGAAGGTTGGAGAGGTGTTGAATGGTCAGTGATTTGGTAGAGTAAAAAAAAGGAGAACCACAGGGAATAAAAGGAAAGAGTAAGGGTTATTAAATGAATTTTGAGGAACACATCATTGGCTTGTTAAAATAAATGGTGTGAAAAGGTCTAGATTAAGAGAAAGTTACGTAGGAAGTGTTACGGTGTCCAGATGGAGGAATTCCTGTCAGTTATAATATAGTGAAAGGAAATATTTGTAGAAGGAACCGATGGACAAAGGATGTTTGGTTTTAAAGGATTGAGATCACTTATCACAAATATAACATTACCTAAAAGGAGTGAACTTTACTTTTCGGATGTCTTTTACCTCAGTCTTCTGGGTTAGAGTTTATGTGGAGATTGTGAAAGAAAAGTTATTCTGAAATTCTTAATTGAAACATATGTATCTTATGGATATTTTATACGTATTCCAAACATCGAGTCGACTATTTCTTAGACGGGTGTTACACCCTTTGGACCAAGTTATGGACCCAACCCTTCTAGGGGACCTCTTCTCTTTCCGATGGGTCAGGTCATAAGAGTGGACCTCTTAAGGTACCTGACATATCAGGTACCCCAGTGTTTCTCAGCCTGTGCTGACTCTCTGGAAGTGAAAGTCAAAGTTCTTTCTGTTAACTCTCGATTCCCAATTGAACGGTTCTAGCTAGTGAATTTCTGGGTGAACGGTCGTTTTCTCGAACAGAGGACGGTTCAGGGTGTCTTCGACTGTACTGGTTCACGAATTTTACTGGCCAGAACCAGTTATTGTTCAGAATAGACATTGAGTAGTGCACTCCGCTCCACGAGTTCGAAAGGGTTTGTACTTATGAATCCACTGTCCTATTCCGACCTCTGTTCCAATGTGTCGTAGTGTAGGAATACTATAGAGTCGAAGACAAGTGAGATGTCTTTTCCTGGTCCTTAAGGGATTATTGCGCCGAAGTTTCGTAGTAGTGGTTCCCAGTTCCAGGGAGAGGACGTCAAACCGCAGACCAGGACGGTCTGCCGAGATGCGACGGATGTTACATTGTTCTTTGTACCCGGACCGTGTGAAAGACGAGAAGAGAGTCATACTGAGAAGGGTTCTTTTCGACGCAGTAGTTCAGACTATCCGTAGATAGTCTACGAATAGACTACGTAGACTATCTACGTATCTACGAATCCGTAGAAAGGGCTAACGGACTTTCGGTCCGGTATTTATGAATATATGAGGGTTAAGACAAGATTACGAAGGGTCAACCTTATGAAGACTTACAGTGTATTGTAGAAACCTGAAGTGAAAGGAATAGTGTCATCTTATTTTTATGTAAAAAAAAGAAAAAAATTATTTTAGTTGATCTAAGTTTTATAACCTAATCAAATTTCACATGTCCTGTCGCTAAGTCAATAAAAAAAAGACTAATATAGGGTAATACCAATAATGTTTTATAACTTATATTAAGGGACACACCATGTTATGTTGTAACAATGAGTAGATAAAGTGTGTATCGTGAAACATAGACAATTAGGGTACGAAGACCAAATAGGGAGGGAGAGGAGAAACCATAAGTATTCAAATACAGACAGTCAGTTGAAGAGAAAATAATTATTTAATTAAACACAATAAAAGATCTAAGGTGTATATTCACTATGAGATACTATAAACAGAAAGAGACTGAATTATACTATTAGAGATCCAGATAGGTGTAACGAAGTTTACCATTATAAAGTAAGAAAAGATATCGACTCATTATAGGGGAATACATACAAACGTATGTATGTGTATCATACGGAAGAATTCGACTAGTAGACACCTACCCGTGAACCCAACAAACGTACAGAATCGATAACATTGATCACGACGACACGGGTAACCCTACGTATATAGAAAAGATTAATTTCAAAAGTAAAAAGAGAACTATGTATGTGTCCTCACTCTAAATGTATATATGTTAAATAGATACAAATCAAAAATTTTCTTGGAGGTATGACAAAAGGTAAAACCAACGTGGTTAAATGTAAGGGTAGTTGTCACATCCTCCCAAGGGAAAAGAGGTGTGGAAGAGGTCTCCAATAATAAATATCTGTAAAACTACTATTAGAAAGACAGCATTATTCCATAGTAGTGTATGGTCAAACTCCACTATAAAGTGACACCAAAACTAAACGTAAAGAGATTATTATCACTACAACTCGTGGAAAATTACACGGATAACCGGTAGACATACAGACGAAACTTTTTTACAGAGAGATCTAGAGGACGAATAAAAAATAACCTAACAACCAAAATAAGTTATAACTCAAAATTTTAATTTTACGAAAACACGGATTTTTTATATTACAAAATTTCACGGTTAAAGTCATGAATAATATTTCAATATAAGTTTTACTAAAAACTTAACTTATTTTAGGTTAAGATATGTTACAAAATCCGATAGTTATTCCCTTTATCTTAAATTAGTTCTTTTAATTACCTGAAAAATTTATGTTCTCCAGTCTCGTGTGGTGTAATTAGTTTCCGTTTCTTGTAATAGATAGTTCCAAGAATGAAAACGACTGTAATTATAAAATTTTTTGGTTCCTTAATGAACATGAATACGTGTTCTCTGTATTATTTTTCGAAAGAAATTTTGTATTATCTTCCAGTATTGCCCGTAAATACAATGTAAGTAACGAGGTACAAGTCTCAAGAATAGAAGAGATTCGTAACAATTTGGTTTCACAGTTTTAGTATACGATGGACTTAATTTCTCGATAAAAAATACTTTATTTGAAAAAAAAATAATTCTTGATGACAGACGTAACGGACCCTTTTCCTAAAACTCCCTATGTCTATATACTTTTCCCATTTTACTCAGTACGAGCACTTTTTTTATCGTACCGAAAGGTTGAACTAAATATCTGAGTTACATTGGGATTAATTTTAAAGTCGATCAATAAAACACCTATAACTGTTAGACGAAGATTTCAAATATACCTCTCCCTTTTTTTTTCTTTTTTGAAGGTCTTAACGGGGTCCTATCGGTTGTGTTATAACTTCCTCTTCTTGTGTCAACCTCCTGACTATGATGGGTTAAAGTTCTGGATGACACTTTGGTGTCATTAGTTCTGTCATACTTTAACCTGTTTCGTATTTGTTTATCTAGTCACCTTTTCTTATTCCTCGGGTACCTATTTGGGGTATTTATATTGGTTGACTATGATCTGTTTCCTCGTTCTAGTTATGTTCCCTCGTTTCCACCATAAAAGTTGTTTACCCCGATCTTGTTGACCTGTTCGTGTACGTCTTATTTAGTTATTTAGATCTCTCTCTTAAATGTTGGTAGTAGTTTAATTGACTTTTATCTAGTGTCTGGATTTACATTTTACATTTCGTTCTTTTGATTTTCTATTCGTATTCTCTTTTGGATTTATTGAAACCTATACTGGTACGGAAAAATCTATGTTGTGTTTCTATACTAGGTCCTTTTTTTAATTTTTATTCGTCTTAAATTCATTTTGAATTGTGAAGACTTTTCCGTTATAGTTCCCTCGTTCGGTATATGACCTTCTTTCATAAATGTTTTCTGTATAGACTATTTCCCGATAATAGGTTTAATATAATATTTCTTGTGAATTTTGAGTTGTGATTCTATTTTAAGTTTATTTCACCTAGTTTTCGGGATTGTGATTGGAGTGGTTTCTTCTATATATTCATCGTCTATTTGTATACTCTGCTCCAAGGTGTCGTATATAATAGACACTTTATGTTTAATTTTGTTACTACTATATGGTGACACGTGGATAATCTTATGGGGTTTAGGTAATTGTGATTGTTATAGTTTGGACTGGGTTGTAAATCCCTTTTCCCATACCAGTAAGAAGTTAAGGAGGAAGTAGGAAAGAGTGACGGGTGTTACAGTGTCGACTTTTTCCCCCTTAAACAAAACAACCAACAAAACACAAAAAAGAAAGACAATTGAGTGGAGGGATCAATTGTGATGACCGGTAGTTACGGTCACACACATCCATAAGTGCGACCTAGGAAAGTGTCAGTAATCCACCCAAATAAAAAACACCCCAGAGACACCTGGAGACTGGATCTGTAGATAAAATGTCTGATAAAGCACAGAGTAGACCTAATAAACGTTCCCGTTTAAGTCCTACAGAGACCGGATTGATCAAAAGTGCTACGAGTGAATAGGATACCTTTTACAGGACGACAAATGGTAAGATTAGACGTCACCGTGTCTGTCTGAGTTGTCACGACTGTTAATTCCGATGGAGGTTTGCAGAGATGGATTTCTTAAGAGATTTAACCTAAGAGACCCATGAATATACACAGGGGATTAGGTTTGTCGCATATAATTGGAGAGAGGTCTGTTTAAAGGTTAGTACAGGGTTTCTCTTCTTGATGTCCCGAGATAAGTAATCGTAGTTCGATATGTCACTCTCCAGTCAGTAGGTGAAAAACGTCGATAAATGTTCAAGATACTCACCTTAAGAACTTTCTGAGGAATGAATCGAAACCTTCTTATATATATATTTCCTGTAAGAGATAGGGTAATTATAGAAGTTTAAGGATTAACGGAGTATATTAGATTACCCCTTTGACACCTACTTTAAGTATTTTCAGAATATATGATCATTTAATACATTCCACAATAGACTTTTTATACATAGTAGAAAAATTACACCACCATGTGATTACCCCACATGTAATCACCTCCATGTGATTATAATGAGACTCAAAATTTGAACTTTAAAGTGGATTTTAAGACGTAAGTTCTTTTAGACGTAAGATGCCAAATAAAAAAAAACAACAAATACTTATTCTTGTAGTTCCTAATCTAAATTACTAACTTTGGTATTACATCTGTTTTTTACCTATGAAATACTATTGCAATTGAACTTATGTTAATGTTTTATATGTATGACTTGAGGACCACAATTAAAGGTTGAGAAAGTGTGACTCTTGTTTGTGTTTATATAGGTTCATATCAATTCCCTTGACAGAGTTAGGTCCAGAAATAGAAGAAACCATCGATGATAAAACATGAGATTTAGTAGTGTGTTACGTGAGATAAAGGAGTTTTCTTAACGAAGATGAATCGTTGGTCTCTTACTATCATGATTACTTTTTAATAGTGTAGATTAATAAGAACTTAGTTCGACAGAGACATAGTTTGTATTTAATACAACAAAAAGAGATCACGTGGATTATATAAGGTATAAGTTAATTTTGTTCTTTTTTTCTGTTGGGTGACAGTTAAACAGACCGAAAGAATAATGGGACCAGACTCTTACCATAAAGAAAGAATACACTGAGAAAAGGAGGTTTTGTAAATGATGTCTAGAAGAGTCGTGACATAGAAAGGCATAACAGAGTCAAACTCCGTACCAAGATCAATTAAACACGATGATATTCTTTCTATGGTACCTGACTCACCGAGTATTTGTTGTCTTTAAATTAAGAGTTTTGAGATCTCCGACCGACTCTGAAGATTCTAGTTCCGTGGTCGTGTAAGTCACAGACCACTCTCCGACGAAGGACGGAGTGTCTAGCGATAGAAGAGCAAGCACGTGTGCACCGTCTTTCCCTTCCCGCGTGAGGTCACAGAGAAAATATTGTCGTGATTAGGGTAAGTCCTCTCGAGATGGGAGTACTGGATTTTAGAATGATATCCGGGAGGTGTAGGTTTATGGTAGTTTTACTCCCCAATCCTAAAGTTATGCACTTAAAATCCTACTGTGTTTGTAAGTCAGATACCTTCCACAGAAAGTGAGACTAAAAACCATCCTTTTATCAAAGGTAGACCCCCGAAGGGTCCACCGTGATCACCATTTCTTAGGACGTCCTCTGTTTCCTTTGCGTCCAAGTTAGGGACTCAACCCTTCTAGGGGACCTCCTCCTTTACTTTGAAGTCATAAGAACGGTCCTCTTAAGAATACCTGTCTCCTCAGACCACCCGATGTCAGGTACCCCAACGTTTCTCCACCGGTGTGGACTCGTAAGATCGTGTGTGTAAATCTGGAATGAACTTTTGTAGAGGAGTAGAGACCTCTTTAATAAAGGAAAGACAGTGAGAAATTCTTAAAGAAAAGTTATGGAGGAGGAATTTACCTAGTAAAAAGAAGTAGAATAGACTCAAAAGGAGTGAGCATTTCGGTACGAATAATAAAATTGATGAGTTCTTGAAATATTATATTAAGTCAAATATTCTATATTTTCGTACACCTCAAACACCATCTAACGTATTTAACCTTATTAAACGGTGGGAAGGGATGTCTATGTAAGAAAACGTTATTCTAAGACTTCGAGAGAAGTAATTTTCCACCATGGGTAAAGAGATTAGGAACGTAGACCGATCCGAACAGTGAACAAAACCTGTAATCCTTAAGACGTTTTTACTACAACACGGTCAAGACTCAGATCCTTGGTATTCCGATACGTATGTTGGCGTAAGAAGGAATTTTTCGGAGACATGTCCAATTAGACAAAACACTACTCTGTATTATCATGTCAGTCGAGGTGTCCGGGTCTACTGTCGTTCCGTTAATCTTCCATTTGCTCTAGTAGAATGTGGGTACTCGGGTCGTCATCAGACCGTCAACTGATGACTTTTTACTAATTTTAAACTACTCTGGTCTTCTGGGGTCTAATCCTTTTTCGAGTTCGACGGTTTAGTATCTTAGAACTCGTTTTATTTGGTAACAAATGAAATTCTATGATTAAAAACCAAACACGGCACGACACAAATCAACGAGTCAACACAGGTTGAGAATCGTTGGGGTACCTGACGTCGGGTGGTCCGAGGAGACAGGTACCCCTAAGAGGTCCGTTCTTATGACCTCACCCAACGGTACGGGAGGAGGTCCCATAAAAGGGTTGGGTCGTTAGTTTGGGTCCAGAGGACATAACGTCCGTCTAAGAAATGACTGATTCGGTGGTCCCTTTGAGGTTGTTGTAAGTTTATTGGGTATCCTTCCGTCCTTTTAATTTTGTTTCTTTCGTTTTACCATTGTTGATTTTTTATATATTTTATTTTACCTTGTTTATCTCTTTAGTCTTTGTCTGGGTGTCCTTATATGTATTGACTAAAAAAAATGTTTCCATGTTCTCGTTAAGTTACCTTTTTACCATCGGAAAAACTACTTACTACGATCTTGTTAATTTATGGATGTCATCCTTTTTTCTATAGATGTACAAAATGATATTAATTAAATTTTACTTAGTACCCTAATTTACATTTTCCATATTAACATGTTGTAAAAAATTAGTGTCTTTCAGGAACCTTAGACTCCAATCCTTTCCTTAAGAATCTGAACTGTGGTTTTAATGTTTAGTATTTTCTTTTTTGATAGTTGACCTAAGTAGTTTTAATAGTAGAAAACAAGGTTCTTTATGATTCGAATCTCCTGCTTTTCTGTTTATTTTATCCTCTTTATAAACGTTTTACAATGGTGACTTTCTCTAACCCATTTCCCGTGTGCTCCGGAGAGACTTAAGAGTGTCAACTTACAGTAGATGTTAATCGAGTTCTCTTTTCAACGTTAAAAATTTACAATATCTTCATAATCTTTAACGTTATATCTATATATTAGTCCTTTTGAGATATATTATCCTTATAGGTAACAACACCGTTGGTCAACTAAAACACCGAGGAAAATTCTGGGGGTACGAAAGATATAAACTTGGACGAAGAAAGTATCTTTCTCGAGCTAGTTGATTTCGACAGGAAGAGTTTGAGGACGATTGATATACGAGACGGTGGAGACAGGAGAAACAGACGTACTCAACGACTTCTATTAATCTTTGAAGTCACCGGAGACACTCTTTTGATTATGGCGGAGTTTGATCAAGAGGTTCTTGTAAGGGAAGGACAACGAAAGCGAGGAGGAGGAAAACAAATAGTTGAAAATAGAAGGGAAGTAGAGACTTAGACATCTAAACAGGGGGCCAGACTCTACACGAAGTCCTCGGGTCTCCTTTCTTCTCCCCATTTCAATTCCTTCGGAAGTCTCTTCATCCTAAACTAGACGGAAAACTTCTTTCCTTTGGACACTTCTCTTCACGGACTTGGTTGTACCTCTCAGTTAGAATAACCTCTTCTCTTAAACATATTCTTCCATCTAATTAATTAAATTAAAGAAGAAGGACAGGGACATAGAGAAAATATATACTTCCGAGTAGAAAACAGTATAGAAAAGAAACATGGAGTTTGAGGGAGTATATAAAGAGAGTAGAAGGGTAGGGGAGACTGTTGGTGGACAAACGAGAAGAGGAAAAACACATAAGAACGGAGAAAACAACATCTAATGAACTGGCATATTTACATCCAAGTAAGAACCCGAAAGATAAGACAACGTAACTAGATACAAAGACGAAAACACAGCCATGGTACGATCAAAAAACAATAATGAAATCGGAACGTCATTTTAAACTTTAGTCCCTCGTGCTATTAATGTAGAAACAAGAAAGACTTCTAACAAAACCGATGAACCCCAGAAAACACAAGGGTACGTTTAAAATCTTAATAAACAATATCAAGATATCCTTTACAGTAATCATAAAACTATCTCTAACATGACTTAGACATCTAACGGAACCCATTTGAATTGTTCTATTAAAAAGGTTAGGTACTCGTACCATAAATAGAGAGGTAAACAAACACAGTAGAAGTTAAAGAAAGTAGTAACAGAATATCAAAAGACTCATGTTCAGAAAATGGAAGACTCAGTCTATATGAAGATCCATAAATAATATTCTCGAATCTATACACTATATAATGTAAGAAATTAAAGAGACGAATACTATATTAGTTAACAAGTGAGAATAACTATTCTAGTAAACACATTAACAGGAGAGAATTTTGTTTTCATTTATGACATATCCGAGTCTCCCTTGTATAAAAAAGTTATTATATAAGTCGTTCACGTTACATTTAGTTCTATAGTGTCGTTCTCCTTTTTATAGACATTTGTAGTCTCATTTTTACTAATAAATACTTCTTAATGGTTCATTAAGTACTGTAAAGGGAAATTTAAAGGTTTTTAGTCTCATAAATGTAAAGTGATTCTTTCAATTTATTCTGCGTTTTACACTCTATTTTTATAGGACTTGGGTTGGTCAATCCTCCGTCAAATTAAATTACTTCTTCGCACATAAAAATCTTTTTTATTAATTTGTTCAAAAGGGGAAATTCAAGAATGTGTTTAATAAATTGATGACTGGGGTTCAAAAGATTAGATGTTGTACCCCTATTGAAGATGTATCCAAATCCCTTCTTATTTTTATACACGTGTTTCGACGATCATGTATCATTAACGGGTTATTTATTTAAAGGAAAAGGGATTTTATGGGATTTCAATACCACGTATAAATTGGATTAAACTGTTTATAAGTAAACTGGTACTTATATACATTTCGTTACGTAAGTTACAAAAAGTATAATATTCCTAATTTGACGATATTTAGTACGGAAATTCTAAAAACGTAACTCTATTTCTACCGTGTAAATATCAAGACGCTAAAGTATATTTTCAAGTTTGTTCAAGATCTTCAACTGAGTAAGACGGTGAAGTCGGAAAAATATCGAAGGTCAGAACATAATATCTCTACTCTTTTTGTTCGTTGTAAAGAGTCTGAGTCGAAGTCGCTGTCAATGTCATGTCGTCTACTGAATTCAAAGATGGTTATTAAGTGTGTGGTGGTAGTAAACCTACGTTTTTAATGGTTCGACTTCATTAATCATAAAAGACTATTAGTACTAACCTCTTCCTTTACCGTTGGGTGAGGTCCTGAGAACGGACCTTTTAAGGTACCTACCTCCTTGGGGCATCCGATGTCAGGTGTCCCAGCGTTTCTCAGTCTAGTGCCATTCCGAGAAATCTATGACTTTCTGTAGATCATATAGACCCTACTGATGTCAACTCAGGATCTTAGATAAATAGGATAGTATCTACTCCAACCTTCACTGACGTCGGGGTCAGCTCATAACAAGAACTGAAGGGATAAAGGTCGACGAATAAAAAGACCCGCGTAAAATCCTAAGACATTCGATAAATTGTAGGAAATTATACTCTAGATCACAACAGACAGTAGGTGTCCATTCTTCGGACTGTTTATGTTTTTGTCACACAAAATAACAAGAAACGGAAATGAATTTCGACAATCCATTAATGTGTACACGATACCTGTAAGTCTCCTTCGGTCATACTTAATGACACGTTAAAGTGCAAGGGAACAAAAGATCTAAGTCATATAAAAGGTACTATACCTTACACCTCTCTGATTTAATCCGTGTTTCCATGTTAACGTTTGTTATAAGTAACCATTTTTCGTCTTTTACCAGGATACCTTGTAAAAGTCTCATGCTCGCCCTTCTCTTATAATAGTGACCTTCTCGAAACTTCATGTGAGGAGAATTACGACACTCTGAGTCTTGGTCCCAATACTGACTCTTTAAGTTTCTATTTGTTTTTCTCTACATCTCCTTCATCTTTTCGTATGGGTTTGGACTAAAGTTTGTAATCGAGGTGGTGTGAATGATAGACCAGTAGGAATCCTTTCTGTCGAACGGAAAGACCTGGAGTCAAAGTAGTAGAAATTTTGATTCTATTGCTACTACCATTATTCCGGATATAAACTAATTTACATTATTATATATATTTCATAAAAAATGTTTCCGACGGTTCAAAATAGTAGAGTAATTATAATAATAAGAATACTGGTGTTTAAAAATTATTGATAACGATAAGTTCCATGTGTCTATCTTTTATTAAAGTCAAAAATATGGATAGTGTCCATGAAAAAAATTTTGATAGTTAACGACCTCTCTCCCTTTCTACCGCCTCCTTATCCTGCCCTTCTAGTGAAAGAGGGAGTGTTTAAGGAGTTTTCTTGTAAAGCTGCGGCTCGTTTGAGGTGTTTTGTTGAAGACATCCGACCGTCTCCTGTAGTCCGTTGGTCTTTTCGTCTGGTAACAGAAGTTTTTGTCCATCCCTTTTTATATTTTCTGCTTTTTCCTCTGTTTCCTCCACCCCTCCCTCGAGGCGAGACCCTTCCCTTCGGGCAGGGCCCTTCCCTTAAAATTCTTCTCTCCAAAGGTTTGTGGTCCTTTGTGAGAGGGACGGCTCAGACACCGCTCGGAACCTTTGTGTCTCCCGTTGTATTGTCCTTCCTTTTTATCTATTTATTAATTTCGGTTCTCTAATGTTCGGGTTGTCATTGAGGGGGTCGCCTTTTCGTCGTGTCTGCGGACGTAGGCGGTGACCCTTCACCCCCGTCCCGTCCCTGCGCGCCCTCCGCGCCCGACGTCTCGAAACATTCTTAGCCCGTCCTTGCGGGGTGCGCGTTGGTCTTGCTAGATTGAACCCGATCGTTTGGTCTGACACCCTATCGATGGTGCACTTTTTGAGCTTGTATTCTGTGGCGGTCCTGGCTCGAGTCTTGTTTCCTGCCTTGCCTTTTTCGGCCGACGTCTGGTAGGGGGCGGTCCCTGTCCGTCGGTCTCGGCATTCCTGACCTTTCCCCGTTAACGTCTGGGCCTCTCTGAAATGAATGGATTGACGTTCGTCCGAGGAAACGATTCTGAAGACCCCCACGACCTGTCAGTGTCAGACGGAGTGCCCCACGTGGTCGCCAGGTGGGTCTCTCGACTCGCCGTCGCCGCCTTTTCCACTGTTCGGCGCCGCTAGCGCGAGCGGTTTGAGGACTCGATGAGCCTGGACCCTTCCCGTGTTTCGCGTCAGGGTCGACTTAGACACGGAGACTCCCGCCGGACTCGCGACTTGGACTCGTCGAACCTGGCCCCTTCACGTACGTCGGATCCCGGCCGGGGTCTGCCAAGGGTCGACTCGTAGCATCTCGGCATCACCAAACACGCGGCGCTCTTTCCTGTCCAGTTCACCCCGACTCTACGCCACACGTAGTATAATTATAAAGTTTATTAATTTTGGTTGAAATTTTTCAATACATCAAACAAAATTTCAACTCAAGTTTATAATACTACTGTAAAAACCGAAACTACACTGGAAGGTAAAATTTTGTCTTTTCCTTGTATTTGGAAACTTTATTTTAAGTTATAAAGAGTAATAATAATGATAATTCAAAAGTGAAAAGTGAATAAAAGAAACGTCAGTGTTCCCATACGATTCAACGAAGTCAGGACAGGTTGAGAAACACTGGGGTACCTGACCTCGGGTGGTCCGAGGAGACAGGTACCCTAAGAGCTCCGTTCTTATGACCTCACCCAACGGAACGGGAAAAAGGTCCTCTAGAAGGACTGGGTCCCTAGTTTGGGTGTAGAGTACAGAGAACGTAACCGTCCGTCCAAAATTTCTACTACGATAATTAATCAAAAGTTTTGTGAAAGTATGTAATTGAATTACGAAAAAAAAAAATGATTTTGGAACTTGAACCCATTCTATGGGTTGGAACTCTTAGGGAACCCGACGTTCCTCTGGGTTGGTCAGGTAGGATTTCCTTTAGTCAGAACTTATAAGTAACCTTCCTGACTACGACTTCGACTTTGAAGTTTTCGACTTTGAAACCGGTGGACTACTCTTCTTGACTGAGTAACCTTTTCTGGGACTACGACCCTTTCTAACTTCCGTCCTCCTCTTCCCCTGTTGTCTCCTACTCTACCAACCTACCGTAGTGACTGAGTTACCTGTACTCACAACCACTACCTGTCCCTTCGGACCGTACGTCGTCAGGTACCCCAGCGTTTCTCAGTCTGTACTGACTCGTTGACTTGACTCACTGGGTTGGGGAGTCCTAATCCAACGGATAGTATGAGACTTGTTTTCCCCAATTGTTATTTTCCGTCTGTAATGACACCAATAATTGATACAGTATGTCTTATTTCAAGAGTAGAGAGTGTACCATTCATTAGTCATTTGTTATCGACTGAGATTTAGACTTAAGAGTCATGAGGTAACAGCCTCGACTCCGAAATTAACCGAGTCAAAGGACTGAAGAAAAGGTCTTGGGGAAAGAGATATCGTGTGAACAGACTGTCAGTATATGATTCTTGACGAGGAGTTTGTCGACGAGTCTCATTCCGTCCTACGGGGTCACGTTCACATTTCTTCCTTGTCCGTTTTTCACAAATTTTTCAGAAAAGACTAAAAGTCTGAGTCCACCTTATAATTTAATAAAATGAAACGTAAATAAACTAAGGATTCTATAAGCCAGTAAAAAGTTTTTAAATGATTAGTAAACATGAAGGATAAACTCCCTAATAACTCCAATCGAAAGATCAACACTTCCTTCGTGGAATTAAATTATTGTCATGATTTGTCTTCACGAAGTTCCTTACGGTATTCTTATCTAAGTACTTTTTACGAACCCTAAACTTGTATGTGTCTTCTGTCACGTTTTATATCAAAGTAAAAAGGAAAGGATAAGAAACGAAAGTAGTATAGACTGAACGTATCAAAGGAATAAAGGTGAAGAGAAAAAAAGATGTCCATTGATCGGACAGAAGATAAACATCCGATTATAAAAAACCTGAAATAATTCTACGTAACATTAACGTCAGAGGAATTAACGACGGATTAACCAAGGAAGGAGGGGAACCACATAAAAAGTACGTAATAATTTAAGGTTGACCGAAAGGCCTTGAGTAAAGCGTAAGGAAGGTCTGTCGAGAAGGTTTCACTTCGACACACAGAGAAGTAGAGAACCAGTGGGTCCTTTCTCGTGACCCCCTTAACTCTCGTAGTGACCTTTGACGTACGAAGGACGATATTGTTACTGTCGTTCTCATAGACTATAGGGTCAGGAAGTGACGGTAAGGGTTCATGCGATTGGTCATCGTTGACAGTCAGTCAAAGAATTTCGTCCACGTTAATAAGGGTAAGTAGTTTTCTCCGTAGATTCCTAGTTCCTCCAATTTATAGAAAGGGTCTCAGTTTTTCGACAAACCCCTGAGTGTGGATACAGAGGTTTCAGGACACGAGTAGGGTGGCAGTGGTCGACAAACATGTGTTTTGGTTCACCGTCCGGATATGGGTTACTTGGAGTAGTCGAGGAGATGTATAACGAGTTCTTGATAAAAAGAAAAGATAGATACTTCAGAAAGTTGTCCCTTTTATCTAGTATCTTTCTACTTCAGTAGACTTCAGTCTTCCAGACTAAAAATCAGATTGGTCGACGTTTTCGATGATTTGTGTCAACTAGAAGTCAAGGGGGTAGACATTTCGATGAAGAACCTAAATAATACAGAGGTTACACATACTCGACATAAATATTTTTATCATAACGATATACTGAATATTCCCAGTCACAATTAGACTCAAAATAATTAGAGGTTCATAGAATTTTACCTCACGGTCGTCTGAGAAATTTCTGAATTACGGACTTCAAAAAGTCGACCTTGGCGATAGAAGGTCATTAACCGGTTTTACTTGTTGTGTTTCCCTTTCTCCTCCCCGTGGGTGATGTACAAGGGGTCCGGAAAATCTTTTGTACCTCGACAAGGAAACCGGTGTATGTACGTTTAGATGTTCTTCCCACTATAACATCTATAGTTCCCTTACCCATGACAAGTTTTTCCTTACGGGGTGTTTACAATGGTATCGTTTGGACCCTCTCAGCTGTTACAATGGGTCGTACGACAACCGTAGTAACATTTGTTTGTTCAATTCCCGTTCTAAGAACGGTTTTCTTAATTACACGGATAGTTCGTATAATTCGTGAGATTCTCGGTTCTATCGAAGGACTTTACACACTTCCTTCTACTAGTCTTTATATTCCTTCGGTTTCTCCTTCCCTGAACCCAAGTCGACTTCGCGGTCAGACGAGGTGGGTCTCTTCGTGTGAAGCACTCCTGGTTACCTTTCCTTGGGCTTGACAACCTCGGGTACGGGATACTTACGTATCGTACTACCCACATTTTTATTTCTGGACCTGACATGTTTACAAAGAGAATTAACTCGTCTCCACAAGACAGGTTTAAGTCACCCACTACAGAAAGGTTTAAATCACCAAAAAGAAGGACTTTTTACATTCTATCAAACAACAAGTCATACGAGGTAAAAAATTATTTGACGGTCTATAATAAATATTTTTTTTCTGAATTATGGACTTTATAAGAGGGGGGTTTTTACCATCTTAATTATTTGATTATTCTTAGAGTTCGGTCGGTTATTTGTTAGTTCTAGGTAAGACCTTGAGACCCCTTAAAGTTTAAGATTCCGGTGAATAACAAATGACATGAGTATATATATGTCCCCCAACGATTCACCGGGTCACCATTTCTTAGACGTAAGGTCACGTCCTCTGGGTCAAGTTAGGGTCATCCCTTCTAGGGGACCTCTTTCTTTACCGTTGGGTGAGGTCATAAGACGGACTCTTTAGGGTTCCTGTCTGTTCGGACCGTCCGATGTAAGGTACCTCAGTGTTTTTTCAAACTGTACTGAATCACTGATTTGTTGTTGTTAAGTATATATGTAATCATATATAATGTACTTATTCAGGTTTTACAGTAATTTGAGAACATCAAGTATTAATTGTTATCTTAAAATTTTGACGAAGTTTTGTTTAGACTTAGATAATCATTAAGAATCAAAACGGTTCAGTACTTAAACTTAACATGTATATACGAGTGGGTTGACAGTCTTGTTTAATGAATCCATCATACAAATTAGGGTAGGAGTAGATTTTAGTTGAAAAAACGTATACATTTATTCTCGAAGAAATATTTCTTTTGGTGTAAGATTTGACCATAACTTTTAAATGTTAATAGATTCTTATATAGACCACGTTTACATCTCAAGGTGAATAACTCATTTAAAATGGTGACGGAAAACGTACTTTACCTTATCGTTTCTTTATTCTTCGATATGGTTCTGATTGTTTATACCTCCTAGGTATGTGTATACGATGTTTTAAAGAATAATCCTTCCAATCACCATCACTATCATTCTTATTGCTAGGGGGATCTTCTTTCTTTTTATATAATCTCCAAGCTTACATTTATACGGAGAATCATAACTTTAAGTAACCTAATAGATGGTGGAAGGTACGAAGAGGTACAGAGAACAACTATTCTAAGAGAGAGAGAGATGTAAGAGGTAAATAAAGAGATTTATGGTAAAAAAGTGACAAATTTTTTTACAAGACTTAAGTAGGAAGAAATGTCCGTAATATGGATAAAGTGGTAATTCAAGGATCAATTGGAAGACCGAGGTCGATTAGACTCATGAATTTGAAACACAAGAGGTCTCTTTTACTGACTTAGTTAAGGATAGTTTGGTTGTACCCGAATTCTCCTAAACCATGTGAGGACTAATGGGTACCGGTAAAGGTCTAGTAACAATAAGGTGGAAAGTTAGTTTGAGTAACAGTAAACTTTGATTACTGTGGAGGGGAGTAGGATGTGAGTGGTAGTTGAATGTGATAGAATTCTTAAGGAATTAAGCTACTTCAGAGATCTAATAAACCACGTCAAAAAAGAAAGATGGGATTAATCATGAAAGTAGGAACATCTATTTTAATTTCATTGACCCAGTTTTTTCGAAGTCGAAATGCGAATTCGGAGGAAGTGGTGATATATAAGTAGAGAAGACTTGAAGTCGACGATTACGTCTCCTTGTACGTTATTTATTATAGTAGACATCTAGACAAGGTAGAATCTTCGGTTTGACAAAACAATGACACTTCATTGACACTCTTACTGAAGGATCGGAGGGTAGAGAGAGTGGGAGTAAAGGAAAGGGGATGTGAAAGTTTCCTACTCTAGACTATCTGCCGTACGGACTTTTTGACAAACCTCCAAGCATTGTACCGTCTTTCACTTCTCCTTGATTTTTCGGAGAACTACTTTCACTTTCTCCTTTCGCTTTTTTAACCGAATTTCGAGTTGTAAGTCTTTTACTTCTAGTACGGTAGGCCAGGGTAGTGAAGTACCCTTTATCTACCCCTTTGTCACCTTTGTCACAGTCTGAAATAAACCGCTCCCCCGAGGTTTTAGTGACGTCTACCACTGACGTCGGTACTTTAATTTTCTACGAATGAGGAACCTTCTTTTCAATACTGGTTGGATCTATCGTATAAGTTTTCGTCTCTGTAATAACACGGTTGATTCCAGGCAGATCAGTTCCGATACCAAAAAGGACACCAGTACATACCTACACTCTCAACCTGACACTTCTTCCGACTCGTGACTTCTTAACTACGAAAACTTGACACCACAACCTCTTATGAGAACTCTCAGGGAACCTGACGTTCCTCTAGGTTGGTCAGGTAACACTTCCTCTAGTCGGGACCCTAAAGAAACCTTCCTTACTACGATTTCGACTTTGACGTCATGAAACCGGTGGAGTACTCTTCTCAACTGAGTAACCTTTTCTGAGACTACGACCCTTCCTAACCCCCGTCCTCCTTCTCCCCTGCTGTCTCCTACTCTACCGACCTACCGTAGTGCCTGAGCTACCCGTACTCAGACTCACTTGAGGCCCTCTACCACTACCTGTCCCTCCAGACCGCACGACGCTAAGTACCCCAGCGTTTCTCAACCTGTTCTGACCCACTGACTCTACTTGACTTGACTTGTAACATGTCCTCCGTCACTAGTTTAGACAGAGGTTCTTTTTCTTTACGTTTTTTCGTTTTACCAATAGACTCCTCCGACTGTTTATCGACTTTTTTCTTTTCGGAAGGAATCACTAGTTACGTTTCTTTATCTCCTTTTGTTATCTTACCCTTTCTGATCTCTAGAGGAGTTTTTTTAATCTCCATGGTTCCCTTATAAAGTACGTTTCTACCCGTGTTATTTCCTGTCTTTACCATACCTGGATTGTCTTCGTCTTCTATAATTCTTCTCCACCATTCTTGTGTGTCTTCTTGATATAATTTTTCTAGAATTGGTCTATTGGTACTAGCAGAGTAGTGATTGGATCCGGTCTGTCGGACCTCAAGTTTCATCACCCGGAATCCTTTGTAGTGATACTTGTTTGGATCACCTCCACTACCTTAAGGTCGACTCGATGAAGTTTAGGATTTTCTACTACGACACTTTCACGACGTGAGTTATACGGTCGTTTAAAAATTTTGAGTCGTTACCGGTATACTGACTATTTTCAATCAAAAGTAAGGTTAGGGTTTCTTTCCGTTACGGTTTTTTTTTAAGTTTGGTGGTGTGTTAACGTGAGTAAAATGTACGATCCTTCCAGTACGAGTTTTAGAAGGTTCGATCGGAAGTTATCATACACTTGACTCTTGAAGGTCCACATTTTCAACCTAAATCTTTTCCGTGTCCGCGGTCTCTAGTTTGACGGTTGTAGACAACCTAGTGTCTTTTTCGTTCCCCTAAGGTCCTTTTGTAGTTGAAGTCGAAGTGACTGATACGATTTCGGAAACTGACGTCCCTAGTGTTGTTTGACACCTTTTGAGAATCTCTCTGATCTTATGGTATGGTGGAATGGACGGAGGACTCTTTGGACATACGTCCAGTTCTTCGTTGTCAATCTTGTCTCTACCTTGTTGTCTGACCAAGGTTTAACCCTTTCCTCATGGAGTTCCGACATATAACAGTGAGACGAATAATTGAAATACGTCACATGTAGTACGTTTTACGACCTGACCTACTTCGT
Source organism: Capra ibex (assembly GCA_006410555.1). NCBI lineage: Eukaryota > Metazoa > Chordata > Mammalia > Artiodactyla > Bovidae > Capra > Capra ibex. The sequence goes on along the minus strand of SJYO01038983.1, from coordinate 11,939,439 downwards.
GTTCGACCTTAGTTCTGACGGTCCTCTTTATAGTTATTGGAGTCTATACATCTACTGTGGTGGGAATACCGTCCTTCACTTCTTGATTTCAGAGAACTACTTTCACTTTCTCCTGTCACTTTTTCAACCGAATTTCGTGTTGTAAGTCTTTGGATTCTAGTGCCGTAGGCCAGGGTAGTGAAGTTCTGTTTAGTTTGTTACCTTTGTTACAGTCTAAAATAAAAACCCCCCGAGGTTTTAGTGACGTCTACCACTGACGTCGGTACTTTATTTTTCTGCGAATGAGGAACCTTCCTTTCAATACTGGTTGGATCTGACGTATAATTTTTCGTCTCTGTAATGAAACGGTTGTTTCCAGGTAGATCAGTTCCGATACCAAAAAGGTCACCAGTACGTACCTACACTCTCAACCTGACACTTCTTTCGACTCACGGTTTATTAACTACGAAAACTTGACACCACAACCTCTTCTGAGAACTCTCAGGGAACCTGACGTTCCTATAGGTTGATAAGGTAGGATTTCCTCTAGTCAGGACTCATAAGTAACCTTCCTGGCTACAACTTTGAGGTTATGAAACCGGTGGACTACTCTTCTCGACCGAGTAAACTTTTCTGGGACTACGACTTTTTCTGTCTTCCGTCCTCCTCTTCCCCTGTTGTCTCCTACTCTACCAACCTACCGTAGTGGCTGAATTGCCTGTACTCAAACCCATTTGAGGCCCTCAACCACTACCTGTTCCTTCGGACCGCACGACGTCAGGTACCCAAGTGTTTCTCAGTCTGTGTTGACTCACAAACTTGACTTTACTTCTGATTAACAAACCGAGTCCGAAACACTCACACTAGATACGTAATATTGTAAAGGAAATGTATAACCAAAATTATGAGTGACTATTAGAAACGTAATTTAACGAGAAAGCGTAACCCCCCTAAAGTTTACCGTTAAAAGAGTTAGTAAATAATCGTTATCAAGATGTTTAATCTTATAAAAGAGAAGTGAAAAGTGACGAGATATAAGGTAACCTTTATCAAAAATGATGTCAATCAATCCCTGGACGATTTACATCGATCCCGACTATGTCTCCTTAGTGAACATGGTGAATGTATTACCAGAAAGGATCAGAGGGTCAAGTTTCTCATCATAAATACGTGTTTTAGTATTAAGGATCATGAAAGAGACACAGAAATGAGTACGACCTTGGGGAAGATGACGAAAGAAAGACACGGGTCCACAATATTCTAGAATAGTTTTACACTTATACAAGGGAGTCTCACCCCTCATTACATTACAATACTAATAGTCACTAATCATAAAATAGTAAGTAACCGTTCATTTATCGTTCCGAATCAACTAGTTTCATATGTTTTACCAATTCAAAACTGGTCTTCCTCTCTGTGGTAAGACTTATTGATTTTAATATCAGTCCCATTAGTGACGTTATTATTGGAATTCTATTGTAAATGTTTGATACAGATACAAGGTCTAAGACCATATTCGTGTAATGTCTGAAATTAAATAACCCAACCGGTTTTTAGACAAGTCAATCACTTGTGTAACAAGTTATTTCGAGAACCATTTTTACTTATTACGCAGAAAATAAAAACGAATTTTGGATTACTTGAAAGTCAGTTGAGTTATAAATTAGTGTTTCTGAGACACTTCTTTCAAACTAATATTAGGTGTTACTTCCTACTTCTGTCTCCAGGATATTGTTCGCCATCTTGACCTTTCTGCGTCTGTTACCCCTCGAGACTCGTAAGTCGGTGTCAGATCCTTGGGCTATGGATTAGTAGATTATTTTCTTCCTTGGACCTCCGTCATTTCTACTTTCATTGAAGAGAAAGTCGATTTAAATTGAAAAACGGTTAAATTGTTTGGACGGTGATTTCGGATCTGACAATCGATTTTCTTCTGACCTGTTAAACAGAGGAGTTCTCTGGAGATTATTTGACTCCAAGTCCCTCCCCTGTAATGAACAGTGACTCTCGACCTAGTCACGGTCCTGGTCCTGTGTCGACGTCACTCAGGGGTCCGAAACATGAGACATGAACGATGTAAGAACATGGGTGAAAGGGTTGAAAACTGTACATTAAAGGGACAGTGCGAAGACGTCAAGAAGATTAATTCTAATATTAAGGTTACTGGTCATATCATGCCATCCTTCTTGTTCAGTAAATTCCGACTCGTCTGAGTATATTCAGATTCGTCTAAGTATAGTATTCCGATTCGTGTGAGTACCTCTTGTCGTGCCGTCAGGTGAGGTCATAAGAACGGACTTCTTTGGGTTCCTGTCTCCCCGGAACACGCGATACCACCTACCCCGACGTTTCTCAGTCTGTACTGACTTCGTTGAATCGTGTGTGTCTGAGTATAAACATACGGTCTGTGTGTCGGAAAAACCTACAGGGAAAAGAGTAGGTCTGTATTACTCAAGGTAGTCTAACAATACTCTAAAATTCCATAGTTATACCGATCGGGATAGGGAAGTTTAGAGTTCAAAAAGCTACTTTACTTTTAAAATTGTTGTATAGGAGGTCTATTATGGATTTCACTTCTTCTCTGTCTGGACTTCGTACTATGAATAAGAGAGGACTAGGGGTGAATTATAGAAAACGTAGACCCTTCTGCATACAAGGACAGTAATGGACATAGAATAATAGGTCTGAGTAGAAAGCTTTGCAGAACCACAAATAGATGGTCCTCTTAAGGAATTACGTACTATGTAATTAACTACAGTTTAGACGGTAGGATCAAAACTAAAGATTTAACGAGGAAATAAAAGAAACCTTCTCAAATTCTTGTCATTGTTTTTCATAAGAAGGAGTTAAGTTAAAACAGTACTTTATTTCAAGGTGTGTTTTGAAATTAAACGACTCCTTCTACTAAACTGAATTCCTTGGTTTGATCGAAGGAAAGACGGGTCACGAATCTAGACTTCGTCGGGGGTTGGGACACGGTCTGTGAGTACTGTCCATGGTGTAGTGTTTAGTGAACACTTGGTCAAGTAGTGAAAACAAGGTGAGTGAAATCGGACAAGGAGAGGTTCGAAACCGAGACAAACAAGAGGAATGTGAGTCGTGTTAAAGGGGTTGATGTACACTGGAACGGAAGAAGAACGGGTGTAAAGTGCAAGACGGAACTTACCACCATATCACGGAAACGGACCTGTGAAGTTGACTTCGTCCTTTTTATTACGTAAATACATTTTAAGTTGTATCTACTTGACTTAAAGAACCTCTAGTAACGGGTACTATGGATCAATGTTTGGGGTCAATATAAAGTAAATACGAGGAGAGAGTTAAACTTTACGGGAAGGAAAGAAAAATAAATGGAGTGGTTTTGATAAGTAGTGACTTCTAATCCTACTTATTATAGAAGATGTTTTGGAAGGGGTTTAAAGGGATGAGGATGTCTGACATAATCCATTGGGTGGAAATATGAAGTAATTGTAGAACAAGTATTAATATAATACCTTACATTGTATTAAGTAACGTTAATACAAAAGTATATTAATTGTATTCTCAGTAGTGTAAAGAATGTGATCTGACACTTGAGTAAGTCCTATCTCTGAATAAGAAAAAGTGTGGGAAGGTAAAGATGATGGAATGGGTCGTGTTTCGTTTATGAGTTAAATAGTTGAACTGAGTTGAGACTACTTTCCAAGTATACCTCTTGACCCTGTCGTCTTTCCTCCATGTATTTATGTGGTTTACCTTTGTCTCTAAAGGTTTGATGTGTTTTTGAAATGAACTAACTTTTCATTTTGTTCTCTTAGGACCTGTACAGAGTAAAAGAAGTAGACATTTTGTCAAGATCACTACGTATGGAATATGGGTACAATTACTGTAATTCATTTTGTATTCTTTTGTCTCATACACCGTGTCTCGTCCACGAGACACCATCTTTTATTGACGCTTGACAGCAAGTTCGATCTTAAAGAGGATATTAAACATAATTTTGTCTTTTTTATATTTTGTTTTCAGCTATAGAAATTTTATATGTTTTCACAATACTCCGATAAAATAAAGGGAAAATGTCGAAATGACCCCATATTGACTATATGTTGTAATATGTTCAAATTCTATATGTACTACTAAACTATGTACCTATACAACGTTTTACTAATTGTGTGATGTCAATGAATTGTGGAGGTAATGAAACGTATTAATGGTGCACACACCCCCCCCACAACTTTTGTAATTTCTAGATAAGAGAAAAATACCAACTTATTATAAGACAACACACATACATACACATATAATGTAAAAGATATAAGGAAGTAGGTAGTTACCTGCGACTCCAACAAAAATTGAAAACTGATAACACTTATTACGACGTTACTTGTACCCACACGTCGATAGAAAAGTTCTAGGACTAAAGTGCAGGAAACCTATAAGTGGGTCTTCACCTTAACGATCTAATATACTATCAAGATAAAAATCGAAAACTCTTTGGGCGTATGGCAAACTTTCAACCATAAAGAACTAGTGTTCAAATAAATTGTATAAAACTAGTGGATAAAACACTAGTTGGTAAAGATACCCACTTTGATGATGTGTTTAGTGTACTAGATTAGACATAGAGGAGATACTTGAGGATAGGACTCGAGGTCTAAGTAAGTAAATACAGGAAGGTCTATAGATTTCCATTGAATTCGGTACTGATTCTCCTTTATATAGTAAAAGAGATTTGATAAAGGAGGAGATCATAAGTAGAGTCATCATTGTAGTTATTTAGTGGTTCTGGGTCTGAGAAGAGTATATATAGGAAACACAGGTTAATAGAGAGTCTAGAATGGAAAAATTATAAGTAATTAAGGTTGTTTATTAATTTAAGAACACGTTTCTTGATATAATCCGTAATTCGGATATCAGCACCAGTTTTATTTATTTAGAATGAGATTGTCTAAAATGGAAGACCTTAGAACTATCCACTTATTTACGTACGTATATATACGTATATATGACAGTCCCCTACTTACCATTACTTCTTTTTATTTAATTCCAATTTCCTACCTCTTTTAACCTCCCTCAACGACAAACTCGTTTCACCGGTTTCTTACCGAGACACGATTTTATTGTAAACTCACGACACCCGATAATCGTCGACCACAGACTGAGAGACACTGGGGTACCTGATATCGGTCGGTCCAAGGAGACAAGAACCCCTAAGAGGTCCGTTCTAAGAGGTCCCTTTCTTATGACCTCGCCCAAAGGTACGGGAGGAGGTCACCTAGAAAGGTTGGGTCCCTGGTTTGGGTCCAGCGAGCGTAATGTCCGTCTAAGAAATGGTAGGCTCGGTTGGTTCCTTCGGGTTCTTATGGCCTCAACCATCGGATAAGGAAGAGGTCCTTAGAAGAACTACATCCTTAACTTGACCCCAGAGGACGTAACGTCCACCTAAGAATAGTCGACTCGAGGGTCCCTTCTGGATTGTAAACTATCCCTGGATTTACTTAAACCTTCCTTTCGGTCGTACCGATCTTGTTCACCCAATTTCCCTTTACCGTGAGCTACTTTAGTCTCCCCACTACCACTGATCTAATGCCCTCGAAATACTTGGTGCCAGTTCTGAATCTTTGAAAACACTGTAACGACCGTAGTTCATAGGACTCGACTGAATTTAAAAATCTTCTTAGAGAGGATAAGATTGGAGAAAAAACTCCGATTGAAGATATAGTTTATAGGTTGGACTTTCACTCGTAGAAGTGAACTTATAGATTTATCATTATTATATGAATTGAGAACTAAAGGATATGAGGTTTGACAAAAGAAGAAGTAATAAGAGATAAAGTGTGTTTTCGTATACCAATTAGTTGTGAGTTGGGTCTTTAGTAGGACTTAGGGATATAAGAAGAGGGGGGGGTCGGGGTCATAGTCGTTTAGTACAATTACGGTGGAGGTTCTACTTAGTGTTTAGACTTATAGAGATGACGAAAGGATCCAAATTTTAGTGGTATTAACGGTTTTGATGGCGGACAATGATGTCGGAGAACAGAATAGAGGGACGAAAGAACGGGTGAATGGTAAGTAAGAGGTGTATTCTTAATAATAGAAATATTTTACATATAACCTAGTGTAGTACGGGAACGAATTTTGACAGACCATTCCAAAAAACAACTTGAATTTTGGTTTGAAGAGAGACTGATTGGTCCAGGATATACTGAGTTAAAGTTTTTCGGGGAAAGTTTATTCCGCGACGATATTGTTCATGAATTGTTAAACCATCACCAAACCCCGAAGGACCCACCGAGTCTACCATTTCTTCGGTGGGTGTCACGTCTTCTGGACCCAAACTAGGGACCCAACCCTTCTAGGGGACCTACTCCCGTACCTTTGGGTGAGGTCATAAGAACGGACCTCTTAGGGGTACCTGTCTCCTCGGACCGGACGATATCAGGTACCCCATCGTTTCTCAGTCTGTGTTGACTCTCTGATTCACGTCGTGTACAAATCTTAACTCGTTACCCGTTTACCACCTTTTTAGACCTCCTCATTTTGTCTTATTCAGATCTAACGGGACTTATCTAACAACCATCTTTGTGACTAAATTTTCTGATACCGCTACTCCCGAGTCTTTTTTACTCCTATCTGGTATTTCGGACAACTCAGAATCCCTTATTGTTTTATTAGTATTTGTCTGACAAGTATCTGTATACTTGAGATAACGATTCCTGAAAGATCCCTGAGTCTTCCTTTAATCCCTGTACAATAATCTTTAACCTCCTTTTCCTAGGAACAATAGTTGACTGGTTTTTTTTTTTTTTTTGGAGTCATAAAAGATGTCAATACACCTTTCGTCTTGAATATTCGTATACCCGACCAAGACTCAAAGTCTCGTAACTCTCCTCTCGTGAAGTTCCGAGAAGGTCACTATTATAAGTGAAAAGCGAACCTGAGACTTATACAGGGTGTCCTGGTAAAAGACGAAAAATGGTGACTTATAACAAACCGTCGACATGGAACCAGGGATTAAGTCAGAGAGGTGTAAGGTATAGTCCCTCTTATGTGACTGAGATCTTTTGTTCCCGTTCACCTTAACGTGTCATTGAGTATAACCGAAGGAGACTTACAGGTATCGTGTACATATTAATGGATTCTCGAATTCAATTCCGTTCTTTATCATTTTGTGTGGAAAGAACATAAACAGTCTGAAGAATGGACACCTATTGTCTGTTGTGATCTACAGTATAATTTCCTCGATTTATCGTATGTCTTAGGATTTTACCCAACTTGTTCCTTATGTGAAACTATAAATCGACTACTCCAAAGTGCCGTTTAACCACTTCTACGTCGCCGTTCAACGTCGGACCAAAGAAGAACGGTGGGTTGCATTTTACACTTCACTTTCCATATTCGATTCTCTTTCTCACGGCGCGTTTTTACTTGGTCGAGGTCCACTGGACTTTTTAAGAGTCGGATAGGTCTAAGATTTTCTACGGTTTTAATCATTTGAGTGACAGTCCCTTTGTACGAGACCCCTCTTTTAGTTCCTACACAGACCTATAAAACGATCAAACCACCAAACCTTAGGAGTTTCCGGTCTCATAAGCTAGTGTGTCTCCCGGGAAAATTTTTTAATTCGTACACTGAGTACCTAGAGGAGTCGTAGATTATTCGTCGATACTTTTTTACATTCTGATAAGTCCTTTATGAATACCTCCTTGGAGAACAGATTACTTTATTTAGGGACTCGGTATGTACTCTCTGGATGTTCCGAAAGTTCTTATAAGATGGTCGTCTTTATCACGGTAGAATCTGATTTTCCTGTCTCTTCTTACTTTACTTTTTACCAACAATCTAAGAGATGTTTGTATTTTGTTCGACTACTTTGATGAGTTCACGTTTGTAAAAGATGGAAAACACTTTTTTCATAATGAATCTCCCGTCTCGGTCGTCGGGTCTTCTGTTTTGACGGTTCAGGTCTCTTATCTCGACACCCGGTTCTCAAACACCATTTTAAATCATCTCGTCGTTGTCCTTAGATTATGGTTCAGTTTAACTCGACTTTAATATACGCAAGTAAACAGAGCACAGTCTAAGGAAGAAGAGAATCTTTCATTCAAGGTACTCTTAGTTTCTGGAACGTACAGAATAAGTAACAATATAGAGGTCCTGGATCTCGTTACAAATTATATCATATATTACTATTTATAGACAGTTTATTTACTTAATATATAATTGTTCAACGTATAATTAGTACATCGATTTCAAGGTACGTTAAGGGTCTAGAGTATGATTCGTATAAAGGAGTAAAAATATTTCATGTCGTTTCCCATGGTGATTATATCCGTATGTATACTTGGGTTTATTAAATTCTCTTTATTCAGTAACACTTATAAATTAGTAATTTTTCCTGTTCACATGAACACTATATGAAATGTTATTAGACCTGTGTGATCACACGGTGTTGTGGTTTAAAATCACTCTAGATTTAAAGTGTACACTCTACTACAGTTTTCAGTACCCGAAAGACATCAGTAATTGATAGGAACTTGGTTGATAGAGTTGTCTTTCTTTTTCCAAAAACTATGTTGAGACGAAAGTGAGTTTTTAGGGTTACCGTAAATGACAACTCGACACCGGAAGGAACTTCTAAAATAGTCTCCTTCCAAATTTCCAACCACACAGTGTAACATTTTCTTGGGTCTCTATTAGACCTTCCACCTAGTAAAATTTTGAGACATATTGAAGGTGTGTTACATTAATTTGACCCAAGAGGATTTGGGTTAAAATAAAAGGTTTAGGTCATCTGGTCAAAGGAAGACATCTGGTAAAGACTTTAGACGACGATGTCAAAATAAGTGACTTTAGTATAGTCGACTCTGGTTTTGGTTCGGTTTCTCAGTATAAAAAAAAAAAAGATCTTTGCGACCAAATATATTTACCCGAGTTTTATGTGGACTCTGTTCCCAACTCAGAGTTTACAGTACAAGTGGGGACCTCTTTTAGTAAACTGACACTTTTTATTAGATTGACTTATAAGGTAATTATATACCACATGTACCCTGTTAAATGATTCATCCAACTCTTTCCACTTAAAATTATTCCTTGACCAAAACTAAAGACTAACATAAAATCTAGTGAGTCTAAAGAAATGGTCCTTATCTTCTTTTTTACTAGTCTTTATTCGTAATCATCCATAAATCTTTCCAAAGAATGATCGTAAGAGTCCATGAAGGTATGGTTAAGAATACCAATGACAAGGATAAGAAATTTTTCACGAGTAACTCATGGATAGTTCATAGGACCTGAATCTTTAAGGTCTAATTTTAGGTTCTTCTGATCCGAAAGAAGTAGGAGAGAGAGAGTTACCGTAATGACATAAGTCGTGATTTAGGAGTGATTTTAAGGTCACCTTTCTTTTTCCTCAAGTAGAGTCTGTATCTAAATTTAATGTCTGTTATATTGTTACCAAGAACACAACTAATAGATACCAATACACTGTTTGGCGAAGGTGTAAATTTTGTCATTTTTAAATAATAGAGTAAAGAAAAGACACCAAGTCTCTAGGTCTACACCGAATTTACTCGTGTGACTGAGTGTCAGAGAGTATTCTGACGTCAGTTGAACGAGTGGTGAACAGGTGTTGAACGAGCGGTGAACAAGTGTTGAACGAGTGGACTGATCTCGTTCGGGTTCGGGGGAACCGTCCATATTCAGACGTCATCGATAACTGACCTCTTTAGTCAAGGTATGGCGTTTTCGAAGAGATGCTCCGTTGAGTGTTGTCTTCGACAAAGGGAGTTCTCATTTCTCCGTTTTCCTTTTGTACTGTACATGTTACCTTTAGTTCCAGAAAAACATGGAACTACAGACTCCACTGTAGGATAGTGAAAGTGTAATAAGACACATAATCTTGTCCAGGTCAGGTGTGAGTCTCAGTACTTATTAATCTCCGTCCTTAGTAACCTCTCACGATGTCTCCGATGGGTGTGTAAGGACGAGTCTCTAAACTCTAAGAGTATACTACCAAGTAAAATACACAGTTGAACTAAGTTACTATCACTGATCGACAGTTTGTGATCAGATCTCCAACGACATTTCCATGAAAATTTTACAGTAATTGTAAATGTTAAGAAATGAAATTCATTTCGTCTAATGGTGGTGGTGGGTGGGGTGGGGACGTATTCTATATATCCGGAGTAGGTTAGACGACTACCGGAGTTCTCGTTTCTAGCTCTTTTTTTCTGAACACGATGGTCGGACGTGGTATCTTTGGGACGGATTTAAAGGTCGAAAGTCTGAGTTTTAACATTATAGTTGAGAGTGGACTTAGTAGTCCGACAACAACGGAACGGGATGTCTAAAAACTGAATGCTCTGAGGTACTAATACCATTGATTGAATGATTTTTATAGAAAGAAATAGTAGAGGAGTTAGGAAGAGAGAGAGAGGTAGAAGGAGAGATAAAGGGCTCATATACTGTGTTTCCAGTATGTATATAAGTATATCTATACATGTGTATATATATGTAGGGTAACCAAGACAAAGAGACATCCCGGTACTGATTATGTATACGTTATACTTTTATGATCGTGGAGTAGGTTAATAATGAGTTCTAAGAACACTGCAACTTTGTATCATTATATCATAATTTTCTTATAACTGAAACCTAAGTCACTGTGTCTGGACACGAGTTTTAGGTCGAGAGATGTATTTGCAGAAAACTGGAATGTGTTTGATACACAAGAAGGACTTAAACATATTACGGGACTTTATTTCTATTACAATAAATACGACATCTTAGTTTTACTTTAGTATGTCCTTTTTCTGTCGAACTTATATTCAGTGCACTGGTTTTAATAAATATTCGTAAAACATAATGGTTTACATTTGATGTATTGATTATAAAATTATATTGATAACAATGATAATAGTAGTGTCAAACAGTATGAGTTTATCATTTCTATGGGACACCTATTTTCTTCAATTGTAGTCAAGAGAAAAGTGACAAATACTCAAAGGATGTTTGACCTTTGTTTCTTTGTTTTTGTATTGTCGTTTATCCCGTAAATGTCCATCTTCCTTATTTAGTGTCAAATTTTGTCAGTTAATTAGTCGAGTAAAAGGAACTTTAGTTATACAAGAGTGTAAACGGTCACACAATTAATAACACCGTCCCAAAAAGTTTCAACGAATCATTTAAATCGGTGTAAAGTCGGGTCTACACAGAAACGGTATTATACAAAAGATACATTTATAACTGTTATAAAGAAACCCCTGAAATCCGACACATTACAAAGACAAGTCAAATTGTCTCATAAACCAGTAAAAGGTCTCACCTACATTCGTAATCGAAGATTAAATACTGTACCACACTATTTTTAGTATCTAACCCGTCTCTTCACTCTACTTTTCAAGAAGTGAATCGGATAAATTGTTGCCACTTGTAAGATGAACCTCTTATATAAGTACTAGGACGGGATTACTCATATCTGAAGATAAACCATAGACAACGGGTAATCATGTGTACTAAGAAATATGACAGGAGTCGTAAAGACCATCATGTGTACATACCTTCTAGTTACGTCATGACGTACCACGTTTGACGTCACACAACTCCGAGTTTGTTCCTAACGTGAACAAAAGACGAACATTGGTACACTAAAACTTCTTCAGTAAATTGGAGAGTCTTAAAATCAAAAGAGTAGATATATCACTTGATCAGCCTTCTGTTAAGAAGGTACTCGGATTGATTCCTATAATATTTTGAAGTTTAAGAAGGGAAACCCATTTTACCGTTAAAACAAATGTAAGGTTTTGTTTACTATAATGAGGAACGAAGTGAATAGACATTCAGTTATTAGTGAGATTCAACTTGTTGTTTACCAATCGACAACAAATAAAAAATTTGGTTCAACCTGAGATCGTTTCGAGGTTCCTTTACTTTTTGATCTGTCAATTTACATTTATATTTCCTACTTAGTCCTTTTACGGTTTATTTAATTGTCCATTATGTCAAGTTATTATTTCATATATAAATAGTTATTAATAAAATAATAATAGTAATTATCAACTAAGTAGAGTTCTGATTTTATTAAATTGATTCCATAGAAGTAAACGAGAAGTAGAGGGGAATACCGTCACTTCAATATAAAAATAACTTCATATGAAATATATGTTATAATATGTACAAAGTCCACTTGTTGTATCACTAAGTGTTAAAAATCTTCGGTGTAAGGTCAATATCAATAATATTTTATAAACGATATTGGGGATACGACATGTTATACAGGAACATTAATAAATGAAATGTGTATCATCAAACACAGAGAGTCAGAGTCTGGGGATAGAACCGGGACGGGAGAAAGAAGGAGGGTGACCTATATACTTTACTGACCTACTTTTGTTTACTCTCTTCTCTCAGAAGTCAGGGTGCGAGTTCTTGACCTTGATTTGTCTTGGGACAAACTCCTAACAGGAAGAAGACGTAGTCGACAGGATCTCTGGTCTCGTACCGACCTTCCGTCGACGATGCTGTTGTAGTCCACACGTTCTCTGTTTCCTGAATCGAGTTCGTATGTCAGAACTTTATGTTTAGACTGTTACACTTCGCACGTTATTTTTAGGTATACTTGTGTAATTTTTACGATATAACCTTATTAAATGTTTTGTACAAAGTATTGATTGATGAGATCAAAATTCTTAATTTTTTTTCTGTTTTTACATAATCTTTCAGAATCAGGGTAACTCGAAGAGTCCCGTAGTCAAATTGTATTAGGTGTCGTCGAATTTTTTAGAGGACGTTGTGACTCTAAAAAAGGACAGAAGAGTGTATGATGGAGGTCTGTATCATACACAGAAGAAAGGGATCTACTTCTTTGGTAAAAGTTATAATACTACGTCTCATAGGTAGTACTTTTTCCTAATTTCAAGTAGTATCCACATAGGTCCCTATAGAGGTTTTTGTAACCATTATAATGGTCCATCTTAGATTAGTGAACGACCTGGTGACTTTCCAATTATATGTGGAACTTCAAACGTTTCTCTCTCTCCCCTTCCCTCCCTCCTTTTTCTCCTTCTTTTTATCTCCTTCCCTTCCCTCCTTCTTTGCCTCCCCCTTCCTTCTTTTCCTCCGCACCTTCCCTCTTTTTCCTTCTTTTACGGTCAACATAAAAGACATAAAGAACAGAAGGTACGTCAGTCGTGTTTACCCGTCATTCGGGTATCCTGGAACTTATAAGTAAGAGAGACAAAATCTGTGGTTTGACACAGAGGCTCAGTTCAGTCAAGATAACAACTGTAAGTTGGAGTATTTAGTGCTTACCGGTTTGTTCTCCTCTCTCGGAACCTACAGAGGACCGAATTCACACGAGACATTATCTCTAGGGGTCTCTCAGGACTAAACTCTAACGTGAAAAGAAGAGTTAATATTTCACTCTGACAAGAGATAAACCGAGACCAAAAAGACCACATATGAAAAAACCGTCCTTTGATTTTACCCTCCGTCATTCTCCGTGTCTTAAAACCATGGTTTGGAAGTAGACGACGACGACGATTCAGCGAAGTCAGCACAGACTGAGACACGTTGGGGTATCTACCGTCGGGTAGTCCAAGGGGGCAGGGACCCTAAGAGGTCCGTTCTTGTGACCTCACCCAACGGTAAAGGAAGAGGTTACGTACTTTCACTTTTCACTTTCAGTTCAGCGAGTCAACACGGGCTGAGAATCACTGGGGTACCTGTCATCGGATGGTCTGAGGAGGCAGACACCCTAAAAGGTCCGTTCTCATGACCTCACCCCACGGTCACGGAAGAAGTTTAGCAGTAGGACATGGAAATTTTATAGTGAATGAGTATGAAGGTATCATGACAGTTTTCTGTGAGTAATATATAGAAAAAATTGGAACATAATATCTACAAATATTTTCTCTGAAACAGATTTATGATTCCAACAAAGAACGATAATATAACCCGAAGTCACTCGGGATGTTGGTCTACAATTGTAAATTTTTACTCAATTAATGTTAATTGATATAAAGGACTTATACGGGTTAAGAGACATGTTGAGTAAATGTAATAAATGTCATTTGTCACAAAGATCCTACAATAAGTTGGAACATCCGTCTTACCATGAAGACTGAGTTAGGAAAAGGAATGTAAGAAGTTTTATTATCCATTTAGTCAACAGAGAATTAAAATTTACATTTTATATTTGTTGTTATTATAATATGATTAAACAAAGTACAAAATCTCATCAGTAAGGGTTAGTGGTCCGTTTTCTGTTTACTGATAGAAATAGTTTAAAAGTTTACTCCTTGTGCACATATGGGCACCGTCTAAGTACAGTTACATACCGTTTTCGTTATGTTATAACATTTCATTAATTGGAGGTTAATTTTATTTATTTAAATATAAAATTTTTATTTATTTAAATATAATTTTTGTTTTAATTTTGTTATGACTTTTGACTTAAAAGTTTATAAGTTGAATAACTTCCTCTTTTTTTATTTTGTTCTTGTTCCACCAAAGGTAAAACCCAATCCTACGTCTTCTAACTCTCTGGAAAAGAGTATAGTATTATTATTCCTTTGTGACTTATTCTATCTTTTTTTTAGTCACAAACAAAAATAATAAGGTAATCTCTGTCCTACTACAAATTTTCATATTTACCCTTGTACACATATGGGTACCGTCTAAGTACAACTACATACCGTTTTGGTTATGTTATAACATTTCATTTTTTTATTATTATTATATTATATTAAAAAAAATTCATATTTACTTGATTTAAGGTCTTTCCATATTAGGGAAAGTTCCTTTGAGAGACGTGACATATGTCCCTTGAAACGGTTATATTCCTCTTTGTTCGTTTGAAAATTACCGTTACGTACCCAGTCGTACAATATATACTTTAGATTCCTCAAGGTCTAAGTTTTTTTGAGATATGCACTAATGTTTAATAAAGGGTTCCCCGGTACTGGTTACATACCACCGTATAGTGTGTGATTCTTTCTATTCTTCCCTCTTCCTCTTTCTCTCTTTAGAGGGTTCCGAGTCTTTAGGTACTCGTTTCAATTTCTCGTTTCTCGAGAAGTCGTCGGTTGTCTCGCTCGTCCACTTGACATGTCGTCTGTCTTGGTGTCAGGAGGACGACAAAGATAGGGATCGGGACGATTATACCCTTAGGACTTTTACGGAGGTTTTGTCAATATTAGTCATCACTTGACTTCGGATAATTGTGACCTTGAGTAGGGTCTGAGGTGAGTCGTAATCTAGTCTAGTTTCTTTAATCGGGGAATTGGATCGTCGGAGACTCTCTTTTCTCTTTAGGAAAAATACCTTCATTTATAATCTATGAAGGTAGAGATAGTAAATAAAAATTTACTACAGACCGTATGTTAATCTTATTACTCTGTATTTTTCTTCCTTTTACACTGGGTTTTAGTCATTTTATGACTCATCTTCGTATTAGTGTCTACTTGGTATATAACTTTAATTGTCTTTTCCTGAATTTTTAGTCATAATATTTATGTAATTGTCTAGATGGTTCTCCACCTGGTTTTATAAACTTATGTATTCCTTAAAGTGGTCTCTTTATGATTGGAATTTTATTTTGTTTTTAAAACTATTTACGTTGTTTTGATCTTAAACTTTGTGGACCCTGGACGATGTTGTTTGTAATTTTTGTCGGGTACAGGATCCGTCTAATTGTACTTTAGGGTGAAATTCTCGGATAAATGGAGTCAAATGTATGTGTCATGTATTGTATACCAATAGTTGTTTTTTAATGTTTCGTAGGTATTTGTGTACTGTGTTTCGTTTGTAGTCTTGATCTTAGTTTTTATCCTGTGTGTACAACTCTTTTAGTCCGTCCTTTAAAATTGATACTATTTATATAATCTTCCAGTTTACATTTTCCCTCTTTTGTGTGTTCAGATCTGTCCACTACGTTAATCTCTTTACTCTTGATATTCTTTCTTGGTTGTCCTATAAGTTGTTTAGTTTTGGTCACGTTGTCTTCACTTCTTACGGAAAGTACTAGAGTAGTCATGTGACCTATTCTGTCTTCTTTCTCAGTCACTCGTACTTCTGTCCGGTTACCTTTGAAGTTGTCTGTGTGTCTCTCTTACCTAATTTCTTTTTATTTTTTTCCTATAAGTTTTGAGTACTCTGTCGAAGTTCATCAAACGGAATATATATTAACCTTATGGTCTTCCCGTTCTCTATTTCGTCTTAGGAAAAACGTCTTTTTTAATGACTATTAAACCGTTCGTAACTCTGTAAGTTACTGTCTAAGTCCTTCGAGTCTTTTGCGATTCGTACTTTCTTACGGTTACTTTTGATATGAATCAGTATAGTATAAGGTTGTCGTCTTTTGGTTTTTATTACTCTTTTATAACTTTCTTTCGTCCCTCTCCTGGTCTTTTTCATGAATATCTCCTTTTTATTTTTCTTAATGTCATCTTAAGAGTGTTCCTTGGTGACTTCGTTCTTCTCTATTCACTTTGTAACTTCCACCATATTCTTTTTTATAGTTAGATCTTAAGTTATAGGTTTCGAATTAGAAGTTTAACTTTCTCTTACCGAAAGAGTCTGTTTTTTTAACCCTTTAGGTGGTGGTCTTACGGACAAGGTACTCTTCACAATTTGTCTCATGAAGTCTCTTTTCCTTTTATTTTATCTGGTATTAAATTCCAGGTATATTTCTTCCTTTTCTTAGTTCCTTATTTACATTTTATTTTATAAAATAAAAGGGAAAGAATTGAATTTCAATTGTCAATTTTGATTTTTGTTATTGTTACTTAATGAGTCATTAAGTGTTTATTCACTTTACTTACTGTCATAACAGTATTTGGTACTCTTCGTCCTTAAGTCTTAAGTAACGTGTTTAATGAAAGTGATGATAAGTGTACTATACCATACTACAATAAATTTCGGTTCGGTCCGAAGTCGTCATACACTTGGCACTTGAAGGTCTACAAGTTCGACCAAAATCTTTTCCGTCTCCTTGGTCTCTAGTTTAACGGTTGTAGACGACCTAGTAGCTTTTTCGTTCTCAAGGTCTTTTTGTAGATAAAAACGAAATAACTGATACGGTTTCGGAAACTGACACACCTAGTGTTATTTGACACCTATTGAGACTTTCTCTACCCTTATGGTCTGGTGGATTGGACGGAGAACTCTTTGGACATACGTCCAGTCCTTCGTTGTCAATCTTGACCTGTACCTTGTTGTCTGACCAAGGTTTATCCTTTTCCTCATACATTTCCGACATATAACAGTGGGACGAATAAATTGAAGATACGTCTCATGTAGTACTCTTTACGACCCGACCTCCTTCGTATTCGACCTTAGTTCTAACGACCCTCTTTATAGTTATTGGAGTCTATACGTCTACTGTGGTGGCAATACCGTCTTTCACTTCTTCTTGATTTTTCGGAGAACTACTTTCACTTTCTCCTCTCAATTTTTCAACCGAATTTCGAGTTGTAAGTCTTTTACTTCTAGTACCGTAGACCAGGGTAGTGAAGTACCTTTTATCTACCCCTTTGTCGCCTTTGTCACAGTCTGAAATAAAAAACCCCGAGGTTTTAGTGACGTCTACCACTATAATTTTAGTGACGTCGGTACTTTAATTTTCTACGAATGAGGAACCTTCCTTTCAATACTGGTTGGATCTATCGTATAACTTTTCGTCTCTGTAATAAAACGGTTGTTTCTAGGCAGATCAGTTCCGATACCTAAAGGTCACCAGTACATACTCACACTCTGAACCTGACACTTCTTTCGACTCACAGTTTCTTAACTACGAAAACTTGACACCACAACCTCTTCTGAGGACTCTCAGGGAACCTGACGTTCCTCTAGGTTTGTCAGGTAAGATTTCCTCTAGTCGGGAACCACAAGAAACCTTCCTGACTACGATTTCGACTTTGAAATCATGAAACCGGTGGAGTACGTATCTCAACTGAGTAACCTTTTCTGAGACTACCGACCCTCCCTAACCCCCGTCCTCCTCTTCCCCTGCTGTCTCCTACTCTACCGACCTACCGTAGTGGTTGAGCTACCTGCACTCAAACTCACTTGAGGTCCTCAACCACTACCTGTCCCTCCGGACTACACGATACTAAGTACCCCAGCGTTTCTCAGTCTGTGCTGACTCGTTGACTTGACTTGACTTGACTTGACTTTCTATTTGAATGTAATCAATTTTTACATATAACGTTTGAGATATCGTTTATGGTTCTTTTTCTAAAAATTTTTCTTATTAAGTATATGATTCTCTTCTCTCTTTTACTTTAATATATTTTACGAGTTAACGTTGGTCTCTTCCGTCCTTTTCTTTGCGTTTCATTAAAAAATCTTTCTTAATTGTATTATTTTTATTTCGTCGGTGTGTCTACCATCTATAATTGATGTAGTCATTAGATTAATTTATACTTACCAGATTTAATTGGTTAATTTTCTGTCTCTAATAGTCTCATCTTTTTTATTTCATTCTGGATGGACCTAAGACACATGAAATTTACCAATTCTAAGTCTATCTCATTCCTCTGTATGATACGATTGTGATTAATTTTCCATCGACTTTGTGGATATAATTAAAGTCTATTGTATCCGGACTTTTACTTCTTTTTATAATCCCTATCTGTGTAGTACATTACTATCTTTCTAATTAGTGGGTTTTCTGTAACTTCACGATTGGTGCATTCATGGATTGTTGTCTCGTAGTTTTTACGATATCTTGGTTTTCCTTTTTATCTGTTTAAGTGATGATGTCAACCTATGAAGTTGTGGGAAGAGAGTCATTAACTATATAGTTCGTCCGTCTTTTCGTCATTATGATGTCGACCGAACTTGTCTTTGTTAGTTAAACTAGATTAAATATAAGTACTTTATGAGTATATTGATCTTGTTTTATGTGTAACAAGAGTTCGAGTGTAACTTGTAAGTGTGGTGCTATCTGGTGTGAGATCTGGTACTTTGTGTGGAACTTTTTGAATTCCTTTATTTTAGTATATTTAATAAAAGACCTATTATTACCTTGATTTTGTCTTTAGTTATTTTATTTAATCGATCGTTTAGACTTTATGTGTCTTTATCTCGTCGTGTAAAAACTATTTGACACCCACTTTATTCATACTTCACTTTAATAATTGTAAATTCATTTGATTTTACTTTTCTATTGTAGTTGTAAACACGAATCTCTCGTTAAGTACCGAAATACATATACATAATCGTTTATTCTTTCTAGATTTTAGTCAATAGACTTGAAGTTGGACTTTTATGTCTTATTTTTTAATTCGGATTTATCGTTTATTTATTTATTTATCGATTTACTTTTACTTTTCACAAACCCCCCCGCCTTATCTTCGTTTCAATCATGAAACTTTTCTACGTTTAATTAGTTGGAGATCTGTACGATTGGTCTCTCTCTCCCTCTCTTTTCTGTTTAGTAGTTATAATCTTTATTTTCTCCCTATAATGATGATTAAGATAACTGTGAATTTCCTAAGACTTTCTTCCTTAAGATACTTGTTTGGATAGTTGTATCTAAACCATTGAACCTTGTGACTTGTTTAATAAACTTTCTGTGTTTGATGACTTTTAGTAAGTACGTTTTTATTAGACTTATCAAATGTTAAGAATTTATTTAATTTACTTAATGTTTCAGAGGTTTTTTCTTTTACGGTTAGTGGTAGTGTCTATCAAGTGACTACTTAAGACGGTGTGTAAATTCCTTTTCCTACGATCGTTGAGGCGTGTTATAGAAAGTCTTTATCTTCTCTCTTATAAAAACTTAAGTAAGAAACTTCAGTCGTAATGAGATTACGATTTGCTTCCTTTCTGTAACTTTTTATAGTATTTTGATGTCTGATTATAGAGAGTACTTGTATCTACGATTTTGGGAGTTGTTTCATATTCGTTTATTTGATGTTATTTTATTTTTCCCTTAATATACGAAATTATTCACCCTAAGAAAAGATTTTCAAAAATTTGTTTTTTTTCTTCCTTTGAAGAAACGAACTATTTCTCATAGATGTTGTTGAGATGTCGATTTTAATATAAATCGTCACTCGATTTCCTATAAAGGGTGACACTTACCGTTTTCCTGTCCCATGAGAGAGTGGTAAGAGTAAACTGTGACATGACCTTCAGGATTGATCATGTCATTTTATTCTTCTGTTTTTCCCTTGATTTATACACGTGTTGACTCTTCCTTCTGTACTTTGTCAGGAACGAGTGTCCACTGTGGTAATGGATATATCTTTTAGGGTTTCTTAGCTGTTTTATGTAAGAATCTTAATTGGTTCATATCGTTCAAACGTCCTATGTTCCCTTTATATGCATTCAGTAAACGGATAGATATATTGTCAATACTTTTTTACCCTGAAATTTAAATTTTGTCTTATGATGAAGTTTTTTTCCCTTTCTGAATCGATATTTAGATTATTTTATATATAGTAGATTCACAATTTTGATTTATTGTGAGTACTTTCTTTAGTTTCTAGATATATTTACTTCTTTATCAGGTACAAGTACCTAACCTTGAGTTATAACAATATACAGTTTAGAGGGGTTTTATTAGACATCTCCGTTACTTTAGAGTTAGTCTGAGGGTCTTTCGATAAAAATATCTGTAGATGTTTGATTAAGATTTCAATGATATATTTTCGTTCTATATATCTTAACGGTTTTGTGACGATTTCTTGTTTTTTACACCTCCTGAGTATGAGGGACTAGAATTCTGGTAATATTTTAATGTCATTAGTCTGTGACACTATAACCGGTTTCTTATCTGCTACCACGTCTTATCTGTATCTAGTTATCGTCTTATCTCTGTAGTCTTCGTCTACGGGTACCCTAAGAGGTCGGTTCTTATGACTTCACCCATTGGTAAGGGAAGAGGTCCCCTAGAAGGGCTAGGTCCCTACCTTGGGTACAGAGTACGTAGCCGTCTACCTAAGAAATGGTAGGTTCGGTGGTCCCGTAGGGATCGTCATCTGGGGTGTCTTGATATTAATAGACTAAGAACTGTATCCTAGTTTCCATTAAGTTATGTCCATCAGAAGTTTTTGAACAAGACTTCGTTAACCTCCAGGTTGTTTATTTGTTTTAGAGTGTTCTTGTTATTGTTTTGATATGTGTAGAACTGTATTTGGAAAGTGAAAAGTGTCATTGATTGAATTTTACTTAGTGTTCAGACATGTATTTTAAGTTTTGACATTTTAAATATCTACTTTCGTATCCTCTTTCAGATCTATTTACCCAAACCGTTACTCAGAAGTCTATAATTGTAGGTAATTTTTTAATAATTCAATGTTAAATTCTTAAGAGACTTTTTATATATGTTTTAGTTTTCTATTTGGTATCTATTCTTTTATAACCGTTTTACGTATAGACTATTTCTTCACCGAAGGTTTTATATGTTTCTTGAAAATTTTGGGTCGTTATACACTCGTTTGTTGGGTAAATTTTACCTGTTCACTGGACTTTTAATGGAGTTGTTTCTTTTATTTAGATACTTTTTATTCGTGTAAATTTTTTACAAGATGTAGTCAGTAATAATTCCTTCACGTTTAATTTTATTGTTAAACTATAGTGATGTGTGGATAATTTTACGGACTTTTAAAAATGTTTGACTGTTATCGTTAACGATCATTCATACGTCTCTTCAGTCTCGAGAGTCAGTAACAATCACTCTTACGTTTTAACAAGTCGGTGAAACCCTCTGTAAAAAGATCAAAAAATTGTTTCAATTTGTGTCAGAATGGATACTAGGTCGGTGGTAAGAGGATCCGTAGGTGGATTGACTGAGTTTTGGTACAAGTGTGTTTTATGTCGTGCATTTAGTAATGTCGACAAAATAGATATTATCGGTTTTTTACCTACGTTAGTTCTGCAGGAAGTTATCCATTTACCCATTTGTTTGATATCATATAGATATGTTAACTTAAAATAAGTCATTGTTTTTCTTTACTTGATGGTTCGGTGGTCTGTACCTCTCTCTTAATATAAGATCTACTATTACACAAGAGTGTCTCATACCTAGTGATTAAGATTGTGGTGATATCTACTTATGACTTAACTTACGTCCACCAAATTATAGGTCCGAGGAATCACGGTACCTTTAAATCTATTCGTTTTCTTCTCCGATCTTAATAGGTACACCATTATTTAATCTTGACCTCTGTACCCATACTTGAGTACGAATCGAAGTATATCTATGTGTACTGAGACACATATTTATAAACATCTATGTAGACATATTTATCAAAATACGTGTGTACTCAGACAATGATATGTGTAACGGAAGGACACAGTCGACACAGAAATCTATATGTATATACTGCAATTTATATATATATATATATATTACAAACAATGATATGTATATAAAGGAAAGATACAGTCGATTTCTTCGATCTTCGTTGTTGTGAGATTTTTGTCTTTGTATAGATCGACAGTCGAGAACCTGACATTATAGTAAGAAGTCATTTTCCTTGGTCTCCAGAGACTCCTTGACAACTAAGATCTTACACCCCTCTTTTGTGTATTCTACTTGAACCTCGTAGAACATCACAGTTATTTACGAGTTTTTACATGTGTGTGTGTTTCAGTGGACGTGCTCGTGCACCTATACAGTTTCCTTGTGTTCTTAGTTCATATTCTCGATGATCCAGATCAATACCCGAAGGGATCACCGAGTCTACCACTTCTTAAACGGACGTTACGTTCCATGGGTCCAAGCTAGGTACCCAGCCCTTCTAGGGGACTTCTTCCTTTACCGTTCGGTGAAGTCACAAGAATGGACTTCTTAGGGTACCTGTGTCTTCGGACCGTCCGACGTCGAGTATTCCAGCGTATCTCAGTCTGTGCTGACTTCGTTGAATTGTGTGTGTGTATGTTTGTGTGTGTGTGTGTCTAGATTAATACTTTTTTTTAGACCGTTTAAAGTCAACTACCTATAAGACGTTTTATGTTCATGTAGAGTTTTGAAGGTTACAGTAGTTTTCGTTCCCTTTAGACTCTTTGACAGTGTTAGTTCTCCTCTGACCCTCTCGACTACTGTTTTACATACCATAGGACCTATCCTAGGTCCTAGTATATTTCCTGTAAACCGTTTCTGACTTCTTGACTACGAAAACTTGACACCACAACCTCTTCTGAGAACTCCCAGGGAACCTGACGTTCCTCTAGGTTGGTCAGGTATGATTTCCTCTAGTCGGGACCCACAAGAAACCTTCCTTACTACGATTTTGACTTTGAGGTCATGAAACCGGTGGAGTACACTTCTCAACTGAGTAACCTTTTCTGAGACTACAACCCTCCCTGACCCCCGTCCTCCTTTTCCCCTACTGTCTCCTACTCTACCGACCTACCGTAGTGGCTGAACTACCTGCACTCAAAATCACTTGAGGTCCTCTACCACTACCTGTCCCTCCGGACCACACGACGATAAGTTCCCCAGTGTCTCAACCTGTACTGACTCGCTGACTTGACTTGACTTCCTTTAGATTCATATCTAATCAATGTTGTATAGTTATAACCAAGTAGTTAACATTGTTTACATTATTATCTCTTTTGACCAACACCTCATAATACCCTTAAAAGACATGTTTAAGTGTCCAAAAGGTATTTAGGTTTTGACAACATTTTAACTTTCATAAAATTTTCCATTTATTTGGTAATTATGGTACATTAAAGGATTTAAAAACAGAGGAATAGAAAAAGACTGGATACTATATTCGTTTGGACCCTGAAGATAAACTCTGAAAAAATTATATATTTAAATAAATAAATTTAACCTCCAATGATAAACTCTGATAATTCTGGAGTATGTTCGTGATTGTTAAGACTACGAGTATTATCAAGAGACCATATTAATTTTATCGATAATAACAATAAGATCAAAATATCCAATCCTTTTATTTTAGTTCTGTATGCACGAAAAGAATGACCATAATCGTTCCTCAATATTTCTATCTAAAGACCGAAATAGGTAAGAGGGAAGTTAATGTGGTAAGACAATTTGTGAATGGGAGTGTGGTTTAATGACTATACAAGGATATGAATAGTAGTGATGGAATGTGTCCCAGACTAATTATTGTCTGAGTCATTTCTTATACGTGTTAATATTTACGAAGTGTAAATCTAAATTTCTTTAAATATTCACCTTCTTTTAAGTCCCTATTAGAAAGGTCGAGTTCGAGAAAGTAAAACTCTACTCCTTTTACTTACTTTGAGTCTTTCCACTTAATTGTACGGGTTCAAGTAACAAGTCGACCAATCATAGACATACGTTTGTACGAGTCAGTGAGTCAACACAGTCTGAGAAACGTTGGAGTACCTAACGCCGGGTGGTCCGAGGAGACAGGCACCTTAAAGGGTCCGTTTTTATGACCTCGACCAACAGTAAAGGTGGAATTCCCCTAGAAGGGGTGGGTCCCTAACTTGAGCGTATAGGATACAGGGGAAGTAACCGACCACCTAAGAAATGGTGACTCGGTGGACCCTTCGGGGTCAATTATAGCCGTGGTCTCAACTTTAGGTCAAGATGGACTAGGATCTAGTGACCATTACTGAAGTTGTCATACGATGAATTGTCCGACACCACGATCTTTAAAAAAAAAAAGGTGGATACGGTCTTAGGAATCGTTTGACGGTTTTCTTAACATTACAAGGATTTTCAAGTTCTTTTGAAGATTCGTCTATAAGGGATTTCTCGTTCTTTTGTTTTTAATTATATTTGGTTCTTTCTTGTCGATATCTGTTTATGAGGTCCCGTAATCCAACTCGGTATACTTCAACGACTAAAATTTGGAAAAGTACACGTTTTTATAGTCAAAGTATGTCAAATTAACTTCCCAAGAACTGTTCATCTAATTGTCTTATTGAATTATTTCCGGTTTCCATTTAGACGGATAGTATAACCATACGTTCAATTTACCGTGGTTTTTACATAATTTTTATTGTAAATAAGTAGGGAAGTAAATCATTTATAAATGACTTGTAAAAGACCCATTCCGTAGCTCGAAGTACAACTATCCTAAATTTCCATATGTTCCATTTTGACTCGACCTTTTCTTTCAATTAGATTAGAATCGTGATTTTGTACTTGTAGTAGTAGTATTTTGTTATCGAGGAGAAGTAATTAGTTTTACGTTCTCCTTGATATAATAGAGGAATACGTCTATAGAGTAAAATTAAAAGGTTATTAGAAGTCCAATCTGTTTATAGTAAATTAAAAGGTTCATTCCTTAGACTTCGAATCCTTTTCATTTTTCTGAGTTCATTTAGTGTCTTGAGTATTTACGGTCTCGGTCATAGACTTGAGTCTAGATGGACGGAGGTTTCACTTCACTTTCACTTCACTTCAGCGAGTCAGCACAGCCTGAGAAGCACTGGGGCACCTGACATTGGATGGTCCGAGGAAGCAGGTACCCTAAGAGGTCCGTTCTTATGACCTCACCCAACGGTAAAGGAAGAGGTCCCCTAGAAGGGCTGGGTCCCTAACTTGGTCCCAGAGGGCGGAACGTCCGTCTGTGAGATTGGAGACTCGGTGGTCCCTTCGGGAGGACGGAGGTTTTGGATACAATTAAGATTATTTAGCACAACTAAAACAGTTATTCTACATCTTCCACTCCGACAACTGTTTACGAAAGTGTGATGACTCTTCCTATATTTAATCTTTTAACAACCATTATAAATGAGTTAGACGTACTTACATATAAGATACTGGGCCTTCACATGTAAAAAGTATTGGTTGAAGTGGTATCCCAACACATTGAAAAACATTTGGAAAAGTTTCTTGGTTAGAAACCGAAACGAATAGGAGAAATTTAAAGAAACAAAAAAGTAATGTAATTGAAGATAAAAACAAAAATAATGAAATGAAAACCCCCTAACTAGACAATACGAAAATATTTACAGAAGTTAACTTACGAACTAATTTAAAAAGTCAAAAAGAAGGATCCAATTATATTTGTAAATACCTATTTTTAAAGGGAGTTTCATTATAAAACTAACAGAGGTGTTCATGATAACAATCACAAGTCAAGATTCATAGAAGATTAAAATGAATCCTAAAGAAGAAACTGAAACCTAATTATATCATTCCACAAAAAAAACAAAAAAAAAAAAAAATGTATTCGTTGTTCCTAAATGACAAATCGTGTCCCTTGACACCAGTCACAGAATTTCACTATTCGATATTACTTTTTATTAATTTGTACATGTTTATACGTGTGTGTATATGTATATACGTTAACTTTGTGAACCTATACTCGGACTTTAATTGTGTTATAAAATTTAGTTAATTTTTTTTCTTAAGTATCTACTATGTGACAATGAAAGAAACCTTAAAAAACTTCATTCCACAAAAATTTGGAGATGGACAAACCCCTAAAAATGAATTTAACAATGACTAAAAATTCAATTAAAGTAGTACCAGTGTCTTATGTCAGATTTACCTTTTCAACTATGACCTCGTTATTCTTTAGGTACAGTCACTGGTGTAAACCGACTGATGATAGTACTCCTTTCTTTCCGGTAGAGTTTTTGTTTTGTTTTTTGTTTCTCCTCAATTCGCTGTCTCTTTGTTGGATTCACAGGTGTCTATCTACTTACATATTTCTTTTACATCATATATCTAACTACATCGATATATTCACTTATAATAAGTAGGAATTCTTTATTCGTATAGGACGGTAAACACTATTGTACTTACTTGGATCTCCTGTAAAACGGTTCACTTTATTCGGTTAGTGTTTTTGTTTATAATATACTAGATTAAATATGTACTTTAGAGTTCCTACAGGTTGAGTGTCTCCGTCTCTCATCTTACCATCAACGGCGTCCGACCCCTATCCCTTTTATCCCTTCTCCTGAATGTAAGTTTCTCATATTCAAGAGTCAATATTCTACTTATTCAAGACCTCTCGATTACATCTCTAACCACTAATGATAATTTTTATAACATATAATTTTAAACGATTCTGTCATCTAGAATTCACAAGAGTATATGTATGTGTGTGTGTTTCAATGATACATTCCACTACCTATATAATTAATTGAACTAAAATCATTAGTAACACTGTGTGACGTAATGTTACATATGCGTGTTATTTAGTAGTATAACACGTGGAAATTTTTAATGTAACATATCGTCTTTGACTGTGTCCTTATATTTCGTTGATATAAGATTATTTTTTATAATGTAAAAATGTTGGATTTATATATCTTAAAAACAGTTAGTATGGAGTTATTTGGACTTCGTTTTGTTTATATACTTGTTTGTTTTTTCTTAGGAAGGGACCTTTTGACAATGTCTTGACACACTTAACAGACGGGGTCATCTGATTACCCTTCGTAAATAGATAACGGGCATGGGTCGTACCAGTTCCCATCGGGGTTACCGTCATCGAGGGGTGTTAAGGTTAAGCGTACACGTTTAACCTACGTTTTCTCTGAGATCCGACAGTCTCTTCGTTCACTTTCTGTGTCCAAGTCCGGACTCGATTCCATGACTGGGTAAAGTGGACGTTTTAGACCAGTTATTTTGGAGTTCCATGGTCCCATTCTCCACACCGACTCTCCTACGACTTCACGGTGTTGTGTCTACGGGTTACATCAGGTTTATAATTGATTTAAAGTAAAATGAAAGGAACCAGAAGAAACACGAGTACTAAAGGTACGAAGGAATCCTCCTTTTTCTAACCAATCCGGTTTCCCAGGTTCCTAAGGATCGAGGAGGTCGATCAATGGAGAATCTTTAGGTCTACCTTGATACGGTAGAGGGGTGAAATTTGTTGAATCACCGAAAGGTAATTAGAATCTTATTTCTGGTCTTAGTAAATCTCGGAAGGATAGAACCGGTCAGAAAGTAAAGCACGGTCAGAGGGGCAGAGAGACGCAATCACTGTGACCAGAAGGAAGAGTAGGAGTTCTGGGTGTGAAGAAAGAGGAGGTCCGGAACTATGTGTCAAAACAGAAGGGGCAGAGGTCCAATTGGAGTGAGTAGAAAGTTTAGAATAGAGTTTGTAGGTTCTTAAGTAAAGGTAAAAATGTCTACGAGGATCCGGGAGGATAACAATGTACGTAAGTTGTGTTAAATTATGACACAAATCCACGTACGAATATACACTGGGTACCGATAGAGTAAGTAATTTGACATGTGTGGGACTCCTTTCTTTCCCCCAAATATTAAGTAGTATTATAAGGTTCACGGACTTTGATTGAACATACATGTAGTTTCTTTATCTTTATAATTATCTTAGTTTTTAAAAATTCTTTTAGTTTCAGGAAGGGTAGTAATGACCTATATTAGATTTCGAGAACTGGGAGTAGTAAGTCATTAGGAAAGATCCTTTAAAGTACATAAATCTGACGAAAGTAAAACCTAAGGATGTCGTGTGAAACAATTAATAAAAGATAGAAATTTAGAAAGACACAAAGGAGGTATCAACCTTACGGGAAGATTCCAGATGGGTAGTACTGAGACCGTATGAAACACTGGTCCAGGTACAACGAGGGTTGTTCGAGTGTAATCTTTAGAAGGGTTTCTTGACGACTTTAGTGAACAGAGAGAAGACGAAAAACGACCTTGAGACCTAGTAGTCAAGAACACAGATTATTCGTGTAAAATCAAATCCTGGATGTGGTCTCCAGATGTCAGGAGTCAGACGTCTGACCTCGTTCAGGTAAAGTAAAAAAGACCTTGGGTCTTTTTGGTTAGATAACTGTTTACGGTTATTACTTATTTTTAACCGTCTTTATGGGTTATAACTTTTTATTTCCAGTTTAGTTTGTACTAAATGAATAAATTTAACATATTTTATTTTAGTCGTATCGTCTTTTAATCGGTCTCAGAGGTTGTGTTTTATATGTCTAGGGTTTCGGAGAGTCAACGTCTGTGTAGACATACTCGTTCTTAGTGGAGTCTTGGGAACTTTCGTATCGTCAGTGGAAATGTGTAGTTGATTAGACGTATACCTGGGTTCCGTTGGAGCAGAACCAGACGTCGTGGGTAGTCAGTGTTTCGAGACGTTAAGTGTCGTATTTGAACCCAATATGTTATTTCTCGGTTCGAGGGTTTATAGTTCGAATTAGTTCTGACTAGACTATTGTAAGGTCTTCAGTCACGACGTCTTGTTCTTTTCCTTAGTCAAGCCGTCTGTAGAAGCACCTTACTTTCGTTAGAGATGAGTAAGACACACACACACACACCTATATATATATATATATTGAGACCCCCCCCAATAATAACAGGAAAATCAAAGATTGTGGATCTTCATTCTCTGTTGTGTGTTTTTAAATCCAAAAGACAAAGAGAATTATTAAGACTTCCCCTGTCACTTCCTGTTCGAAGGGACTTCCTATGTTTTATCGTTGTCAGGAAAAATTTTCTTTTTTTTACGTAAGACTAATTAGAATAGAGGATGGTAGACGACACTGAACAGGTACTTGTCGACGTAAGTAAAGATAATGGATATCCATTTAAAGACTAGATCTGACATTCGAGAGATATCCGTCCCAGGAACGAAATGACTCAAGTTGAAAAAGGTGTAGTAAATCGTGTATCATAATGGATATTCGTGACCTTTTTCATCTGAGTTCCATTTTCGTCACCTGGATCTCAAGTTTAGGGTCAAGAAGGGGAACCGTCAAAATTCCAGTCCCCTGTCAAAGAAACAAATAGTCCATCTTTGTAGACATTGTGGGTAAACTATCCCTATGACACTTAATCTATTGTAATACGTTTCTTAGTCTTTAGCTCTACGAGTAAATAGTAAAAATAAAAATGAACTGACTAGTACCTTTTGTGCGTTTCTTTTCACTTTTAATCTAGTAGTCCGGTCGTTCTTTGTGTAATTTGTCTACCGTTCCGTTATTTCTCTACTCCACGTTCTCTCGTTAAACTTCTTCACTCCTTACCACTCCAAATTAGTTATACCTTTACGTTCGTGTTTTCCCGGACCTGTTATGACTTATGTAAAAGAAGAGGTTATTACTCCTGTGTCGGTGGGGTCGTCCGATACGTCTAAAGGGTCAAATAATATGGTCCCAACTAGAACAAGACACAATAGGACATTAAATGTGCCGTTTACTTTTACCTCAGACTCTATCCCTGTGTCTCTGACGGTTCCGACTACGTGAAAGTATCCCTCCGACTGGGTGGACGTTGTATTTCATAATTATTATCTGAGTGTGGAAAGTATAGACGAGGGTACTCTTGTTAATCATGTTTGTGTTATTAATGTAAAGCAATCAATAATAATGAGATACGTGACGAATAAGATTTAATATGACTCGTGAACGATACTCAATCGGAAATACGATTTACGAAGTGTATAAAACGATGTTTATTAAGAGTTATACTGAGATATCTTATTCAACCTTACATATGATAACAATCTGAGGTAAATATTCATTGTTAGAGTCAAAACACCTTGAATTGCTTTTAAGAGGATACCGACCATTCACAATCTCGGTGCTGAACTTGATTGTAGACAGACTAAAATCTAGGGAACGAGAATTTAATAGTTTTTTTTTTTTTTTTCCTTTCTTTCTTTTTTATTTTATTTGGAAAGTGACGGACCTTCTTTCTAGGTCCCGTGGGTTTCCGATTAAGATCAATAAATACTCAGTAAATTGAATTTATATGATTAAAAGTTCTGATCTATAAATAGTACACATGTATTAAAAAAGTCGAAAAAATATTTACATAAATAAAATTAACCTCCTATTAATGAAATGTTATAACACTACCAAAAACGGTATGTAGTTATTCTTAGTCGGTATCCATTTTGTACAGGGGGGGGGTTAGACTTGGGGAGTAAGGGAGGGGTGGGATCCAACAGAGTCTCATGACCGAAACCCAGGACACGAAGTACGTAGTTTGAATGTGTTTTGGAACTTTAGTGACTATCGTAACTACAGTACGGTAGTAATGACGAGTGAATAATTTAAATCAGTGATTTAACCAGACACTAAAAGATTGTCTCTTCTTTCTTACTGATATTTATTTACCGGTATACTGACATGACAGAGGGTAGTCATAATTACCTATATAACAAAAACCAAAGAAAAGACATGGGAAAGGGGATTTGTCCGACCATTTTTCAGTCAATTGGATTCCGGTAGACTTTATTTTGAGGTCAGGAAAACAGGTAGAGACGTTGTGAGGGTGGTTACAAGGAGGATGGCATTGCAATTGTGATTGTCTCTGATATGGTGGAAGATCTATCGGGATCCTTCGAGGTTGAAGATGTTTTGTAAAATATTTAAACTGTACCTCCCTCTCGCACCCTACTAAACCCTCTTACCGTAACTTTTTTTTTTTAACTGTGCCTTTAAAAAAGGGGTATATGACTGGGAATAAGAGAAAAGATCCCAGAGTATCTAGTTTAAAGTGACATGACTCTATCTTCCTTCTCTTTTATTCATTCGTCTTATTTGTTTTTCCTTTTTCTTTGTGCACCCACGTCTTTGATCTTGTTAGGGAGGTTTTAATGATAGAAACCGTTTAGTTGGTATTCATAACGTAATTACATAGTCATCGGAAGAGGTCTATAAGACATCCTTGTTCGTTTATCAATAAACCTATTGGTGAAACTTGACAAGTTAAAACTTCTAAACAAATCGGATAGTTTTGGTACAAATGTACATATTATAGTATATACTTTGCTCAGCGGTCAGGTCCAAGCTACGTACTATGACCTACGAACCCCGACCACGTGACCCTACTGGGTCTCCCTACCATACCCCTCCCTCCTCCCTTCCCCCAAGTCCTACCCCTTGTGCACATGTGGACACCACCTAAGTACAACTACATACCGTTTTGGTTATGTTATAACATTTCATTAATTGGAGGTTAATTTTTTTTTTCTTTTTCTTTTTGTACAAATGTTAAGTTGCCGTAAGGAAAAAAAAAAAAAACGTTAAACAGGGTTCATGACCATGGTTACCGAAGTTATATGGTAATAAGGAAAGGAAAGGACTCAGTTAGAACATCATTCAAGTCGTCATCTGTAATTAAGTCAATCATCGTTCATAAAAAACTCGTGACCATTCACGGTCCATGATACTATTCCCAGTTGTTACTTCGTCAATTTTTTTATTTTAATAACGGTTATGACTTCATGTGTAAGATCTCCAGTCTGATTTTAATTATTATGTATAAATTAAACTATCCACGTTGTTTCTTTTTATTTTATACTTTTCTCTAACTCTTACTTACCTTACCTTTACGGTAAAATAACACCAAATTAGTCCTTAAAGGGAAACTACTCTGCTATAAACCCGTTTCTGAACGTCTTTCATTCTCTCCTTTCAAGACACATAGAGATACGTCCGTATACTTTCTATTTCACTCATGAGTTCATTCTCCTTCCTCCTCAGTCGGTGTTTCTCTCACCACTTTCTATAGACTCAGTCCTACCCTTCTTCACCCCTGTTTAGTGTAACAACAACAAGTCAACGAGTCAGTACAGACTGACTGACGTTGGGGTACTTGGCGTGGTGTGGTCCGGCGGACCAGGAAGTAGTAGAGGGCCTTAAACGAGTTTGAGTGCAGGTAACTCAGTCACTACGGTAGGTTGGTAGAGTAGGAGGTAGTAGGGGAAGAGGAGGACGGAAGTTAGAAAGGGTCGTAGTTCCAGAAGAGGTCACTCAGTCAAGAAGGGGAGTCCACCGGTTTCATAACCTCGAAGTCGGAGTCGTAACGGGGAGGTTACTTATAAGTCCCAACTGAAGGAAATCCTAATTGACAAACTAGAGGAACGATTAAGTCCCATTCTTAAAAAATAAAATAAGATCCTTCGGTACTCTTCAAAAACTACTTGTTGAGACCGACGACCTGTCTTTATTAAATCTTCCCCTTCTTTCATCCCAAAGTCAACTCTACCATAAGTTCAGTAGGTTTTTTTCAACATCACTGTAGTCTTACTCTCCTTGTATCCTCCACCATCTTTTACTAGTCTAAACCCAATATACAAAAGTTAATTTTAGTTCTCTTAAACGCCTACCTAATCTATAGTATAATCAAAACGTTCCGACGGTGTTGTTTTATGGTGTGTAGTCCACCAAATTTATTGTCCGTAAATAAAGAGTATCAAGACCTCCGACTTTTAGGTTCTAATTCCACAGTCGTCCTGAGTAAAGAAGACTTTAGAGAGAAGAACCGAACATCTACTACCAGTAGAGACACAGAAGTATGTCGGAAAGGAGACACTCACTGACACGGGATTAGAGGGTAAGAACATCCCTAGGGTTAGTACAATTTAATCTTGGGTAGGTGTACCGGAGAAAAAAAAAAATTAAAAAATAAATAAAAAATTTAAAATTTTAGAAATTAAGAATGTACGCAAGGGTTTGTACTTGGGGGGAGGGTGGAGGGAGGGGTATTGTAGAGAGACCCAGTAGGGGTACGTGGTCGAGGTTCGTACGACATAGGACGTAGTCTGTATCTGACCGCTAAGTTAAGAATGTACTATCATATGTACAATCTTACGGTAAGAGGGTTTAGTAGGGTGGGAGAGGGAGAGGGAGACTCAGGTTTTCAGGTAATATGTGTAGACACAGAAAAAAGGACAGAACGTATGTCCCAGCAGTAACGGTAGAAGGATTTAAGGTATATATACACAATCATATGACATAACCACAAAAAGAAAGACCGAATGAAGTGAGACATATTAGCCGAGGTCAAAGTAGGTAGAGTAGTCTTGACTAAGTTTACTTAAGAAAAATTGCCGACTCATTATGAGGTAACACATATACATGGTGTCGAAAGAATAGGTAAGTAGACGACTACCTGTAGATCCAACAAAGGTACAGGACCGATAATATTTGTCACGACGCTACTTGTAACCCCATGTACACAGAGAAAGTTAAGACCAAAGGAGCCACACATACGGGTCTTCACCCTAACGACCCAGTATTCCATCAAGATAAACGTTAAAAAATTCCTTAGAGGTGTGACAAGAGGTATCACCGACATGATCAAACGTAAGGGTGGTTGTCACATCCTCCCAAGGGAAAAGAGGTGTGGGAGAGGTCGTAAATAACGAACGTCTAAAAACCTAGCGTCGGTAAGACTGACCACACTTCACCATGGAGTAACACCAAAACTAAACGTAAAGAGATTATTACTCACTACAACTCGTAGAAAAGTACACAAACAATCGGTAGGCATACAGAAGAAACCTCTTTACAGATAAATCAAGAAACCGGGTAAAAAACTAACCCAGCAAATAAAAAGACCTTAACTCGACGTCTTCAACAAACATATAAAAACTCTAATCAACAAACAGTCAAAAAAGTAAACGATAATAAAAGAGGGTAAGTCTTCCGACAGAAAAGTGGAAAGAATATAAAAGGAAACAACACTTCTTCGAAAATTAAAATTAATCTAGGGTAAACAAATAAAAACGAAAATAAAGGTCTTAAGACCCTCCACCTAGTATCTCCTAGGACGACACTAAATACAGACTCTCACAAAACGGATACAAGAGGAGATCCTCAAAATATCAAAGACTAGAATGTAAATCTAGAAATTAGGTAAAACTCAAATAAAAACACATGCCACTATCTTTCACTAGATCAAAGTAAGAAAATGTTCACCAACTGGTCAAAAGGGTCGTGGTGAACAATTTCTCTAACAGAAATGAGGTAACATATAAGAACGGAGGAAACAGTTTCTATTCCATAGGTATACACACACCTAAAAAATGGAATTAATGGAGAAATTTCTTCTGAGATAGGGGTTTATATCAGTGTAAAGTTCCATGGTTACCTAATCCCGAACTTTTCTACTTAAAACGTTCCTGTACTAAGTCGGACATTGTCTATATCTTGTAGTCTCTTTTTCTCCTGCGGTCTTACTGGAATGTAAATAAAAAGGTGAGACTCGTGATTCTAATTTCAATGGTAAATGACTATTTTCCTGTGTACCACTTCTCGTCCAAACTTCCATTTGAGGTAGGTCCACCGTACAACTTATTCGTCAACCTATACTTTCCTCTTAGATTCCTTTCCAGTTCCTATTTCTATACGACCCTACGGGCAGTCACTTATGTGTCATAAATTTTCGTACCCTACCAACTTTGACGGATCTCTTATATAAACCAATCTCTTATTTTATTTGTACGTCTACCTCTGGATACGGTAACGTTATATTACAACTACATACCGTTTTGGTTATGTTATAACATTTCATTCATTGGAGGTTAATTTTATTAAAAAATTAGGTTATTTTTGACAAGATTTTGTTATATCCTCTGTCTCCTCCTTTCTGGTGACTCTATCTTCCTCCTGGGACTTTCACACGGTCTCTTCTTGTCGTTTGTTTTACAAAGTTCCTCCCTTGCTAGTATACGTAAATCCATACTTTTATTCTGTCATTATGGTCCAGACTCTCATTTAGTGACTGAAGAAGGTGGGTTTCCAATACTTGATTAAACCGTTTTCGTTATGACCACTGTACTACCTCTACTTTAGAATTAAGGGGTGTATATTATCCACCAAAGACGTTAATGAAGAAGAGGAAGTGAGCACCACAGGTCTCATACGTTCCACCTGTTGTTAGTCGAGGTACAGTCGGACCTGGCTCAATAGAGGACTGAAGTAACACTGACCCGTGAAGTAAGCTGGTTCCTGGACCATCGAGTGGATGGAGAACGGTGAAATAAGAACGGTACTTTACTTCAGTTGACGACGAACCACGGTCCACCACTGTCACCATTTCTTGAACAGACAGTTACGTTCTCTACATTCTCTGTGCTCAACCTAGGGACTCAGTCCTTCTAGGGGATCTCCTCCCCTAGGTGAAGTCATAAGAATGAACCTCTTAAGGTATCTGTCTCCTCGGACCTGTCGATGTTAGGTACCCTAGCGTGTCTGAGCCTGTACTGACTCACTGAATCTTACCTCCTACGACGAACCCCAAGACGAGGTTTAATGTACTTGGTGTTAAGTAGGTGGGTGAAGCTCGTTCATAGGGTCGACAAATGGATCTTGGTGGACAAGGGTAACATTTATGAGAGATGGTCGATCACACATAGTCACTCGACTATGAAGACCTCTTAATCGAGTTCCAGTACGTAGGTCTTTTGTTGAGATCTATGTTGTCTTCCAATGTATAGATCCTCCGACTCTGTAAAGTTTGACGTTTCAGAGGATTTTCTCTAGAATAAAAGTTTTAACAGGTAAAGTATTTGACAGAGAAAATTTTAAATTTAGTAATAAACGACGTGACACACCATATACTTTTATCCACCTAAACCACCCCACCACTGTACGTGTATGATGGGTCGCCGAGTCACCATTTCTTCGGTGGACGCTACGTCCTCGGCGTCCTCTGAACCCAAGTCAGGGACCCAGTCCTTCTCGGGGACCTCCTCCTTTGCCGTTGGGTGAGGGCATAAGAACGGACCTCTTAGGGTACCTGTCTCCTCGGACCACCCGATGTCAGGGATCCTAACGTTTCTCAGTGTGTGTTGACTTCGTTGAATCACGTGCGCGCGCGCGCGCGTGTGTGTGTGTGTGTGTGTGTAAATACTTTTATCTTGGTGGTCGGACACTTATTGGGTGACCACTACCGTACCACCAATTGTTAATACACCCATACCACTACACCCCTGTACATGTGTGATGACATAATTTTAGCTATTGGTTCCTCCTGGATGACCCTTGAGTTGAGTTATAAGATGTTATTTGTCCTTTTCTTAACCTTTTCCTTACCTATGAATGTACCCATATTGACTTAGTCAAACAACATGTGGACATTGATTATACAACAATAATTAGTTTATATGAGGTTATATTTTATTTTTTAAAAAATTTGTCTAGTATTGTTACTAAAGTGTGACCATTGTGTGTCCACCGACCGTTAACAATCAGTAAAATACAAAACAGGTCCTTCGAGATAAAATCTTTTATTTAACGTTTCTAAACAATCTATGTTATATTAATATATATTTACTATGTTTAAAACTTGTTCAATCCGGATGTGCTTACGTTAGTCTCCCTTTTTTCACAATAGGAAAAGAAGGGGAAAAGGAAAAGTATGTATGTCCGGATACAGTATTAACGAGGTACCTACGACAAAGATTTAGTCTTTCGTCAGTAGTGCATCGTCAAGGAGTAGGTTTCCACATTCTTATTTTATTTATTTTAGATCCGAAGTAAACCTCAATTTTACAGACGGGAGGAGGTCGGATCTGTACGAAATTTCCAAACACAAACCAAATAAAAGATGAAGAGACGAAGATACGTAGAAGAAGAGGATAAATGGTCCAACGAAGACTTCTGTCCCCCACACGTTCTCCAAACCTCCGTCCATACCTCAGTTCTGTAAACTGACCGTACGGTATACGAGTATAGTCCCGAGAGACCTGAATTCTCTAAAAGTTCAACTAGAAAGAGAACCCTACGAAAGTACCTAAGACACCTCTTCGGGGGAGTTAGTTCACAACGTTAAAAGGATGTAAGGGATTATACTTATTATGTGGAGGAAAGTTGGAGACCAACATACATCTTTAAAAGGGTATATTAGAGGAAATAACTAAGAACCACAAAATCGTAGAAAGGTCCGTGCGACTGACCTGTTATAGGGAAATTATACCAGAGTCTACGAGGGAGAAGGAGACGGAAAGGGAGAGGAAGAAAGAGGGAAGAAGAGAGACGGTAGGAAAGACAGAGAGAAAGAAAGAGAAGTGGGAAGGGAGATAGGGAGGAGGGGCGTGACTATTGTGTATGTGTGTATGAAAACTAGGAGTCTTTTGGAGTAGTAACGATTTTCGTGTCGTGTTCATGAAGATTTTACGTCGATGGTGGGAGGTGAAACAGTCCTTCCTATGAAGGAAGTGAAAATCTGGAGGACCATACTCAGGTCATGGTCTGAGACGTAGAACTGTCTGAGGTCCGCGTTTTTAAGTTCAAGAGGTTCACCGGAGGACCTTCGGGAACTTCAAAGTGAACCGTATTTCTCTTCCCTCTTAAAAGTTGAGGTGACGGGGTACTCAGGGGTCCTGATGGTTTGTGGTGAGAACTTGTTCGTCGTCGAGCTTAAGGGTTGGTGAGAGAAGTAGAGAGGTTGTAGAAAGTCTATTGACTCCAGTGTCACTTTTTTTTAACCTTTTTTGTTAAGAACTAGTGGATGAAATATTCAAGGTAAGTCCATCTAAACGTGGAGTCAAACTTTACACCCTAATAAACGGTAGATAAAGTATATAAAAAACGTCCAAAATCGATTATTACTGGTTACTTGAAATTATAGAACGATGTGATCGTAAACTTATATAACGTATTCGTTTCGTAAGATAACCCCTTGACTATAATTATTATAATCCCCGAAGGGACCACCGAGTCTACCATTTCTCAGAAGGACTTTACGACCTTCGGACCCAAGTTAGGGACCCAGTCCCTAAGAGGGGACCTCTTCCTTTACCGTTGGGTGATGCCATAAGAACGGACCTTTTAAAGTACCTGCCTTCTCGGACCACCTGACGTCAGGTACTCCAGCGTTATTTTGAGATAATTTTTACAAGTCAGGTTTACCTAGTCCAGTAACTGTCAAATACATTTCTTTGAAGAGGACCTGAAATTTTACACTGGATGAATATGTTACTTTATGACCTGTCGTTTATCTTTTACTTGGCTGACCACTATGTGTGTTGTGCCTACTTCAGAGGTTTCGAGATGTGACTCGTTTCTATCAGTCTGTGTTTTGTCAGGTATGACTACCAAGATAAATGTGCTTTGAGACCTTTGGTTAGATTTGGAAACCTCTACCTTTCGTGTAGTAACCACCAAATCTATCACACTCCCTCTGAGTCCTGTGTTCTTAAACCCCCCTCTGTCCTTACGAACACCACTTATGTACGTATAGCCTCATATGTTTAAACAGTTTTGAGTAGTTTTCCATGTGAAATTTATTGTTCGATTTTAAAAAAATTATATATGTATATGTCCATACATATATAAAATTTTGAAAATTTAACAGTAAATTTCACTTGGATTAAATGTCTATATGTACCCGAAGGGATCACTGAGTCTACTATTTCTTAGATGGACGTTACTCCCACTGGACCCAATCTAAGGACCCAAGCCTTCTTGGGGTCCTCCTTTCACACCGTTGGGTGAGGTCAGAGGAACGGATCCCTTAGGGGTACCTGTCTCCTCGGACCACCCGATGTCAGATACCCCAGCGTCTCAGCCTGTGCTGACTCTCTGATTATTGTGTATATATGTATGTACATATATCTGTACACATATATATGTATATACACGTAAACATATACACATATATACGCGTGTGCGTGTGTGTGTGTGTATATATATATGTATAAGGATTTAATGTATACCCTCGATTTTTGGACCTGACGTAGTATAAACGGGACCGTCTTAACGAAAGTGACTTAACATGATATAAAATACGAAACCGTATTTCGGGAATTTCTCTATTTTTATATCAAATTTTTTTCATCGGAGTTATGTCCTACATAAAAGACCTCTTTACGAAAAATCACACAATAAATAGTACAATATATGTTATAGAAAAGATATTCCTTTTTGTTCTCTTTAAAGTCATTGTACACTCGATGGACGTTTGGTACCAAAATGGGACATCTGTGACTTAACTTATTTTTTATTAAAAAAGGAGAGAGTCCAAGTCTAGTCAAGTCAAGTCAGTGAGTCAGTACAGACTGAGAAACGTTGGGGTACTTAGCGTCGTGCGGTCCGGAGGGACAGGTAGTGGTTGAGGGCCTCAAGTGAGTCTGAGTGTAAGCAGCTCAGTCACTGTGGTAGG
This sequence comes from Capra ibex, assembly GCA_006410555.1. Taxonomy (NCBI): domain Eukaryota; kingdom Metazoa; phylum Chordata; class Mammalia; order Artiodactyla; family Bovidae; genus Capra; species Capra ibex. The sequence continues at coordinate 11,899,685 of SJYO01038983.1, read as the reverse complement.
TCGGTAGAGTAGGAGACAGTAGGGGAAGAGGAGGACGGGGGTTAGGGAGGGTCGTAGTGTCAGAAAAGGTTACTCGGTTGAGAAGCGTACTCCACCGGTTTCATGACCTCAAAGTCGAAGGCGTAGTAAGGGAGGTTTCTTTAGGGTCCCGACTAGAGGAAGCCTTACCTGACCAACCTAAGGAACGTCAGGTTCCCTGAGACTTCTCAGAAGAGGTTGTGGTGTCGAGTTTTCGTAGTTAAGAAGCCACGAGTCGAATGAGGATGGTTTAAGTCTCGAAACTTTGAAGACCCAAAATACCGTGGATAAGACATATCATTACGTTATAAAATCAAGAGATTAAAAAAAGAGTAATTCTAAGTCAGAGGACTTAACCGTAACTAGATAATAACGTCTTTCCTTATTTCTCTCATTCATTTTTCGTTTAAGAACTTTTGTAGACAGTTGGTTTCTCTTTCTGAAATTGTCTGATTTTTCGTTGGTCTGATTATTAATTTAAGGTATACAATTTCTGGATGGGTTAGGGAGAACATATGTACTCCCTGTGTACATTCTGTGTTTTTAAGTAGTATCTTAGGTCCATATAAATTCCATCTTAGACAAAATACGGTACTAGTAACGACTCTTTAGATTCGACACCGAGTTCTCCTCTGTTATTCCTTTATTACGATGACCCTTCTGAGGCTTAGAGCAGAGTGTTTAGTTTCCTTTCTTAAAATTCTTTCATTCAAGTTAAGGTAATTGACCCTTATTCCTCTTAATTTTACATGAGTAAAGTGACACGACAAAATTCATAATTAATTTTATTACATACATTCTCTCGGTCGAGTCTCTTCCATTACCGTGGGGCGAGGTCATGAGAACGGATCTCTTAGGGTACCTACCTCCTCGGACGATCCGACGTCAGGTACCCCAAAGCTTCTCAGCCTGTGCTGACTCTCTGTAGTGAAAGTGAAAAGTAAAAATACGTAATCTCTTCCTTTACCGTTGGGTGAGGTCACAAGAACGGACCTCTTAGGGTTCCTGTCCCTTCGGACCACCCGACGGCAGATACCCCAGTGTGTCTCAGCCTGTGCTGACTTCACTGAATCGTCATCGTCGTTCTCTCGGTCGATCACATCAAAAAGAATTCAATTATTTTCAATTTAATATGTTTGTCTTAGATTCTTTTTATCAACCACCGGACAGTCACTCCTTCTCTTTCATCTCACACACACGGTGTGTGTCGACGAAGAGTCTGTTATCCCGAACTCTACTTTTTGTAGGTTGATTATGTCATAAAAGAGGAGGACCGTCAAAGACTAACAATAACAAGACACAAGTAAGGAAAACGTCGACAAGAGTTCAAACGATCAGTAGAGGAACACAAAATAGGACAGTTGTACAAAGAGTGTAGAAGAAGGTAAATGGGAAGAGTTCGTAAGGGTTATCTTAGGGTTTATGTGTTCTTTGTAAGAGAAGTGTAAAAGGAAAATAAAGATCAACCGAGGGTCGTACAGAAGTGTCTTTCCTCCGGTCGTAACGGTTCTGAGAGAGGTCGAACTCCCTCGTTTTGACACTTCGTACGAGGTTAAAAAGAGAAGTCCGGTGTCCTCCATTAGACAAGTAGATGACCGAGTAAACTGTTCCTTGTTAAGTTGTGGAAGATACGCGATTGACGACACATTGGTTACCGACGTTTCACTCAAGTATTTGTGACGGACCTGTTGTGAGTCGAAGTGTAGCTACGGAATAAGCACAGAAGGAGAGTGTTTCTCTTTCGACTCTGATTTGTACCATCCCCACTGGGAGGGTTGGATGTCTATTCCGTGTATAGTCGGTGAGAGACGTTATCCCGTCAAAGTATCTTTGCAACGGGGGGTGGGGGTGGGGTACTGTTATATCGATTAAGGACTTATATGACTTTCTTTTAAATAAAATTTTTAACGTTTATGTCGTCGTTGTCCCTCGAATTTGTTCTAAACTCCTTCTGACCGACTTTCTCTTGTGCCTTTGGTCCAATAGAGTCCTATTTACGGCTAATAGTCACAACACGAGAAAACTCGGGTGCACTTGTCCACTGCGATCACCATTTCTTGGACGGACGGTCACGTCCTCTGTGTTCTCTACGGACAAGCTTGGGACCCGACCCTTCTAGGGGACTGTCTGTCTTCCCGTACGTTGGGTGAGGTCATAAGAACGGACCTCTTAGGGTATCTATCTCCTCGGACTACCCGGTGTCAGGTATCCCAGTGTTTCTCAGTCTGTGTTGATTTCGCTGAATCGTGTCGTGTCTCCAACCTCTCTTCAGGGGATGAAATTCGGGTCTAGGAGTTTCTCCTGACTGTACCATGATGTAGTCGTTACGGGTAGTCAAGGGTTGTCTTTGTTTACTTTGGAGATTTCCTTTCGTAGTAGTTAAGTACGGTACTCCCATGTAAGTCTAATGTGACTTAGTTATTTTATAATTGGTTTTTTTCTTTGTCAGATGGTATGATAAGTCGTGTATACCGTTTCTTGTGTAAAGAAATTTACTGGGTTCTAGAGTCTATAGATATAGAGTGAAAATAAAATGTTTTTTTAAAGGAAACTATATCTTAAACAGTTGTCAAAAAAAGTGGAAACACTACTACAGTAAGGTGACAGAAAACACTAAGTCAAAAAGAATACTGTTAAGTTAAAACGACGGGAGAACACCCATTTCAAACAAAAGGGGGTGAGACTTATAGAGACTCTATATAATAGAAACTGAAATTTGATCAATTAATAATATACCAAAATAAACGTGAATAGGACAAGATAAACACGAAGTGACTAAAAAAAATAAAAACTAGTTTAAACTTTTTACAGACCACTTACTAAAAAGTTCATTTGACGGGATCATTTAGATGAAAATCCATTGTTGGGTTCCCTTTACTATTGTATCGAGGTGTTTTTTTTAGTATATTCTTCGTAATATTATTGTTTCTGGCCTTTTATTAGGTCTACAGTCCATTTCTCTATTTGTGTAACAACAACGTATGAGTTTGTTAACTTACGATGAGTGTTGTTTTTACTTCATGACTGTCTTATTATATGTAATTAAGCTTTTTATGTTACGACTGTCATTCATCGGTCTATATTTATTGTATGAGTCATACTATGGTAAATATATTTTATAATCTCGTCTTCTCTGTTTTGATTCGAAACCAACAGTTATAATCTTGGCTCACCGGACCACTTTCCTAATTTCTGAACTTTCTCTGTACTTCCTTAAGTCTTAAATGACTCCATACCTTTACAAAATCTAAGATTAAGGTCACCACTAATGTGTTTTCACATGTAGACAGGTTTGAGTAGGTTAGTAGGAATTGTAGAAACGAAATATGGGATTCCATGAATATACGTAGGGTGCAGGTTTAGTTACCCTTCCAACTTGTTGACAAATTTGTATATATTTCTGTCTTAAACTCTTTACCTTTACTGTAGTCTTTAATGTGTTTCACTTTGTGTCTCGTTCTTTTCCTTTGATATTTTCTTGTACATATTATAGTATATACTTTGCTTAGTGGTCAGGTCCAGGCTACGTACTATGACCTACGAAGCCTGACCAAGTGACTCTGTTGGGTCTCCCTACCATATCCCTCCCTCCTCCCTCCCCCCAAGTCCTATCCCTTGTAAACATATGGACACCGCCTAAGTACAACTACATACCGTTTTGGTTATGTTATAACATTTCATTAATTGGAGATTAATTTTATTTATGTAAATATAAAATTTTTTATTTTTTTTTCTTTGTCTTTTATAAAAGAGAAAGACAATTAAAATATCCAGTACATAAACATAGTCGAAAGACGATTGTTTATCAATTTCTGAGTCCAATTTTATACAATACTTAGAAGGATTTAGCTTGACTGTTGTCTGAATCCTTAATAACGTGGTTTCAGATACGTTTCCGTCCTGAGGTTCCTCTACTCATTACTAGTCTGTGGTGAAATCTAGACTACCCAAAACTACTTGGACACTTTCCGAATCTAAAACTCAGAGGGTCCTAAATTTCATCTCACTATTTTCGAGTCCTCGTTAATTTATACACGGAGTTTCCCGTTAAGAGGGTCCATCCTTACTGGATTTGTTTGGGTAGATCCGTTTACGTTCCTTTGAACGGAACTGAGACTACAATTATTTCCACCTACAGTACACCTTTACTAAGACGTTCTTGAAATCCGGTTATCCGTTTGGAGTTCAAAACAACAACAACAACAGACTGAGAAACATTGGGGTCCCTGACGTCGTGTGGTCCGAGGAGACAGGAGGTGATAGAGGGTCTCAACCGAGTGTAAGTGAAGGTTACTCAACCACTACGATAGATTGGTAGAATAGAAGACGGGGGAAGAAAACGGAAGTTAGAAAGGGGTGTAGTCCTAGAAAAGGTTACTCAACTGAGAAGTGTGGTCCACTGTTTTCATGACCTCGAAGTGGAAGTCGTAGTCAGGAAGGGTACTCATAAATCCCTACCAAAAGAAATCCTAACTGACCAGACTAGAGTTCGAATAAATGTCGATTTTAAGTATAGTAGAAACATTTAGTTTTAGAGTTCATCTCCGTTCTATTTTCTATTCTTCCCGGGGAACCACGGATCTTAATCGTTTAACTTTCCGAGACCTCTATTTTGGTTGAGTAGGATTCAGAGTTTCTTACGGGTGTTTATAAGGTCTACAATGTGTTTTTGAGTTTTCTTGGAAAACCGGGTGGCTTATGAAAAGATACCTGTGGTTCGTAAAGTGTCGGTTTTTACTAGGGTCTTCTTTTGTTTCGTGATATTCATCTTAACAGTTTTTTCTTTTTTTTTCTATTTTTATTTAGTCGTCTTTGTTTAAATATGTTTGAAGTTCTTGAAAAATATTAAAACATTAATAGTTTACATTGAATAAAATTTGTATAAAACATCACAAATTCTTTTATTTTCCTTTCGAAATATTATGGATGTCCCTTTTTCATTTGACTGATCTTTAAGACCTTTAATTTAAATGTATAGGGTTTCTTTTTTTAGTTACATGTCCGAAATATTGTACAACGACGACGACGACGATTCAGTGAAATCAGTACAGGCTGAGACACGCTGGGGTATCTGTCGTCGGGTGGTCCGACGGGGTAGGGACCCTAAGAGGTCCGTTCTTGTGACCTCACCCAACGGTAAAGGAAGAGGTTACGTACTTTCACTTTTCACTTTCACTTCAGCGAGTCAACACAGACTGACAAGCGTTGGGGTACCTGACGTCGGATGGTCCGAGGAGGTAGGTACCCTAAAAGGTCCGTTCTCATGACCTCACCCCACGGTAGTGGAAGAGACAATATTGTACAATCAGTGTTGATTTTTATATTTATCAAGTTTACTTAAATAAGTCTTTCTAATTTCTTCACTACCTTATATGTTCTCTCACTTATTCTTTGTGTCTTCTCTTTTTCTCTTTCAGATTACCCACAGATAAAGTTGAATGTATTACTTTTCTATCTATGTTACCTTGTGTCCGTTATGTACTTCCCTGTCATAGACTCTTAAAGGTTTTATCCATTTTTATGTCAAAGAGTCTAAGTTCTTCGGGTACCTCATACCTTCTTCTCGATGTCTTTGGGTGAGGATATATATACTGTAACTGTGTAATTTCTACTTCTTTTCTATAACTGTCGGAGAACTCTTTCTCTCTTTTATTTAATAGAAATTTCTTCGTAGATAATCTGACTGGTGACTGAATGGTTCTCTGTGAAGTCTTCGGTCTGATGTCACATGAATATAGATAGAAGTTATCCCACTTTCCGATGTAAACGTTGGATCCTAAGATATGTGGTGTTTTTATAGAAGGTTTACAAATTTCCTTAATTTTTATAAATTTTGTTTGTTCATTCATATAAAAATTTCAGACCGTGGTATCTGGGAGTTTTTCCTTCAAGATACCGTGTACTAGGTTTACTTTCCAGACTCAATGTTCTTTCTTACTCTTCGTTTTATTCAACATTTATATCTATTCAGATTTTCTTTTGACTGATATATTGTATTAAAAATTACAAAGTATCTTATTTAATTAACTTAATTTATATATTTATATGTTCGATCTTCTTCTCTTTACTTCGATTTCACCAGATTTTGGGTTACAACATGTCTTCTTACCATTTCAAAAACTAAGTGAATTCTAAAAAATTCACTTCCTGTATACATCATTGAGAGTCCTACTGGTGACCTTTTATTCTTGTCGAACATATTTAATATTCGATCATATCAAGACTCATTTGGCGGGACTTTCTATGTAAGACTTGGGAGTTTGTATACTTACAATAGAATATACCGTTTCCCTTAAAACGTATATACCAATTTAAATCCTAGTACTTCACCCTTATAATAATACTTGACCCGAAAATAAATACATAAACCCGATATCAATGTTAGTAGTTACAGAAAAAATTTCCATCCTTAGTGTCTAAACTGACGTCTTTTTCTCTTACACAACACTACTATAATCTTGTTTACATTATTACACCAGACTTCTACCTCATCTCCGGTTTACATTTCTTATGTCCACTTGTAATTTTTCATTTTTTTCCGTTCTTTTGTCTAATAGGGGAGTAATGGAGGTTTTCATTAATAAGGATGACTGTAGAAATGAAATCTGGTTACTTTCACTAAGGTCTAAAGATCTAAGGTCTTTACATTGTTATTTAATTAAAAAAAGAAATCGGTGATTTAAACACCATTAAAGGAAACCGTCGTTTCCCCTTATTATGTATATCTTTTGTACTTCACTATGTTCAGTAAGTTGGTTTTTTCGTTGTTTTATTGTCTCCTTTTCTTGGGTATGTTTACCACCTTGTTTCTCTTTCCTGTTTTTTACATCTATGTTAGAGTGTATATAGACAGTAATATAATTTATAATTACTTGATACGAGAATTTTCTACTTCTTACAGTCTATTAAACTTTTATATAGACGTTGTTTTATGTTCTTATTTTTGTCGACTTTTCATTTCATAACTCCTTCCATTGTCGTACGTTTATATTTAGTTTCGTTTATAAATCGATATCTGGTTTATCGTCTTTTGAAACGATCTCTACTTCTACTGGTAAGGTGATACTATTTTATGTCAAGTAGTTTTTCTTCGTGTAATTTTTGATGAGTTGTAACAAAAAATCCCTATGGGTTTGGTTTTTGGTGTTACTCTATGGTAAAGTATGTGTTATGTTTATTCTTTTATGTCCTATCCTAGGATTCTACCGTCTCCTTATCCTGCCGCTCTGCTGAAAGAGGGAGTGTTTAACTAGTTTTCTCGTAAAGTCACGACTCATTTAAAGTGTTTTGTTAAAGACTTACGGCCGTCTCCTGTAGTCCGTGGGTCTTTTCGTCTAGTAACAGAAGTTTTTGTCCATCCCTTTTTTGTATTTTCTACTTTTTTCTCCGTTTTCTCCATCCCTCCCTCGAGACAGGGCCCTTTCACTTTCACTTCAGCACAGGTTGAGAAACGCTGGACACCTGACATCGGGTGGTTCGAGGAGGTAGGTACCCTAAGAGGTCCGTTCTCAGGACCTCACCCAACGGTAAGGACAGGGTCCTTCCCTCAGAATTTTTCTCTCTTCAAAGGTTTGTGTCCTTTGTGAGCGACGGCGTAGACACCGTTCGGAACCCTCGTGTCTCCCGTTGTATTGTTCCTCCTTTTTATTTATTTATTAATTTTGGTTGTCTAATCCTCGGTTTGCCATTGAGGGGGTCGCCTCTTCGTCGCGTCTGCGGACGTAAGTGGTGATCGTTCGTCCCCGACCCGTCCCTCCGCGCCCGACGTCACGAAAAACTCTTAGTCCGCCTTACGGGGCTCGTATTGGTTTCGCTTGATTGAACCCGATCGTTTGGTCTGACACCCTATCGATGGTGCACTTTTCGAGATTGTATTCTGTGGCGGTCGAGTCTTGTTTCCTGCCTTGTCTTAATCGGTCGACGTCTGGTAGGGGGAGGTCACTGTCCGTCGGTCTCGGTCTTCCCGACCTTCTCCCGTTAGTGTCGGGGGCTCTCTGTAATTGATGGTTTGACGTTCGTTCGAAGAAACGGTTGGTTCTGAAGAACCCCAAGACCCGTCAGTGGTAGACGGATTCTTCCCCGCGGTCAACATGTGGGTCTTTTGACTCGTCGTCCCTGTCCTTTCCACTATTCAGTTTCGCTGTCGAGAGTGGTTTGTGGACTTGATGAGCCTGGACCCTTCCCGTGTTTTGCGTCCGGGTTGGTTCAGACACGGAGACCCCTGATGGATTCACGGACTCGGACTCGCCGCATCTGACTCCTCCACGTACGTCGGGACCCGGTCGGAGTCTGCCAAGGGCCGCCTCGTTGGACTCGGACTCGTCACACGTGGCATTCGCCCCGTTTGGGTCGCCCCGACTCTGTGACGCTCGTGTGCGGTCACAATAAACAAACGTCGTAGGGAGGGAGGTGTGTGGCGCTGACTTGTTAACTCGGATTTTCTTTTTTTTCAGGTGGTGGCGGGCGGAACACAGTCCCGTCTTTAGTCTGTGACTTCTCTGGTCGTTTGTCTTCCTCGATTTTGTCTCCCTTGGCGGAACCTTCACCGTCCACGTTATCTAATTTTGGGACAACAATCGTGGTTGATGTATCCTTCCCCGGATGTCTAGAACCCTTTATATTCGGGCTGTTTCCTTGATAGACTTTTACTTGACTAGGGTATGACGGGTGTTGTGGTGGTCTCTTTCAGGGTCTATATAGAAATGATAAAAATGCTAGTAAGAAAAACAAACAAACAAACGAAGAAAAGAAAAAGAAGAAAAAAAATTGTAAAAATTTAAAAATTCGGGAGATAAAGAGGAAATTAAAAATAAAAATATTTGATGATAATGAAAAGTTTTTTTTTCTGGGATAAAAATTTCGTTTGTGGTATATATAAAAAAACACCAACAACGACAACAACAAATTATTAAGAACACGGAAACCAAAAAAAAAAGAAGAAGAAGAAAAGAAATTATAACATAAAAACTTTTAGGTTGGAGAAGTGATCTAAAAATTAGAAACGAAAAAGCATAAACGATAGTTAAAACATGGAAATTTTTGGGTAAGAAGTCATGGGTAATAATGAACTCTCACTCTAATGACCGAACTGACGAGAGACGAGGAAACCTGAGAGGAAAAAGAGGTGGTCCAACGGAGACAGAGGAGGGAGGGGGAAGAGAAGAGATGGGTTGAGACACTTAGAGACACACAAGGTCTGTCACCTCTTGTGAATCCCTTGACCAATGACCGACCTAGACAGAGAGAGGAAAAGTAAAGGGAGAAAATAGGAGGACCGGTGGAGACGGATGAAGGAGGGAGAGGAGAAGAGACATATTGAGACACTTATAGAGACTCGTCAGGTCTGACACCTCGCGTGTATTCCTTCACCAATGACCGATCGAACGAGGAGAAAACTAGGGTGCAGTAAAGTAATGTCAGTGGAGGTTGAGGGGGGAGGGAGAAGAGAAGAGGTACATTGAGACACTTGGAGAGACCCACAGGGAGTTACACCTCTTTGAAAAGTAGAAATTGGATCTACAAAATAGTAATCACGACGTATCTACCTCTTCAGAACTCCGATGACATTTTTATTTCGACTTTTGGTCTTCGTCCTCCGAATTCAGGTTTCAGACTCTTGTAGTCTCTTGAGGACTGAGGTCCCTTGTAATTAGCTATCCTCGAGTAGTTTACGGAGGTATGGATGTGACTTTGGTTCGTGGTGGGCTCCTAGTTGTTCAAGGTCTCGTTCTGTATGGTGTGTTTAAGAGGTCGTTACGTCCTTGTGTCGGGACTCGAAGTTATATATCCGTCGAGTTTCGATGAGGTTTTGGTGACTGTAGAGTATTGGGTATTGACCAGTGAAGTAACGTGAGGTCTCTCTTCTTTAGGTCGAGGTGGGTGGTCTTGAGGTTGTGTTCGGAGGGATTGGTTCTTTGGAACTGTTCGGTGACTATGTTGGGGTGGGTGTCATTCCTTTGAGGTATTATTTCTCTTGAGGTGTTTAAGGGTCTTATATCTTTCTGGTGGGGTTTGCGTCGGTATATTGGTTCTACTTTTCTGTCTCCTTATGGGTCGTCTATTTCCTTGTCCTCTTTACGGGTGGTTTGGTTTGTTTTCTCCTTCTCTAGCCCTTAGATGGACTCTTTCTTAAGACTTATTACTGTCACTTTTACTAGGTTTTAGAACTTCAGTTTTCCTTAGTCTATTTATCGGACCTCTGTTTCTGACTCTTCTACGTTCTTTCCAAATTGTTCCTGGATCTTTTTTATTTTCTCTCAGTTATATATTACTTATTACGTTATTTACTCTAGTCTTTGTGTGACCTCCGTTGTTTATCATCTTATTTCCTCCGTTTTCTATCCTAATCATTTTATCTTCTATCTTACCATCTTTATTTACTTAGTCTCTCCTTTTCTTTTTTACTTAATTTTCTTTACTTCTGTTAGAGTCTCTGGAGGTCCTGTTATACTTTACGGGTTTGTAAGCTTAATATCCTCAGGGTCTTCTCTTCTGTTTTTCTTTCTGGTACTCTTTTAGGAACTCCTCTATTATCAACTTTTGAAGGGATTGTACCCCTTCCTTTATTAGTGGGTTCAGGTTCTTTGTGTCTCTCAGGGTTTGTCCTATTTGGGTTCCGCTTTGTGGGGTTCTGTGTATAATTAGTTTAATTGTTTCTAGTTTGTGTTTCTTGTTTATAATTTTCGTCGTTCCCTTTTTGTTGTTTATTGTGTGTTCCCCTAAGGGCATTCCTATTGTCGACTATAAAGTTATCTTTGAGAAGTCCGGTCCTCCCTTACCGTTCTGTATGAATTTCACTATTTTCTTTTATTGGATGTCGGGTCAAATGTCATGGGTCGTTCCTAGAGTAAGTTTATGTTTCCTCTTTAGTTTTCGAAATGTGTGTTCGTTTTCGACTCTCTTAAGTCGTGGTGGTTTGGTCGAGAGGTTGTTTGCGATTTCCTATAAGAGATCTGTTCTTTGTGTTTTTCCCACATATTTGGGTTCGGGTTTTATTATTTCATTTACCGTTGTCTTAGTATGAATAGTTATTAATGGAATTTGTATTTACCCAACTTACGGGGTTAATTTTCTGTTTCTGACCGACTTACCTATGTTTTTATTCTGGGGATATATACAACAGACGTTCTCTGGGTGGAGTTTTGTTCCCTGTGTATGTCTGACTTTCACTATCCGACCTTTTTCTATAAGGTGCGTTTATCTCTGGTTTTCTTTCGTCCTCATCGTTATGAGAATAGGCTATTTTATCTGAAATTTTGTTTCCGACACTTTTCTCTGTTTCTTCCTGTGATGTATTACTAGTTTCCTAGTCAGGTTCTTCTTCTACATTGTTAATATTTATATATACGTGGGTTGTATCCTCGTGGTGTTATGCATTCTGTTTACGATTGTTCATACTTTCCCTTTTAATTTATATTGTGTTATTATCACCCTTTGAAATTATGGGGTGAGTGTGGATACCTGTCTAGTTGATTTGTCTTTTAATTGTTTCTTTGTTTGAAATTTACTATGTTATCTGGTCAACCTGGATTAACTATAGATATCCTGTAAAGTGGTGTTTTGTTACTTAAAGTGGAAAAAGAGTTCACGAGTGCCTTTGAAGAGGTCCTATCTAGTGTAGTACCTGGTATTGAGATGGGAACTATTTAAGTTTTTTTGACTTTAGTAAGGTTCGTAGAAAAGACTAGTGTTACGTCATTCTAATCTACAGTTAATGTCCTCTTTTTGATAATTTTCGAGGTTGTATACCTCCGACTTGTTGTGTGAAGACTTATTGGTTGTTTATGTCTTCTTTAGTTTTTTTCTTTAGTTTTATACGTATCTTTGCTTACTTTTACTTTTGTGTTGTTGGGTTTTGGACACCCTGTGACATTTTCATCACGATTCTCCTTTCGAGTATCGTTATGTCCGTATGGAGTTCTTTGTTCTTTTTTCAGTTTATTTATTGGATGAAGATGTGGATTTCGTTGATCTTTTCCTTCTTAACCTCTTGGGGTCCCAATCGTCTTCCTTTCTTTAGAATTTTTAATCCTGTCTTTATTTACGTTTTCTTTGTTTTCTCTGGTATCGTTTTTAGTTGTTTCGGTTTTCGACCAAGAAACTCTTCTATTTATTTTAACTGTTTGGTAATCGGTCTGAGTAGTTCTTCGTTTCTCTCTTTTTAGTTTAGTTATGTTAATCTTTACTTTTGCCTCTCAAGTGTTGTCTGTTGTGTCTTTATGTTTCCTAGTATTCTCTGATGATAGTCGTTAATATACGGTTATTTTACCTGTTACACCTTCTTTACCTGTTTAAGAATCTTTTCATGTTGAAAGTTTTTGACTTGGTCCTTCTTTATCTTTTAGAATTGTCTGGGTAGTGTTCGTGCCTTTAACTTTGACATTAGTCAGTCTTTAGAAGGTCGTTTGTTTTCGGGTCCAGGTCTGCCGAAGTGTCGACTTAAGATGGTTTTTAAAGCTCTTCTCGATTGTGGATAGGATGAGTTTGAGAAGGTCTTTTAACGTCTCCTTCCATTTGAAGGTTTGAGTAAGATACTCCGGTGGTAGTGGGATTATGGTTTTGGACTGTTTCTACAGTGTTTTTTTCTTTTGATGTCCGGTTATAGTGACTACTTGTATCTACGTTTTTAGGAGTTGTTTTAAGATCGTTAGTCTTAGGTTGTTGTGTAATTTTTCTAGTATGTGGTACTGGTTCACCCGAAATAGGGTCCCTACGTTCCTAAGAAGTTATAG
>SJYO01038983.1:11817321-11886597 GCA_006410555.1 Capra ibex | reverse complement strand
CATTAGTCTTTAGAAGGTCGTTTGTTTTCGGGTCCAGGTCTGCCGAAGTGTCGACTTAAGATGGTTTTTAAAGCTCTTCTCGATTGTGGATAGGATGAGTTTGAAAAGACCTTTTAACGTCTCCTTCCCTTTGAAGGTTTGAGTAAGATACTCCGGTGGTAGTGGGATTATGGTTTTGGACTGTTTCTACAGTGTGTTTTTTTCTTTTAATATCGGTGATAGTGACTACTTGTATCTACGTTTTTAGGAGTTGTTTTAAGATCGTTAGTCTTAGGTTGTTGTGTAATTTTTCTAGTATGTGGTACTGGTTCACCCGAAATAGGGTCCCTACGTTCCTAAGAAGTTGTAGGTGTTTAGTTACATTAAGTGGTGTAATTGTTTAACTTTTTATTTTCGGTATACTAATAGAGTTCTCTACGTCTCTTCCGGAAACTGTTTTAAATTGTAGGTAAATACTATTTTTGAGAGGTCTTTCGTCCTTATCCTCCTTGCATGGAGTTGTATTATTTTCGATAGATACTGTTTGGGTGTCGTTTGTAAAAGGAGTTACCACTTTTTAACTTTCGTAAAGGGGATTTCAGTCCTTTTTCTGTTCCCACGGGTGAAAGTGACGATGATAAGTTGTATCAAGACCTTCAAAGCCGTTGTCGTTAGTATCGTCTTTTTCTTTATTCGCCTTAGGTTTAACCTTTTCTTCTTCATTTTGAGAGTGACAAACGTCTACTGTACTAGGAGATGTATCTTTTGGGATTTCTGAGGTGGTCTTTTAATGATCTCGAGTAGTTACTTATATCATTTCAACGTCCTGTATTTTAGTTGTGTGTCTTTAGGGAACGTAAGGATATGTGATTATTACTCTTTCATCTTTTTCTTTAATTCTTTTGTTAAGGTAAGTGGTAACGTTGTTTTTCTTATTTTATGAATCCTTATATAAATGGATTTCTTTGATTTCTGGATATATATCTTTTGATATTTTGTGACCACTTTCTTTAGTTTCTCTGTGATTATCTACCTCTTTATATGGTTCAAGTACCTAACCTTCTTAGTTATATCACTTTTACTCATATGATGGGTTTCGTTAGATGTCTAAGTTACGTTAAGGATAGTTCGATGGTCGGTGTAAAAAGTGTCTTGATCTTGTTTATTAAAGTTCTAAACATACCTTTATGTTTTTTGGAGCTTATCGGTTTCGTTAGAACTCTTTCTTCTTACCTTGACCTCCTTAGTTGAACGGACTGAAGTCCGAGATGATGTTTCGGTGTCAGTAGTTCTGACATACCATGACCGTGTTTCTGTCTTTATATGTAGTTACCTTGTTTTATCTTTCGGGTCTCTGTTTAGGTATATGCATACCTGTGGAATAGAAGTTGTTTCCTCCGTTCTTGTGTGTTATCTCTATTCTGTTAGAGAAATTGTTCACCACGACCCTTTTGACCACTTGGTAAACATTTCCTTACTTTGATCTTGTGAAAGATTGTGGTATGTGTTTTTATTTGAGTTTTACCTAATTTCTAGATTTAAATTCTGGTCTTTGATATTTTGAGGATCTCCTCTTGTATCCGTTTTGTGAGAGACTGTATTTAGTGTCGTCCTAGGAGATACTAGGTGGAGGGTCTTATGACCTTTATTTTGGTTTTTATTTGTTTACCCTGGATTAATTTTAATTTTCGAAGACGTGTTGTTTCCTTTGATAGTCCTTCCACTTTTCTGTCGGAAACCTTACCCTCTCTTATTATCGTTTACTTTGTTGACTGTTTGTTGATTAGAGTTTTTATATGTTCGTTGAATACGTCGAGTTCAGGTCTTTTTATTTGCTGGGTTAGTTTGTTACCCGGTTTCTTGATTTGTCTATAAAGAGGTTTCTTCTGTATGTCTACCGATTGTTTGTGTACTTTTCTACGAGTTGTAGTGAGTAATAGTCTCTTTACGTTTAGTTCTGGTGTTATTCTATGGTAAACTGTGGTCAGTCTTACCGACACTAGGTTTTCAGATGTTCGTTATTTACGACCTCTCCCACACCTCTTTTCCCTTGGAAGAATGTGACAACCACCCTAACGTTTGATCATGTCGGTGATACCTCTTGTCACACCTCTAAGGAATTTTATGACCTTTATCTTGACGGAATACTGGGTCGTTAGGGTGACGACCCGTATGTGTGGTTCCTTTGGTCTTAACTTTCTCTGTGTACATGGGGTTACAAGTAGTGTTGTGACAAATATTATCGGTCCTGTACCTTTATTGGATCTACAGGTAGTCGTCTACTTACCTATTCTTTCGACACCATGTATATGTGTTATCTCATAATAAGTCGGTAATTTTTCTTATGTAAACTTAGTCAAGATTACTCCACCTACTTTGACCTCGACTCATATGTCTCACTTCATTCGGTCTTTCTTTTTGTGGTTATGTCGGATGATTGTATATATATACCTTAAATCTTTCTACTATTACTATTGGGACATACGTTCTGTCGTTTTCTCTGTGTCTACATATCTTGTCTGAAAACCTGAGACACTCTCTCCCTCTCCCACCCTACTAAACCCTCTTACCGTAACTTTGTACATATGATAGTATATTCTTTACTTAGCGGTGAGATCCAAGTTACGTCCTGTGTCCTACGAACCCCGACCACGTGACCCTACTGGGTTTCTCTACCATACCCCTCCCTCCACCCTCCCTCCAAGTCCTAACCCTTGGGTACATGTGGGTACCACCTAAGTACAGTTACATACCGTTTTGGTTTTGTCATAACATTTCATTTTATTTTTTATTTATTTATTTATTTATTTTTAATTGTTATTTTTCTTCTTTTATGTATTTTGACAACCGTTCCTACATCTCTAAATCTTGGGAGTTAGTAACGTTCACCTTTACATTTTACTACTTTAGTGATACATTTTCAAACCATAGAGGAGTCATTTAATTTGTGTCTTAATGGTCTAATGAGGTTTTGAGCGGACCTTTTAGGGTACTTGTCTCCCCGGACCATCCGACGTCAGGTACCCCAGAGATCCTCAACCTGTGTTGATTCGCTGAAGTGAAAGTGAAAAATGAAAGTACGTGACCTCTTCCTTTACCGTTGGGAGAGGTCATAAGAACGGACCTCTTAGAGTCCCTGCCCCCTCGGACCACCTGACGGGAGATACCCCAGCGTCTCTCAGCCTGTACTGACTTCGTTGAATCGTCGTCGTCGTCATTAAGATGAAAATCCACATGGGTTTTCTTACCTTTTGATTCTGAGTTTGTCTATAAAATTACGGTTACAAATGACGTTGTATAACGATTTTAAGTTTTCGATATTTGTTGGATTCACAGGTAGTTATCTACTTACCTGTTTTACACCATGTATGTACCTTACCCCATAATAAAGCAGTATCGTTCCTTACGTTAAAACTGTGGACAATACTGTTTATAACTCGATCATTACGAGTTTTAAGAGGTTCGATCCGAAGTCGTTATGTACTTGGCACTTGAAGGTCTACAAGTTCGACCAAAATCTTTTCCGTCTCCTTGGTCTCTAGTTTAACGGCTAGGTGACCTAGTACCTTTTTCATTGTCTCAAGGTCTTTTTTGTAGATAAAGACGAAATAACTGATACGGTTTCGGAAACTGACACACCTAGTGTTATTTGACACCCTTTAAGACTTTCTCTACCTTTATGGTCTGGTGGACTGGACGGAGAACTCTTTGGATATACGTCCAGTCCTTCGTTGTCAAACTTAACCTGTACCTTGTTGTCTGACCAAGGTTTATCCTTTTCCTCATACAGTTCCGACATATAACAGTGGGACGAATAAATTGAAGATACGTCTCATGTAGTACTCTTTGTGACCCGACCTTCTTCGTGTTCGACCTTAGTTCTAACAGCCCTCTTTATAGTTATTGGAGTCTATACGTCTACTGTGGTGGGAATACCGTCTTTCACTTCTCCTTGATTTTTCGGAGAACTACTTTCACTTTCTCCTTTCACTTTTTCAACCGAATTTGGAGTTGTAAGTTTTTTGCTTCTAGTACCGTAGACCAGAGTAGTGAAGTACCCTTTATCTACTCCTTCACCTTTGTCACAGTGTGAAAGAAAAACCCCCTGAGGTTTTAGTGACGTCTACCACTAACGTCGGTACTTTAATTTTCTGCGAATGAGGAATCTTCCTTTCAATATTGGTTAGATCTATCCTATAACTTTTCGTCTCTGTAATGAAACAGTTGTTTCCAGGTAGATCAGTTCCGATACCAAAAAGGACACCAGTACATACCTACACTCTCAACCTGACGCTTCTTTCGACTCGCAGCTTCTTAACTACGAAAACTTGACACCACAACCTCTTCTGAGAACTCTCAGGGAACCTGACGTTCTCTAGGTTGGTCAGGTAAGACTTCCTCTAGTCGGGACCCTAAAGAAACCTTCCTGACTACTATTTCGACTTTGAGGTTATGCAACCGGTGGGTGGAGTACCCTTCTCAACTGAGTAACCTTTTCAGAGACTACGACCTTTTCTAACTCCCGTCCTTCTCTTCCCCTACTGTCTCGTACTCTACCGCTATACCGTAGTGGACGAGCAACCTTTACTCAAACCCACTTTAGGTTCTCAACCACTACCTGTCCCTCCGGACCACACGACGTTAAGTACCCCAGTGTTTCTCAGTCTGTCCTGACTCACTGACTTGACTTGACTACTGTGTATACTTGAAACCTTTGTTATGTGATTCACTTTAACCTATCTGTGGATTCCTGTTTATAATATATTGAAAGTCAAGTCAAGTCAAGTCAGTCAGTCAGCACAGACTGAGACATTGGGGTACTTAGTGTCGTGTGGTCCGAAGGGACAGGTAGTGGTTGAGGGTCTAAAGTGAGTCTGAGTACAGGTAGTTCAGCCACTACGGTAGGTCGGTAGAGTAGGAGACAAAAGGGGAAGAGGAGGACGGGGGTTAGGGAGGGTCGTAGTCTCAGAAATGGTTACTCAGTTGAGAAGCGTACTCCACCGGTTTCATGACTTCAAAGTCGAAATCGTAGTCAGGAAGGTTTCTTTAGGGTCCCGACTAAAGGAAGTCTTTCCTGACCAACCTAGAGGAACGTCAGGTTCCCTGAGAGTTCTCTGAAGAGGTTGTGGTGTCAAGTTTTCGTAGTTAAGAAGTCGCGAGTCGGAGGAAGTATCAGGTTGACAGTGTAGGTTTGTACTGGTGTCCTTTTTGGTATCGGAACTGATCTACCTGGAAACAACTGTTTCATTACAGAGACGAAAAGGTATAGGATGGATCTAACCAATATTGAAAGGAAGGTTCCTGATTCACAGAAAATTAAAGTACCGACGTCAGTGGTAGACGTCACTAAAACCTCGGGTTTTTTTATTTAAGACTGTGACAAAGGTGACAAAGGGGTAGATAAACGGTACTTCACTACCCTAGTCTACGGTACTAGAAGTAAAAGACTTACAACTCCAAATTCGGTTGAAAAAGTGAGAGGAGAAAGTGAAAGTAGTTCTCCGAAAAATCAAGGAGAAGTGAAAGACGGTATTCCCACCACAGTAGACGTATAGACTCTAATAACTATAAAGAAGGCCGTTAGAACTAAGGTCGAACACGAAGGAGGTCGGGTCGTAAAAAGTACTATATGAGACGTATATTCAATTTATTTGATAGAATAGGAGGTACCATAGAGTCACTAACTACATAGTATCAGTTTCTGAAGGTTAAGTCTTTCTAAGTTCTAAACTAGGGGTTAGACGGTGTAAAATCCAAACCCAACGACTGGATTAGTCGATTAAAGAGGATCTAAGTCAAAAGGTTAGACAATTTATCGTCTTAATAGATGGAACTTCCTTGATTACTATTAATCCCTATTATATATACGGTCTATTATATACAATGTTCCTGGTTTGGATTATAACATATCCGTACCTTATTTAGTATTGTAGATTATATAAGATGAATGAATATACAACAAAAGAAACCGTTAGTATCTCATAGAGATATTAAGATAAAGGTCAAAGATTGTATATATAGACCTTATGTCGTCCAAATTCAGATTCAGACTATGATAGTTATCCCTGGAATTTTGAGACAAAATTCTAGACAAAAAATTAGAGTCAAAGACATCCAGTTCTTAGATTCACCATGAGTCGACCCAGAAGACCGAGTCCTAAAGAGTGTTCCGACATTAGTTCCGATATTACGTCATTAGCGTTTTGAACTGAACTCTTCCTAATTAAATATTCGAGTAACTGAGGATGTTAAGTTATTTTTGTTGTCGTTTTTATTAGACCAAAAATTTTACCCGTTTTCTGGCCTTATCTGTAAAGAGGTTTCTTATATATGTTTACAAGTTGTCCACACTTCTACAAGTTTTACTAATTAAAATCCCTTTATGTTTGTTTTTGGTGTTACTCTATAGTAGAGTGTGGATAATCCTACCGATAATAGGTTTTTGGTTTCTTGTTCACAACACTTCCTATGCTTCTTTTCTGTAGGGAAAATGTGACGACCGCCTTTATATTTAACCATGTGCGTCATAACTTTAGTTATACTTCAAAGGAGTTTTTTAATTTTTGTCTTAATGGTAAACTAGGTCGTTAGAGTGAAGACCCATATATAGGTTTTCTTGAGTTAGGTTTAAAGTTTCTCTATAGATTAAAATTTACATAGGGTATGGAAGAGTGGATGAGGTATAGATGTAAAATAAATAAACCTATTATCGTTTCTCAGATTAAACAATTCAACCCTAAATATATAGTGGGAGGGAGCAAGAGTGGGTCTTCGTTATGATTTATGTTATGAATTATTCTTCAGTGAATTAACCTTCCTTATTATGTTCGTACCTAAATGTATTGTAATAGTCTTATTACGTTTGGTGTGACTTACGACTACAAATTATACGGTCGAGAATATAAATTAAACTTCGAAGAAAAGGAAGAAAAAGGGAGTATCACACCTTCAAATAAAATTAAATAAATAAATAAAATTAACCTCCTATTAATGAAATGTTATAACACCACCAAAAAGGGTATGTAGTCGTAGTTGTTTTCATATACCTTAAAAGTTAAGTTTATATAAAACAACTTAAAGAAATTAGTTGTCTTAAATCGTTTAGTATCCAGGGAAGTCAAACGTCCCCCGTCCCTCATCGGATCCGTAACTAGTAATGAGTCAAGTCAGCGAGTCCACACAGACTGAGAAGTGCTGGGGTACCTGACGTCTAGTAATGAGTTAGACATGAATATATGAGTATTTCGATAAGTCAAAATTGACACTATTGTCGACGGATAAACGTTACATTCTTACGACATTACATTTACGTATGTCTGGATTGCCTTAAATTGGTATTGGTTTTTCATTCTCGATTTATTAATATGATATTTTTTCATTTACTCTCAATAGACATAAGGGTACAAGTGACGTCATAATAAGTGTTCTTTAAATACCTTTGTTAGATTTACAGATAGTCAGTGGTTTACCTATTTCTTTTACACCGTATATATCGATATATGTATATATACACAAACACACATATATATATGTGCATGTATGTATGTACGTCCCTTTATATTAAGTAGAAAAATTTTTGTCTTCCTTTAGGACGATAAGTGTTGTTATATCATACCGTACCTGGGTCTTCTGTATGATTTACTTTTTTTTTTTTTTTTGTCTGTGTCTTTCTGTTTATGATGTGTTAGAGTGCATATACATCTTTGACTATATCAAGGGAGTTAGAATTAACGTATCGAGTTCGTAAAAATAGTGTACGTTGCAACGAAGGATTATAGTAACTGTAAGATGGGAATAGTTTAGTGGTCCTCTTATCTTTCAAGTTACACCCTCTGGACCCAACCTAGGGACTCAACCGTTCTAGCGGACCTTCTCTCGTACCGTTGACTGAGTCATAAGGACGGACCTCTTAGGGGTACCTGTCTCCTCGGACCACCCGATGTCAGGTACCCCAGTGTTTCTCAGTCTGTACTGTCTCGTTGATTCGTGTCGTGTCGTACCAGGCCATTATCGATCTTTATCTGTATATATTCCGTACCAGGGACTTGAGATATTTGGTTACACGAGTATGAATAACTCGAAGAAAATAGAGGATCTGTCATATAAACATCAATTTCTCTTTTTCTATTCACTCTTTATCAGAGACATGAGTTCCGTAAATACTTGTGTACTTCATCTGGATTTTTAGTATTGTATGTTCCGTCTTTCACCGTCTCTACTCCGTCTTCTCCGTTTTTTCCTGGTTTATTATCTCTCGAAACTTTACTACGATTCCTCGACTACCTTTTAGTGACTTCCAAAAGTAGTCCCGTCACTATAATCTTTATATTAGGAACGACGACACACCTTCTACCATGTTCTCTTCATTCTGTCTTAGCAATTCACAAACGTCTCTCCTTTTCCTAGACTTAATTTCGTTCCTGTCCTCTTACTCATGAAAGAAATGAAGTCGGAGACAAGTAACTCTGTACATTCAGTTAGATTGACACGGAGGTTAGTGAGTAAAATTTGTTCGTAGTGACGGAACCGGGAGGGGTACAACGGACATAGAGATGAAGGGTAACTACCGTTCCAGGGTAGGGTACTAAGTAGGTCCATCTGAGAAACGGTCACGGACCATTTGTCAGTTATGGGTTCTGTAAACAAAGTCGAACTGGTGCACTTAGTCCCTTCAACGATCTGTCACCTGTGTACGGAACGGAGGACAAAACAACCGAACGAGGTTTGAACCGTGTTCGGACACCGAAACTTTTCTTCCCTGAACCCGATTTTTTGTGACTCCTCGTAGACTCGAGAGACATGTGTCGTGACAAAACTTTAGGGGACAGGGACGAAGTTCTCGAACTGTCGTCGGTCTTGGTTGACGAACCAGTTACTTTGGTGTTTCCGATTTCTTTTTTCTTTGGTTTGTTGGACATTCAAGGAAAGTCTTATAAGTCACAAGTTTAACTTGACGTAACGAGTCTTTAGGAAAGTAATATGATAATAAAGTCATGGATGACAAATGACTTTCCAGTTTTTTTTTTTTGGTTTTAGTCTACGTCTAGGATGGAAGTCAAGTCAAGTCAACGAGTCAGTACAGGTTGAGAAACGTTGGGGTACTTGACGTCGTACGGTCCGGAGGGATAGGTAGTGGTTGAGAGCCTCAAATGAGTTTGAGTACAGGTGACTCAGTCACTATGGTAGGTTGGTAGAGTGGGAGACAACAGGGGAAAAAGAGGACGGGTGTTAGAAAGGGTCGTAGTCCCAGAAAAGTTTACTCAGTCGAGAAGTGTAGTCCACCGGTTTCATAACCTCAAAGTCGAAGTAGTAGTCAGGGAGGTCACTTATGGGTCCTAACTAGACAAATCCTACCTGACCAAGCTAGAGGAACTTTAGGTTCCTTGAGAGTTCTCAGAAGAGATGGTGATGTCAAGTTTTCGTAGTTAAGAAACCGTGAGTCGAAAGAAATATCAGGTTGAGAGTGTAGGTATATACTGATGATCTTTTTTTGGTATCGGAACTGATCTGTCTGGAAACAACTGTTTCATTATAGACGAAAAATTATATGATAGATCTAACCAGTATTGAAAGGAAAGTTCCTCATTCACAGAAAATTAAAGTACCGACGTCAGTGGTAGACGTCACTAAAACCTCCGGTTTTTGTACTTCAGTCGGTGACAAAGGTGACAAAGGGGTAGATAAACGGTACTTCAGTACCCTGGTCTACGGTATAGAATCAAAAGACTTACAACTTGAAATTCGGTTGAAAAAGTGAGAGGAGAAAGTGAAAGTAGTTCTCCGAGAACTCAAGTAGAAACGAAAGACGGTATTCTTACGACAGTATTTTTCTGTATCGGAACTTTAATTTTTTACGAACAAGGACCCTTCTTTTCGATACTGTTTGGATCTGGTACTTAATGTTTCGTCTCTGTAGTGAAACGGTTGTTTCCAGGTACATCAGTTTCGAAGGGGCCACCGAGTCTACCATTTCTTAGACGAGCGTCACGACCTTTGGACCCAAACTAGGGAACTAGTCCTTCTAGGGGACCTCTTCTCTTACCGTTGGGTGACGTCATAAGACCGGACCTCTTAAGGTACCTGTCTCCTTGAACCGTCCGATGTCAAGTACCCCAGTCTTTCTCAGCCTGTGTTGACTCGTTGATAGTGAAAGTGAAAGTACCAAAAAGGTCATCAGTACATACCTACACTCTCAACCTGGTATTTCTTTCGACTCGTGACTTCTTAACCACGAAAGCTTGACACCACGACTCTTTTGAGATCTCTCAGGGAACCTGTCGTTCCTCTAGGTTGGTCAGTTATGATTTCCTTCAGTTGTGACTTATAAGTAATCTTCCTGATTAAGACTTTGACTTCGAAATTATGAAACCTGTGGACTACGCTTCTTGACTGAGTAACCTTTTCTGGAACTAGGATCCTTTCTGACTTCCGTCCTCCTCTTCCCCTGCTGTCTTCTATTCCACCAACCTACCGTAGTATCTGAATTACCTGTACTCAAACTTGTTTGAGACCATCTATCACTTCCCGTCCTCTCTGACCACACGATGTCAGGTACCCCAGCGTTTTTCAACCTGGGTTGGATCGCCGACTTGTTGTTAGGTGGTTGTTGGAATGTACTCGAGTGTAAAATTATTCCTTCTTTCTATACTATTTATCTACTATTTACTACTACCTATCTATCTGATCTATCTACTCTCTCTCTATTTAACCAGTTGTATCGTCCAAAATTTTATTTTTATTTTTCTCGAGACAGTCTCCGATCTTGTAGTTGAACCGAACCCCGTGTTCCTCTCGGAAGAACCTTGTCTCCGACAGTCTCAACTCATAAACTCGTACTTCTCCTCACATTGTCTCCTCTCCCACCTTCCTTTCGGGTTTAAACGAATGATTTTTCGTTGTGTCATATGTTCATATGTTCTTTGTGTTGACCTTAGTTCCTTTGACGTCCGGTCTAACACCCTTTACTACCCAATTGGTTCTATTGTGGGAGGACAGACTCTCGGTTCTCCGAAAAGGTATACGAAAATAATTTTATAACCACACGCACACGTAGAAAGTAAATATCAGTCGGTCACAGATTTAACCCGAGGAGACTACCGAGTCTACCATTTCTTAGACGAACGTTACGCCCTCTGAGTCCAAGTTGGGGGCCCAACCTTTCTAGGGAACCTTTCCTTTTACCGTTGAGTGAGGTCATAATAACGGACCTTTAAGGGTACCTGTCTCCTCGGACCTCTGGATGTCAGGTACCTTAACGTTTCTCATTTTGTGTTGACTCGTTGATTGTGTGTACCACAGATTTAATACTTCATGTTACGGGAACGAGAACTAACAAGGACATAAAAGTAGGGTAAAGACCTAGAAGTGTGATAAACAACCGATGAGTCTCAAGGGATCTCTTTTCTTACTTTTTGTCACTGACTCTTTATCCTAGCAAAAAGTCTCTTTTATTTCAGACCAACAAAATCCAGTTATCACGTAAGTTACCTCTCTCTTGTGTTCTTGAAAAGTAGTATTTGAGTTTATTTCGGAAAAAGAAAAGAAAGTACGGTACTCGTTGTAAAGAACTGGGGACTCCATCTTCAACATTAGTTTAGATACCGTGTTTAGACCGTTTGTGTCGTTCCGGGGATGACACACCCACCAAGTCCTGGACGTTGTATGCGGAGGTTTGTCCAGAAACTCAGTTCGGTGTCTACCACACTGTCGAGACCGCGGCAGTTGACTGGCAGGCACTCGGCTTGCATTTTACATTTATTGGCAGAGACACTTCTGGTCTCTCAGGAAACCTTAAGTTTACATGACGTCGGGTGAATCGTTATACCGGTAGTCACGAAGGATTCTATTGTCTTCGGAAAACATTGACTTTTCAAGGTTTAGTCATCAGTAATAAAGTGATGATGTTTTTGTTGACTTTTAACAAGGTCAGTGAACCTTTCGTCCTTTTTTCAGTTCGCACAGTCCGTAGAGTGTGGGATTTTACTTCATTGTCCTGTGTGACTCTACAATGTTTTGGTCGGACTGTCGTGAACGGGGAGTGAGTGTACGTTCTGTGTTTCCTTTTCACTTCCCTTGATAGGTCCTCCGAGACTTCCAGTAGACAGGAAACCCGTAAAAGGGGTTACCTTTGACTTTTACACGGATCCGGTCAACCGACTTACATGGGACGTGACGGTAATTAGTACAAGAGACTACATAGACCCCAATAGTGGGTGACCTTCCCAGTTTACCCACTACTAACTAAAGATGTTCCCTTTCACATTCCTTTTTCTTTCTTGACTCGAACACCATAGTATTTAATTTTTTTTTTTTTTTGTCTTAGTGAGGATTTTTTTTTATGTTCCTTATACACACCCATAAGCTCAACCATTTTGTTACCCAGAGTAGACCTCTAGACTCTCTTCTTTTATTTTTAACCCCGAAAGTCGATGTCGTTGTACTTCCACTCTGTCACTGTTACCCGCGTGTACCTTTCCTATAGGAAAGTATTTCAATATTTGTACACCGAAAAGGAAGTAGGGTAATAACGAATTCCGGAGAGTTCATCTCTTTTAAGGTTCCGGGTTCACGGACGTGTGTGGAAATCCCTTTACCATTTGACATGGAGGTCCGGTACGATACTCTACTCTTTCTTCAAGAGTAGGTAGTGTGTATAGGTTCGACTCAGTACCGTTTACCGTTGTAACTTCTCTTCTGCTTGTTCACTCATTCGTAAACCTTTCGTAATGGTCACACAACACCCGTCGCACCCTCCGTCACGTCCCAGAAACCACTCTGGGATGTTCGTCCCTTTCCTCCTTCGAAGAGATTTTACCCCCCCTCCCGAAGTCCTGTCTCCCAAAGTGTCAAGACTTGAAACTTCCTGGACTGAGGTCGGACATTTCAGACTTCCTCTCTCCGTTACCGATTTTCAACTAGATATAAAGGGGACTTTACATCTTAGTCCCTAGGGGGACCTTCCCCCTATCTCCCAGATAAAATGGTGACTTTCGGCTAGTTTCCAAAGTCTACTCTCAGCCCGGACTCGTAGGGGTCACGTCGGTCTCCTCTCTACCCGGTGTCGTCTCGTCATTTTGCGACTTTCCGTCTCAGGTGACCCTTCAGTACTTGTTGGTAGTACTTCTCCGTTCTCTGTCGTCCTCCCTGAGAGGTCTCTTGTGTGTTTTGTGTAGTGCTCTTTTTAGTTGTCAGTCGTAGAAAATAATTACGTAGGGTGTTGGTGACGTAGGCAAGAGTCAGGTGCCGGAGAGTCAACGGTTCACGTGGGAAATTATATCCGAGACCCTACTTGTTCCTTTGGGGAAATTCGTAAAGAGGAGACTCTACTCTTGCTACAACTTGAAAGAGTCATGTCCACGACCCGCCTGTGACGTCTTCCCCTGCGACAGGACGTCGAAGGTGGAGCCCAGTCCACCCTCCGTGCCCACAGTCTAGTAGAACAGAGTGTGACCGGGGTCGGGGACTCCCGTCAGGGAGGCGTTAGAACAAGGGAATCGTCCTCTATTCGAGAGACGTCGGGAGGTCTGGACGGTCGGTCACAGGGTAAGTCGGGTGTGTGAGAGTTCTGGGTCTAAACGTTCCCTTGAAGGTGGTGTTCGGGAGTGGGTGTGGCGACACAGAACGGTAGGCCAGACGTGAGATCTTGCAACGGATAACGAAGGGTCGTTGAGGGTTGGGTCCAGATTGGACCTGTTTGTCCTTTGTAAAAAACGGTAAGTTACTTGATTTTGTAAAGAAGGGGACGTCCTTTCAGGTTTCAGAAGGTACAAGTAGGAAAGAACCCATGAGATGGATTCGGGATTCCATGATATATTAAGGGAAAGTAGAAGATGACTGTGAAAATAGTATAAGTTATCAATAACTTAAAAGAGACAAATTGGATGACACGTCAAAGAAAGAGGGTCTGGGTCTAACGATGACAGTTGTTACGTTAAAATATTAATATGTTTAGTCCATTTTGGAAGAAGGAAACTGGAGACACAAGTAGGGTCGGGGGAGGTGGAGACGTCTCAGTTTACTCGGGTCACTCCCCTCCACCCCCTTTACCACCTTTTGTCTGTTGTTTTAACTACTTTATTTCTTTGGTGTTCTAGGGACGAGACGACGTTCGAAGACCTTAGTGACATTCATAGTAAGTCAAGTTATATGGGTAATTTAATAGAATGAGTCTCTACCCCTAAAGTGTCTTGACAATCTTAACATGAGACGATTGTACATTTGATGTACATAATAAAAGTGGTGATGTAGTAAAGTTGACAATCTTTTCTTCTAACAGTTAAGGAGTCATTGTGTATAAAATTGTAAAAACTTTCTTGTGAATATCAGTTCCTGGTTTCTTACATCTTTCTTTTCTCTATTGTATAAATCAGTCTTTTCTCTTTTGAATAGGTCTTTATCCTTCCCAGAATTTTACTAAACTTAAGTTCACTTAAAAAATTTAAGTTAGGGTTTCACTTTAATAATGTTTATATATAAAAAGTCTCATGTTTTAGAAAATTCGTCTCCCATAGGGGACTGTTTCTTGTTGTTTTAATCCGATAGGAGACAAGAAATTGTTAAAGAGACTTTAAAGTTATAGGAAACGTCGTAGGGACATTGAAGAAAAATTTATTGGTCCTTATTCCTTGGGTAGGGAGGGTTTCCCTCTAGTTGGGTTAAAGTCTCTACTGTTTACAAGTCTTTTTCGAAGGGAATTAACGTAGTCCTCTTCGTGTTTTTCCATTTCCGGGAAAAGGATCACTGTCGGAAAGTTTATGGATTTCCTCTAAGAATATAGGGGCCTCTAAAAGAATAGAGCGAATGAGGAACCTTCTTTTCAATACTGGTTGGATCTATCGTATAACTTTTCGTCTCTGTAATGAAACGGTTGTTTCCCGGCAGATCAGTTCCGATACCAAAAAGGTCACCAGTAGATACCTACGCTCTCGACCTGATATTTCTTTCGACTCACGGTTTCTTAACTACGAAAACTTGACACCACAACCTCTTCTGAGAACTCTCAGGGAACCTGACGTTCCTCTAGCTTGGTCAGGTAGGATTTCCTCTAGTCTGGACCCACAAGTAACCTCCCTGACTACAACTTCAACTTTGAGGTTATGAAACCGGTGGACTACGGCTCTTGACTGAGTAAACTTTTTCGGGACTACGACCCTTTCTAACTCCCGTCCTCCACTTCCCCTGCTGTCTCCTACTCTACCGACCTACCGTAGTGGTTGTGTCACCTGTACCCAAACCACCTGAGGTCCTCAACCACTACCTGTCCCTCCGGACCGCACGACGCCAAGTAACCCAATGTTTCTCAGCCTGTGCTGACTCGCTGACTTGACTTGACTTGAGTGGGAATGAAGTGTTTCGGACAGAGGATAGAAAAGAGAACTTAGTCTCTTTGACCGTTGAAAATCCTGTACCTTCGTTGTATTTACAAGTAGTTGTCTCCTTGTCTATTTCTTCTACCCTATGCATATATGTTACATTATAATGTACCGGTATTTTTCTTTACTTTAACCCAGTAAACATCTCTGTACCTACCTGTATCTCTGACAGTGTGTCTCACTTCATTCAGACTTTCTTTTTTTGTACCGACTAAGTACACTTATATACCCTTTTTTATGATGTTATAACATGTCATCGGAGGTTAAATTTATTTATTAAAAAAAATTCTTACTTTGTGATTTTTCTTTCTTTTTTGTTTACGATATATAATTACGTATGTGCACCTTAGATCTTTTTACCATATCTACTAGAATGAACGTTTTTTCTTTGTTTCTTTGTCTACGTCTCTTGTATACATGTGGATCACCCCTCCCCCTTCACCCTACTTAGTCCTCTAACCCTAACTGTCTATGTGTCTCTCGACTAAGTGAAACAACATGTCATCTTTGATTATATTGTGACATTTCGTTGATATGACGTTGTTTTTAAAAAAAATTATTGTTTTGTTTCTTTGACCGTTGAAAGTTGTTGGTATAAGAATTGTTTATAGTCCGTCTTTCCCGGGGAAAGAGTGTAATACCCTTGACTTCAGGACCTAAGGTCTCTAAAATATTGTGGTAGTATACGGAGTCGAGTAGGTCCGTAGTTCCTTTCCAAAAATTTATTAGGTCTCTGGGTATCGTTCATCTATCTTTCGGGAATCTCTAATCACTAAGATTGTGTCTGGGAGAGGACTGTAGACTTCAGTTTTAAGTCTGAAACCTTACTGTAGTTGACACAATCTCATGACCCAAGTAATGAATTTTGACAAGGATCCGTTCCCACAATTAAAGGTAAAGAAGTACATATTTTAATCCTATCATTATGAAGGATAGAGTATTCTCAAAAATTAATTTCATATCAATTATATGTTACAACATAATTAAATATGACTTGTTTCACTAAGTCAATATATATATATAAACACACACACACACATATGTGTATGTAAGAAAAAATTCAAGAAAACACATTCCAGCCTGGGGCCCCCGGTAGTACCCGGCGGGGAAAGAGAGGGGGCGGCCGACCCCCTCCAGAGATTGCCTTCCTCGGAGGGTCTAGGGCCCCTGGTTACTGTCGTGTGAAGCGGTCGATTTCGGCGGGGTGGGGTCGGTGCATCTTCCTGGACAGTCGGGCACTACGGAGTAGGACCGGTGGATAGGCTTGGGGGCAGGTAGATCGGACTGGTAGGGAGTGTTACTTGCATATTTTTGGTGGGGGTTGTGTCAGACCCGTGTCTGAAGGAACTGGACGGAACGAGCCCAGGTCCTTGGGGCGGGCCCTCGCGAAGGGGTAATGTTTCGGACAGTCTGTGAGAAAACCACAGGATCAGAAAATGGATTATAAACCACGGGTTGCACCCCGGGTTCCACTCCCGGGTAGGGCGTTACTCGCCCTAAACGCCGGGGGAGCCCAGACCGGACGTGGCCTGGTCCAGTGGGACAGTGGGGAGACCCTGGTAAGTTGGCAGATCGTCCTATACCCCATTCAAGGTAGCCAACCCGAGACCCCCAACAACGAGGACACCGAAAATACGGATCCCACAGGGCCAAGGACATTTAGCACCGGCGCAGACCTGGCGAGGAGGCGTTCGGTCCAAACGAAGGAGCGGCGGACAGTTAAACCTATGCAGGTAGAACCGACTCACCGGAAGAGGAGCGACCCAACTGCCGGGCAAGCCCTTACGGACTGGCCTGGTGAGGGACCAGGTCCTGGAAGCAAAGTATCAGCGGTACCCCCGCCGACGGAGTTTCCGACTGGTCGGGACCAGATGTGGTGATCTTACAGATGAGCGGTTGGAGTGTTGAGATGCATAGAGGTCTCTTTAGGTAAGGTTTGCGAATTGGAAGGAAACAAGACTCCGTACCGGGGTTATAAGAAATCTATTGTCGAGTGTTACCGACGGTTGGTCTTGAAAGCTAAAATTGTAGGAGGTACTGAAGCTATTAATACGGTCTTCTGCCCTTTTACCAGACTCCATGGGATGTATGTCCGAAAGACCGACAACGCGAGGGTAGGGTGGGATATATGGGTGATAAGGGGAAGACTTTAAGAAGATTGATAGCGGGAACGGTCGAAGAGGGTACAGAAGGGGAGGAGGTGACGGGAGTGTCGGGTCGGGAGGACACTGTTTCGGCGGAGATATAGGTGGGGAGGGAAGTACGAACCGAAGTGGCTAGAGGGGGTGTGGTGGGGGGGAGATAGCGGTAACGGTTGAAGAGGGTACAGAAGGGGAGAGGGTGGCAGGAGTGTCGGGTCGGGAGGACACTGATGCGGAGAGTGGCGAGGGAACCGAGGTGGAGTTATAGATGGGGAAGGAGGTACGGGTGGGGAAAGACCGAGTGGTCAGTCGAGTGTGTGTTCCAGTGTCTGGCGAGGGTTAGGCGGCGGTCGAGGGGACGAAGGAGAGACGGTCCACCGGCCGGGCCTCCCAGAGTGGGTACAGGTGTATGGGAAAAGTGAGGTTCTGGAACGGGTATAGCTTGTCGCCGATCCGAGGATGAGTCGGTTGGGGAGGTTGATGTAGTTTTTGAAATGGGTCGACAGAGACAGAATGCGGGAGTGGACCGTTCTTCATAAACAGTAGGACCCCAGGTGGTGATGGGGTCTCCTTTCTTTCTGGTAAACCTGGTGTCGTTCTCACCATCGTCTGGCCTCTGTGGATCGGTTGGGTCGTCTGGGTCGGGCCGGTGGGTCTCGCCGACGATAAGGTCTGCTTCTGGGTCTGACTCTGATAGTCCTCCCTGTCTCTCCGCCTCGGTTGTAAGCTATGTACCTTTTTACGGATAACCTCCTTTATCTTTGGTGGAGGGAGTTCCACCATTTGGATGAATTCGATCCACTTTATTGGGTCCCGGGTCTACTTTTGGGTCGTCGGAAAGAATTGTCCGACTGTCTCCGAGAGTGGTGGATATGGGCTTAACGGGCTAAAAGGCCGTCTCCAATGATGGGATCGGTTGGTAAAATATAGGGTTAGTCGAAGTCTGTAGTTTTTTTTTTTTTTTTTGAGAGGTTCCGACTCCTACCCGGAGTCTGGGTCGAGGCTCTGGACCATTTTTACCGGAAATTCCAAATGTTGCGGACTCTCCTTTGGTGGTTTCGGTCGGCGTTCCGTTCCGAATTTGTTTTTCGGCTTGAGGTCCGACTGGAGGAACTCTTTGTGTGGGTCCGCGACCGTCGTCGGGACGCCGTCCGGTGTCCTGTCTTTCACCCAGGGGTCTTCGGTGGTGGTCCTCGGACGAAGTTTATGCCAGTACTCCCGGTGACCCGGGTGGTTACGGGTTTGGGGGCCGGGGGCTGTTTCGACACGGGAGCAACGTTTGTTGACCCTGTAACCCGTTCACTGACAGGGGACCGTTGAGTCCGGGGCCGGAATGGTCCGACTCCAGACCCGAGGGTTTTCCTGTAAAGGAGGGGTGTGGGGTGGAACCTTGAAGAGAGGAAACTACTTCTAACTACCGCTGGTCTGAGACCCTGAGGGTATTGGGTTCGGCTCGGGTCCCATTACGAAGTTCACCGCCCATTCAGATAGTTAAAGAACTATCTATGTCCCCGATGAATGAGCCAGGAAGGGAGGAAACCTCCTTGGGACGTAGGAAAGGTCCAGAGCCACCACCCATATCTATCGTGTAGAAGTGCTGGGAACGTCTGACCCGGTGTCGGGACAGTCGAACTAGTGAAGAACAAGTGAGTGAGAAAAGACTATTAGGGAAGTACGGGGTGAGGGGACGACCCCGCTCTGTAAAATTGATTTGAATCCCGGTGATAAGTGGATGGAGAGAGTAAAAGGGTTAGAGAGTGGAACGGTGATAAGAAGGAAACGAGGGGACTCCGAGGTTAACAGTTGGGATGGTAGACCCTGTGACTTTAGGGAGACCATCGTTGGGTAGTGTGGGGGTAGGACTAATTTAATACACTAGGAAGGGTGAAGGGTTCGGCGGGAGTTAAGGGGTAGAGAGTCTGAGTGGATGTGTCAGAATTTGGTTAGTATCTGAGAATCCGGTCCCGGAGGATCAGGGGTGCTGGAGCGGGACATTATGGGGGTAAGAGGGTCACACCTTCTGAAGACCGCCGATGGCTAACCAAGTCCTGGAAGCTGACTATTTACTCCGGTATTAGGGACGAGTAGGTTAACAGGGGTCAGGAATATGGAACGAAAGACTGTAGGGATTGTCATCCTGAGTGAAATAACAGTGTCTGGAGTTTCTACGGAAAAAGTGATAAGGGAATGTGGGTCTGACGGTCAAGGAGAAACGAAAGTGTACCTGGCTGGGTCTTTGGACTGTCAGGAGGGTCGATTACACCTGTCAGGAGGGGGTTCCGAAATCTCTACTCTCTCGGGGGTAAATAAACCGGCCCTAGACCGGTGTACGGGAAACCGGGGATCACAGGAGAATGTCATACACCTACTGGAAGACGAGGCGTCGGGGAGTGTTCGAGAGAGAGACTGTGTATGGTAATAAGAAGAATTGAAGGAATCGAGATTTCCTATGGTTTGTAGAGTTGTTTTCCGGGTTGAGTGGGTCTGGAACTGTTGGATGCGGGACGGGGACCCCGATGTGGTTTACTCTGGTTTTTTTTTTTGTTTGTTGACCCAAGTGTTGGATGTGAATACAGATGGCTCTGACAATACAGAGTGGACGGGTCGGTACGAGGGTACCCCCATTTACCATAACCTGTAGGTTCTCGGAACCCTGACGGTTTAGTTTGAGTCGGAGATTGACGATATTTCGATCTCTGTTTCTGGAGACAAAGTAGTATGTTTGGGTGATGCTTTACTGTCTGTCTTTCCCCCGGGTTCTAGTCTCTGTTTTTGTTTAGGTTGTATTCGAGGTTGTCCTGAATTATTTCAACTGTTGATTTCGGAGATTAGGTGTGGTACTCAGGTTATTTGAGGATGGGACTCAACATGTATGTTGTTCCACTTTTTATGTCTCAGTTGAGTTGTAAGGTAGTCATAATTGAAAATAGCTATAGTCCAAGGAAGGACGTTCTCAGAACAAAAAACATGTAATAGAAGACCGGGCCTCCGGATAACTATAAAGTACTGAGGAAAAACTATTTCCAACCAGTCGGTCTTGTTATTAAAAGGGAATTTCACAAAGTAGAATTTAAGGATCGGACGCAGTGGGAAATTCATGTCTCAATGTAAAAATACCTCGTTTCTGAGTCACCCAGAGACGAACCCTACGAGTTCGTCCAGTTCCCCCAGACAGTACAGGACTCCGGAACGAATAGTCCTGACAAGGATGTACTGGAACAGTACCCACCCTAGAGGGCACGACCGAGGGTCGTAGAGGGGGAAAAATCTCACCGGTGTCGTCGTATCGATTTTTATCATTTGTCTTACAAAAAAGGATTTTATTTCAATCTCTTACGTACCTTTTTTTAGTGAACGATGAGGACGTCGTGTCCCCTGATATAAGTTATAGACCACTATTTGGTATTACGTTTTACAATCCATTTTCTGATATATCATCCTGGAACAAATAGGTATATACGTTTATGGAGTGTAGACGTTTGAGGTTAGAGAGTAGGTGGGAAGGGGGCGATTGGAAGGGGTGCCATTAGTGTTCAGACGAGAGATACAGACTAAGACAAAGACCGAGTGTCCATCCAAGTAAACACACTATGAAATCCTAGGTGTATATTCACTGTATGTCACAAAATACTCCTAATTCATTTTGTATTTCATAGTCACTCTTGAGTCTTCACAATTGGTACGTCTTATGACTTCTAGTTCCTTGATCAGTCCGTAAATTGACCCTGAAGTAGAGTTTAGAGAGATATAGTATAGGTGCAATAGAAATCTTCATGTATCAGATAAAATTCTTTGTACTATATACCAGTTTTTTACTGAAACCGGACAAAACAAAAAGGAAAAGAACTAACAAAGTCGATGTTAAATTCTAAATAGTTTTAAAGGGTTCCTCTAAAGGGTCAATCTTTGTACCAGAACCCGATATTTTATACCGTGTATGTGAGATAGTTTGAGACTTTGTCTTACTTATAAATTACTTTTATTCGGAAGGAAGGAGGTGAAACCGGAGAAATTCTACATTGACAATCTTGTTTTGGGACGACTGAATCTGGAAAGAAATGGTCGGTTCGGTGGTCCCTTCGGGTAAGGAATATAATCTACTGAAGTATACAAGACGGAGTATACTTTTAAGTCCAAGATATATTATCAGAGTGTAAAAAATAACTTTATATCAATTAAATATGTTCTTAGTTGAAATTCTTATGTACATTCACACACACACATATATATATAAGAAAAAGTATAAGAAAAGGTAATACCAAATAATGTCCTATAACTTATATTAAGGGACACGACATTTTATCCTGGAGTAACAAATAAACAAAATATATATCATCAAAAATAGAAGATTAACGTCTAAGGTTTAAATAGGGAGGAAGGAGGGGAAACCGTTGGTATTCAAACGAAAAAGACAAAACATTTATTCAAGTAAATGTTTTAGATTTATCTAAGGTGTATAGTCAAGTCAAGTCGAGTCAAGTCAAGTCAGCGAGTCAGCACAGGCTGAGAAACGCTGGGGTACTTAGCGTCGTGCGGTCCTGAGGGACAGGTAGTGGTAGAGGGCCTCGAGTGAGTCTGAGTGCAGGTAGCTCAGGCACTACGGTAGGTCGGTAGAGTAGGAGCCAGCAGGGGAAGAGGAGGACGGGGGTTAGGGAGGGTCGTAGTCTCAGGAAAGGTCACTCAGTTGAGAAACGTACTCCACAGGTTTCATGACCTCGAAGTCGAAATCGTAGTAATATT
Organism: Capra ibex; assembly: GCA_006410555.1. Lineage (NCBI taxonomy): Eukaryota > Metazoa > Chordata > Mammalia > Artiodactyla > Bovidae > Capra > Capra ibex. Next base: position 11,864,366 of record SJYO01038983.1, on the reverse strand, counting down.
CACTGTAGTATATAAACAGAAAGAGAACGACTGAAGTGAATCATACTATTAGAGATCCAGGGAGGTATAACGATGTTTACGATGATAAAATAAGAAAGTTACCAACTGATTATCAGGTGACACACACACACATATATATATATATGTGTGTAGTATAGAAAAAATAGGTAGTCAACTACCTGTAAAATGCAACGAAGGTACAGAACCGATAATATTTAATATGACAATACTTATGACCCCAAGTCCATAAAAAACTTAACCTCAAAAGAGGTCTATATACGGGTCCTCACCCTAATATCCTAGTATACCATCGAGATAAAAATCAAAAATTTCCTTGAAGGTATGACAAGATGTATCACCGACGTGGTTAAATGTAAGGGTGGTTGTCACGTCCTTCCAACGGAAAAGAGGTGTTTGAGAGGTCGTAAATGATAAACATCTGAAAAATTACTACCGGTAAGACTGGTCACACTCCACCGTGGAGTAGCAAAACTAAACTTAAAGAGATCATTTATCGATACAACTCGTAGAAACGTACGCGAATGACCGAGATAGATACAGAATAAATTTCTTTACGGATAAATCCTAAAGATAGATAAAAATTAACTCAACATAAAAACAATAACTTAACATAGTCGAGAAACTTTAAAACCTTTAATTCGGGGACGGTAAACGTGACAGACGATTATAAAGAGGGTCAGTTATTGAACAGAAAAAGTAAAACAAATACGAAAGTAAAGAACACTTTCGAATATTCTTCGAATATTCGAAGAACAGTTTCGAATATTCAAACTAATCCACTTGAAACAAATAAAAACGAAAATAAAGGTAATTTAACCCTAGGATTGGATTCTTTAAATACAGTCTCTTACAAAACGGACAGAATAGAAGATTTTTAAAATACCCCAGTACAGAATATAAATACCCGTGGAGTACACCACGTCACCATTTCTTAGGCGGACGGTTACGTCCTCTACGTTCTTTACGTCCAAGCTGAGGACCCAGTCCTTCTAAGGGATCTCTTTCTTTACCGTAAGGGAATAGGTTCCTTAGAAAGGATGGATCCTTAGTTTGGACCCAGGGGAGGTATCGTCCGTCTAAAAAATGGTAGACTCGGTGGTCCTTTCTAGTAACGACATACTATCAAAACTAAAATTTTGACGTATGTTGAAAGTTTTACACGGTAAACTAGATAAAGTTTAGGTATTTGTAAACTTCGAGGTAACACACGTTGCTGGACACAATCCACGACGTGAAGAAGGAGCTCGGACATATAATGAACCATGTTTCCGTCCGACTTACACGAAGTCAACTACACTAATTGTGTATTATGTGGAGTTGTTATTATTATGTTAATTTATTATATTCTTTCTAAGTCGATCGTGAGTTTTAAAAAAGTTAGATTACTAACTCTTCTTCTGTACCGAACAATCTATTCATAACAATTTATTCTGTACAAGCAATTTATTCTGTTTGAATATTTCCACGTTCGTCGATACCTTTCTTTTGGTTACTTAAAGTAAAGTACCAGTTATTTCTCTCTTCCTTTACCGTTGGGTGAGTTCACAAGAAGGGACCTCTTAGGGTCCCTGTCGCCTCGGACCACCCGACGGTAGAGACTCCAGCGTGTCTCAGCCTATGCTGATTTCACTGAATCGTCGTGGCCGTCGTTTCGGTAGGATTTACGTCACTATAAACTTTGACCGGACTTTCAACTTTTTTAATCTATTCGACTACCTCCAATTTCGAGGATTCGTTTTCCTTATTTTTTACGTTCGAGTACTTGGACTTTCATAAACTCTGATCATCTACTTGATCATCCTCCTCTGTAGGAATCTCCGTCGGTTTAGGGTCTCAAATTATAGTATCTATCTATAAGATAAGTAGAAACCCATTGACTTTGGAGAGTATATAGATCGTGGACGGGGTGTCATTTACTACTTCCCTTCATTCGTTTTCTCTGCCCGTCTCTTTCTCTTCCTTCATGTCTCTCTCTCTTTTATAACTGTCATTCGTGGTTGGTCTTCTCTATGGAATCTTTGCCCTTAAAACAAACTTAGGACCAAGTTGGTCTAGTTGAACGTTTTCTTTTCGTTATGTATTCTTTATGACAACAATACGTCAGTGCTACAACACAGACTGAGAAACACTAGAGTTCCTGACATCGTGTGGCCCGAATAGACAAGAGGTGTTAGAGGGTCTCAAACGAGTTTAAGTATTGGTTACTCAGTCACTACAAATAAATTGGTAGATCAGGAGAAGGTATGAAAAGAGGAAGACGGGAGTTGGAAAGGGTCGTGGACCTAAAAAAGGTTACTCAACCGAGAAGTGAGTCCACCGGTTTCAAACCTCGAAGTCGTAGTCAGGAAGAATATTTATAAGTACCAACTAAAGGAAATCCTAATTGACCAAACTAGAGGAACGTCAGGTTCCCTGAGAGTTCGTAGAAGAGGTCCCGGTGTCAAGTTTTCGTAGGTAAGAAATCGTGAGTCGGAAGGATTACCCTTTTGAGAGTGTAAGTATGTATTAATGACCTTTTTAGTATCGAAACTGATATGTCTGGAAAGAACCGTTTCACTACAGAGACGAAAAATTATACGACAGATCCATACAGTATGGAAAGAAAGGTTCCTTGTTCGCAGAAAATTAAAGTACTGACGTAAGTGACAGGTGGTATTTAAACCCCGCGTTCTTTTATTTTAAAAAGTGATGAAAGTGTAAAGGGGAAGGTAAACGGTATTTCATGACCCTGGTCTACGGTACTAGAATCAAAAAACGAACAACTTGGAAAAGTGAGAGGAGAGAGTGGAAGTGGTTCTCCGAGAAATCAAGAAGAGGTGAAACACGGTTATCTCACCATAGTAGACGTATAGATTTCACCAACTACAACGAGGTCGAACACTGAGATCGAACACTTAGAACTAAGGTTGAACACTAAGTAGGTCGGGACGTAAAACGTACTAAATGGGACGTACGACAACAACAAGTCAACGAGTCAGCACAGGCCGAGAAACGTCGGGATATCTGACGTCGTACGGTCCGAAAGGACAAGAAGTGGTAGAGGACCTCGAACGAGTCTGAATACAGGTAACTCCGTCACTACGGTAGATTGACAGAGTAGAAGACAACAGGGAAGAGGAGGACAGAAGTTAGAAAAGGTGGTAGTCCCAGAAAAGGTTACTCAACCTAATGAGACGTATCTTCAATATATTCGTCTCACTGTTGTATGTCGGAACTGTATGACGAAAGGTTTAAAACTTGGTCAGTCGACAAGGTACAGGTCAAGATTGACAACGAAGAACTAGACGCGTGTCCAAAGAGTCCTCTGTCCATGTCACCAGACCATAACGAGAGGTGAAAGACGGTAATCTCACCATAGTAGACGTATGGATTCCAACAACTATAACGAGGGTCACTAGAATTAAAGTCGAACACGAAGTAGGTCGGGTCGTAAAGCGTACGACATGAGACACATATTTAAATTGTTCGTCCCACTGTTCTATGTCGGAACTGTATGAGGAAAGGGTTAAACCTTGATCAGGTAACAAGGTACAGACCAAGATTGACAACGAAGAATTGGACGGATGTCCAAAGAGTCCTCCGTCCATTCCACCAGCCCATAAGGGTAGAACTTAAAGGGTGTAAAACAATACTAGGTGGGTCAGTTTCCGAAAACACATCAGTTACTTCGTCTTCATCTACAAAAAAGACCTTAACGATACGAAAGAGGTACTATGTGGCTTACAACCGTTAAACTAGAGACCAAGGGGACGGAGAAGCTTTAAGGTGAACATGTAGACCTTTAAGAGTCAAGTGTATCACGACTTCGGATCGAACTTCCTAAAACTCGTATTGAAACGATCGTACACTTTACTCACTTTGATACACCATCATCAAACTTGTAAGAAATCATATCAGGAAGAGACCCTAACCTTACTTTTGACTGGTAAAAGTCAGGACACTGGTGACGACTTAAAAGTTTTAAAGGACTGTAAGACATACGTCGTGAAATTGTTGTAGTAGAAAATCCTAAAATTTATAATGTTTGCTTCGTTGACTGTGTCCAAATTAGAGGTTTTATGTATTCGTCGAGTATGTCGAGTTATAGTCTTTTTCTTTGTTGGGTTAAATTTTTACCCGTCTTCTTGATTTGTCTGTGAAGAGGTTTCTTCAGTATGTTTACCGGTTTTTTGTGTATTTTTATACGAGTTATAGTAATCTTTTTACGTTTAGTTTTGATGTCACTCCATAGTGGAGTGTCGTCAGTCTTACCGGTAGTAGTTTTATAGCTGTGTGTTACTTGTGACGTCCCCGACACCTCTTTTCCCTTTGGAGGACGTGATAACCAATCTTAAATTTGACTATAACGGTAATACCTTTTGACATACCTCTAAGGAAATTTTTGATCCTGATTTAGATAGTATACTGGGTTGTCAGGATGAGGACCCGTATATGAAACACTTTTGGTGTTAAGATTTTCTGTGTAAATTGGGTCACAAGTGACGTTGTTATAGACGTCATCAGTCCTGTTCCTTCGTTGGGTCGACAGGTAGTTGTCTACTTACCCATTTCTTCGATACCGTGTAAATATGTTACCTTATAGTGAGTCGGTATTTTACTTGTTTAAACTCAGTCTACATCACTCCATCGTGGAAAATATGTCTCATTTCATTCAGTCTTTCTCTTTTTGTTCATAGTATATAATTGCGTGTATATACCTTAACTCTTTGTACCATGACTACTAGGATCATCTCTCGTCTGAACACCTGTGCCACCCCCTTCCACTCCCACCCTTCTTGACTCTTTCACCGTAACCGTATATATGTGATAGCACACACTTTGTCTATCTATCACCATTCAACGATTTATTGTCCCTCGGGTCGAACCCTTAGACACTACTGGATCTCTCCACCCTATCCCTCTTCCCTCTACCTCGCTCCTCTATACAATTATGTATACTAACTAGGTGCGACACCATACCGTCTTTGGTTGTGTTTTAACATTTCGTCAAAAGATGGTTAATTTTTTAGAAATTTTTATATTTTAAAAAAAAATTTTTTGTACTTTTAGACGACCTAAGACAGTGAGGTGATCGAAACAAACGTCGTTACGAAGGATTCCGGATGACTGATATATATTAAAAAATTTAACGATTAAAAATACTACTATTATCATACTACTAATACAAAATTTTCAAAGATAAAATTCCTCTAAGAACGACTTCATAGACATCCACTTCATTATGTTACAACCCATCATAAAGTTTTATTAGGTCACCACCTCCCATATTTACTTTGAGATAACCGGTACACAGTTACTAATAACTTTTACTGACTACCTGTGTACCTTCAAATGTTGGACAAAAGAACACATATTTAAACTTTAAATTATTTGTTTATAATTGTTTTTATTACAAAGATCTTCTGAAAAATAAGTTTTTCAAGATGTTCAAGATATGATTTCTTAAAGTAATACTTTTTGATAAGTAATATGTTTACTGAAATAGGAATGGACGTCATAAAATAGAAATATACTTATAAAATTACATAAAAAAGTATTATTTGTAAATTAAATTTTTTTTTATGGATTTGACTTCAATTAATAATGTAGTGGAAAAGAGGTTTTATAAGAAAATAAAAGGAATATATATAAAATTTAAGTATTGATTCAATACGACCGGTATTCGTTAAAATATAATATAATATAAGACCGGTATTAGTTATCGTAAATGAATTATAAATAAGTCGTAGAGGATGAACGGTTCATAAACGTACTACATACTTATTGTGTATCAAGGATGGGAATTTATTAGGTAGTGTGTTACCTTCACGAATCACAAATAACCTTTTAATATCTAAATGAATAAAATTCCTGACCTAACTTATACGGGGATCTAAGAACGGTCAAATTGTACTTTTAGACCTAATTGACTCCAATCAATAATCTTAGTTTACAGTAGAAAATCACTTTGAGTACCTATCGTCAGTTAGTAAATAGATCTCTTTGTAAGACTTTCGTTTATCTCTCATTAAAATTGGATATTTCATTTAATATGAAATTCTCTATAAAATCTTTGAAAATCTTATAAAGAATTAAACGAAAATACATTTTCCACTATAAAAATGTAGGTCGGTTGAGTCTGTAGTTATGTTCCTGGTTTTTAATTTGTCACTTCTTACGATGTAAGGATTAAATTAAGATTGTCGAAACCTTTTAAAGTCAAAATCAAGTTCATGTTAACTCTCCTTAAAAAAATGTCAGAAAGATCTTTTTTTTTTTTCTTATTTTTGTTTCGGATAAATTGGAAAAAACGCGATCAATGAGTTTAAGATATATGTCTTAAATTGTCATACAGGGACCGAGGGACAGTGATGGGGGTGGAATCCTCTTTTATTGGTCCCTATAAAATCCAAATTTTTTTTTTTACAGGAAGTCGAACAATTGAACGTCCGTGGTGTTAAGTTTCACTAAGTAACGTCGGCACTTATTCCTTACAGTGGTTTTATCACTCTACCGGACTTGGTGAAATCTTTAATTACCTGACTGACATTATATGACCACGGAGAAAGTACGTAGATATTAACCTCACGGTTAAATAAAGATTAGTAAAGTTCGTGACATTAATCTCTCGTAGTAGCAACGGACAAATTGTAAGTATACCCTTCGACAGTGTACTTACGACCGGTCCCTGGTTATAAAATGATGACTCTATGTACTTGTTTTATATTCCTTTGTCTTTCTCCAGACCAAACAAAAATTCCGAGTTCGGAACCGGTTCCACCCGTCTTAATTTACTCCGTCATCTCGTCGACTACCTAAAAGTTTAGTGTTTTCAAATAAAATATTCATAGTAGTAAGTTGTACACCACTCCCTTTTTTTTTTCGTTTCTTACTGTTGTCCGCTGACAACAACATGTCTAAGTTACTACTGTAAAGTTATCCGTAGGAGACTCGTTGACGATACACGGTCCGTAAGACGATCTGTGTCCTCTATAACTCTATTTTACCTTGTCGCGGGTAAATATGTGTGTAAGTCTTTCTACAATTGTCGCACTCTCCACCAATATGTGACGGGTAGTCCTCCCAGGAAAATTTTACCCTAGACGATCTATGATAACAAAAGTTCACACAACTACGTTTCAGTATAAGACGTATTTTAAAATGATTTTAACAGAATACTAAGACCTTTGGTTTATACCAAACTTGAAGTTCAAATTTGTTTCAAAATCGTTTTATTTATAAATCTGGATGGATGTTCGTGACGACGGTCGAATTCACAGGGAAGTAGATGAAGGTATCAGTGTTCGACAGAGTTGGAGATAATTTTGTAAAAATAGTAGTATAATGGAGGTGAAGTGCATTTCGTTCTGTTCTTTGTACAGACTTAGAGTTACGGTTAGTCTCGAGCTCCGACTATGGTCCCTAAGTTACTAACAAAAAAGGTTTTTATCTTAGTTATTCCCGTACTTACTTTAAGGGAAAGGATTGTAGTCAGGGTACCTAGTCAAGGAAAGGTGGGGTAAATCCGTTCTAGAAGTCGGAGTAACGGGAGAACGGGAGATAAGAGATGGAACTGGAATCAGTTTCTAATTTAGAAAGGCTTTGTGGAAACACGTACGGTGTTTTAAAAAAGGTGTAGAGAGTTACTAAGAAGTAACATACTTTTCACTTTACAGTCGAGGAATCGGGCCTTGCCTCGGGAGGTGGTGGAACACATAAAGATAGAGAGATCCGAATAAGGATTACAATGTCTTATTTACAAAATATTTTTCTTTAGTCACAATAAAAACTGAATGTTATAAACGTTTGAAATTTGAAGTAGTTTATAAATCATGGTTAAATTCACGGTCAAAAATATGAGTAATACTTCAACGTTAATACCCTTAAAATACCCATGTATTTTTAAAATTATTACTATCGATGAACTTGTCACTCAGTCTTTTATTAAGATACAATAATTTAGTTATTCCCCTTTTCGAATGTCCTCTCCCATACTTTATCTCAAACGGTCTCCTATTCGTCTTACCCCTTTTTGTCTTAAAGTTGGTTTGAAATATTGGTTTCGAGAGTAAAGAAGAATCTTTGTCATTTTAACTGATACACGAGACCCGGGTTAGTACCGATGACTCTTCTGTTATTTGTAAAGAAAACTTGAACTTTCCATTAGTAGTTAACACACTTATAAAGTCTCGGTTCGGTAATTGTGACTGATTCATCACCATCTAAATATATTCGTTAACTTTGTCACTAATAACTATAGTTAAATATACCGTAAAATAATAACGGTAATTATTTAGTGTTGTCATTAATACTTTATACTAATTATACTTATTTTGAGAATAACTTGATTATGGTTACCAGATTAATCTTTTCGTTCAGACTTCAATATGTAAACGATACTCTTCCCTTTCTTTCTTTTTGTTGTCAATCAATCGGGTGTCAACGTAACAAATCAGAGATTCAGTGCATGCCTGACAAACACTGCGATACCTGACATCGGGTGGTCCAAGGAGACAGGCAACCTAAAGGGTCCATTCTTGCGACTTTACCCAACGGTAAAGGAAGAGGTCCCCTAGAAGGACTACGTCCTAACTTGGGTACAGAGGACGTGATCGTCCGTCTAAGAAATGGTGGCGAGGTGAACCCTTCAGGGAATTGAGTATTACACACAGGGGTCAGGACAATCTATGAAGCATATGTAATGAAATAGAGTGTTTTCGGGATTTTAGTTATAATAATAGTCTCTACTCATTTTCGATTTATTAAATGGGTGCTAGTTAGACGATCATAATGACTAAGTTTCGAACCTGAACTTGAGTTCATAGAGTCTTAAGTTTCAATACACAGAGAGTAAAGTGACTTTAACCCTCTTTTACTTTTTGTTGAATCCTTTCTTAATATTTCACTTTCCGCTTGTAGAGTGTAGAGTACGTTATCATTCAAGGTCCTCCATTCATAAAATATCTCATTCGCAGTACACCTAACACATAGGTGACTGTGGTAGTGACTTCAAAGGTGGACGAGGTGTCTGTTGCGGTTCGGTGAGATTTTCTTACCACCATTTCTTGATATTTCCTTATTTCCCGTTAACACACTAATCTACACCTGTACTCACACTTACGTGGAGACCCACACACACACACACACACACACACACACACACACGTGCACGACTTAGTACAGGTTGATAAAACGTTGGGATACCTGACATTGGACGGGCCGAGGAGACAGGTACCCTAAAGGGTTCGTTCGTATGACCTCACCCAACGGTAAAGGAGGAGGTCCCCTAGAAGGGGTGGGTCCCTAGTTTGGGTGTAGAGGGCGTAGAAGACGCAACCGTCCGTCTAAGAAATGTTGACTCGATGGACCCTTCGGGTGGTGGACACCTAGCGGTCAGGTACAGACTGTATCCCACGTCGAACGAACCCCGACCACGTACCCCTACTGGGTCTCTCTACAACACCCCTCCCTCCACCCTCCCCCCAAGTACAAACCCTTGCGTACATTCTTAATTTCTAAAATTTTAAATTTTTTTTATTTTTTAAATTTTTTTTTTTCATCTTTCTCTTTTCGTGACTTAAAATTTTTTATCGACTTTTACATATAAGTCCTTATTCTTAATAAAAACACCCTTTTAGTTTAAAGTAACACACGTCATTAGGAGGGTGAGATAAATGTAACACAATACCCGAGACTTCGTTAATCGGACTTTCACCCCTTAACTAGCACTCTTGGAGAACGTTGTACTGTGTAACTTGTCTGCGTCTTACTATGGGAAAGGGTCCATATAATTTTTACGTAATTTTAACAATTATTTTAAATTTTTTTATTTTTTTATTTTTTTTATTTTTATTTTTGTTTTTGTTTTTTGTTTTATCTATTTTCTTTTTGGGGTTGACAGATTTTAATCTTAAGATTTATGATCCGGGAGAAGAAGTTTGAAAACTTAAGGCCTCCCCGCCAGGATTCTACCACCTCCTTATTCTACCCCTCTGGTGAAAGAGGGGGTGTTTAAGTATCTTTCTTGTGAACTTGTGACTCATTTAAGGTGTTTTGTTGAAGACTTACGACCGTCTCCTGTAGTCCGTCGGTCTTTACGTCGGGTAACAGAAGTCTTCCTCCATCCTGTTTTATATTTTCTATTTTTGTCTCTGTTTTCTCCATCCCTGTCTCTAGGTAGGGGTCTTCCCTCAGAATTTTTTCTCTCTTCAAAGGTTTGTGGTCCTTTGTAAGAGTGGTCGCCCAGTCACCGTTCGGAACCTCAGAGTCTCCCGTTATATTGGTCCTCCTTTTTATTTATTTATTAATCAATTAATTTTGGGTGTCTGATGTACGGATTACCGTTGAGGGTCGTCTCTTCGTCGGTCGCGTCTGAGAACGTAGGAGGTGATCGCTCACCCCCGACCCGTCCCTCCACGACCGACGTGACCAATCTCATTCCTGGTCCGGACTTACGGGGTTCCCGTTAGACTCCCTTGATTGATCTCTATCGTTGGGTCTGACACCCTAGCGATAGGGCCCTTTTCGGGATTGGATTCTGTGACGGTCCGGACGAGTGTCTTGTTTCCTGACTCGTCTCGATCGACCGACACCTGGTCGGGTAGGGGGTAGCCTCTGTCCGTCGGCTCCCGTCGATCTCAGCCTTCCCCCGTTAGTGCCGGGGTCTCTCCGTAGGAGATGGTTTGACGTTCGTCCGAAGTAACGATTGGTTCTGAAGAAGCCTAAGACTTACCAGCTGTAGGCGGTCCTCCCAGCGTCGGTCTCTAGTCGAGGGGTCTTCTCTGTGTCCCGTGTGGACTCTTCTGCGCGGGTAACATGTGGGTCTTTAGGCTCGCCGACCCTGTCCCCTCCACTCTTCTGTGTCGGAGTTTTACCTCCGCTGACACGAGTGGTTCGTGGACCAGTGGACTCGACGAGCCTGGACTCTGTCCGTGTTTTACGTCCGGGTTGTTTCAGACGCGGAAACACCTGATGGACTCTTGGACTTGGACTCGTCGAATCTGGACCCTTCACGTACGTTGGGTCCCGGGTGGAGTCTGTCAAGGGTCGTCTCGTTGGATCTCGGACCCGTCACATCTCTCCCTTTCGTGTGTGCAACACTCGCCCCCGTTTAGGTCACACCGGTCTGTGACGCTCGTGAGGGGTATGTGCGGTCACTATAAACAAACGTCACAAGGAGGGCGGGGTGTCCTGTTGACTTGTTGACTCGGATTTTTTTCACTAGTGGTGACGGGGGAACACAGTCCCACCTTTAATCTGTGACTTCTCTGGTCGTTTGTCTTCTTCGATTTTATTTGTCTCCCTTGCCTAAACTTTCACTGTCCACGTTATCTCTTTTGGGACATCAATCGTGGCTGATATATCCTTCTCCGGATGACTAGAACTCTTCATATTCAGTCTAGTTCCTTGATAGACTTTTACTTGACTGGGGTGTGACAGACGTTCTCAAGGTCTCTTTCAGGATCTATATAAAAATGATAATAGTAAAAAATTTGAAAAATTAAAAAAATAAAAATTCAGGAGATAATGAGGAAATTAAAAGTAAAAATATTAGATGATAATGGAACGTTTTTTTTCTGGGATAAAAATTTCATTTGAAGTATATATATAAAATATTAAAAACACTGACAAAACAATATAACATAAAAACTCTTAGATTGGAGATGAGATCTAAAAGCTAGAAATGAAAAACCATAAACAATAGTTAAGACATGGAAATTCTTGGGTTAGAAGTCATGGGTAAATTTGAATCCTCACTCTAATGACCGAACTGACGAGAGAGGGGGAAAACTGAGAGGAAAAAGAGGTGGTCCAGCGGAGATAGAGGAGGGAGGGGGAAGAGAAGAGATAGGTTGAGACACTTAGAGAAACACACAAGACCCGATACCGTTTTTGAATCCCTTGACTAATGACCGATGTAGACAGAGAGAGTAAAACTAGGGGGAAAATAGGAGGACCGGTAGAGACGGAGGAAGGAGGGAGAAGAGTAGAGGCACATTGAGACACTTGTAGAGACTCCCTAGGTCTGACATCTCTCGTCATTAGTGAAGGACCGATCGAACGAGAGACGGGAAAACTAAGGGGGAGAAGAGGAGGTCCAGTGAAGATAGAGGGAGGAGGGAGACGAGAAGAGGTACATTGAGACACATGGAGAGGTCTACAGGGAGTAAAACCTCTTTGAAAAGTCGTAATTGGATAAACAAAATAGTTACCACGACATATCTACCTCTTCAGAACTTCGATGACATTCTTATTCTGACTTTTGGTCTCCGTCCTCCGGATTCAGGTTTGGGACTCTTGTGGTCTCTTGAGGACTGAGGTCCCTTGTAATTAGCTATCCTCGAGTAGTTTTCGGAGGTATGGATGTGACTTTGGTTCGTGATGGGTTCCCGGTTGTTCAAGGTCTCGTTCTGTATGGTGTGTTTAAGAGGTCTTTGTGTCCTTGTATCGGGACTCGAAGTTATATGGACGACGGGTTTCAGTATGGTTTGGGTGACTGTAGAGTTTTGAGTGATAACCTGTGAAGTGACGTGAGGTCTCTCTTCTTTAGGTCGAGGTGGGTGGTCTTGTGTCTGTGTTCGAAGGGATTGATCCTTTGGAACTGTTCGGTGGGTAGGTTTGGATGGGTGTTACTCCTTGGAGGTGTTATTTCTCCTTGGTGTTTGAAGGTCTTATGTCTTTCCGATAGGGTTTGTGTCGTTGTATTTGTTCTTCTTTTCCGTCTCTTTATGAGTCGTCCATTTCCTTGTCCTATTTACGGGTGGTTTGGTTTGTTTTCTCCTTCTCTATCTCTTAGATAGACTCTTTCTTAAGACTTATTACTATCACTTTTATTAGGTTTTAGAACTTTTGTTTTACCTCAATGTCTATTTATCGGACCTCTGTTCCTGACTCTTCTACGTTCTTTCCAAATTGTTCTTGGATCCTCTTTAAAATTTTTCTCAGTTATATATTACTTATTACGTTATTTACTCTAGTTTTTGTGAGACCTCCCTTGGTTTCATCTTATTACCTCCGTCTTCTATCCTATTTACTCCATTTTCTATCTTACCATCTTTATTCACTTTGTCTCCTTTTTTCTTAATTTTCTTTACTCCTGTTGGAGTCTCTGGAGTCCTGTTTCAATTTACGGGGTTGTAGGCTTAATATCCTCAGGGTCTTCTTCTTCTGTTTTTCTTTCTGGTACTCTTTTATGAACTCCTCTATTATCAACTTTTGAAGGGATTTTACCCCTTCCTTTATTAGTGGGTTCAGGTTCTTTGTGTCTCTCACGGTTTGTCCTATTTAGGTTCCGTTTTGTGCGGTTCTGTGTATAATTAGTTTAACTATTTCTAGTTTGTGTTTCTTGTTTATAATTTCCGTCGTTCCCTTTTTGTTGTTTATTGTGTGTTCCCCTAAGGGTATTCCGATTGTCGACTAGAAAGTTATCTTTGAGAAGTCCGGTCCTCCCTTACTGTCCTGTATGAATTTCACTACTTTCTTTTTTTGGATGTCGGGTCTAATGACATGGGTCGTTCCTAGAGTAAGTTTATACTTCCTCTTTGGTTTTCGAAATGTGTGTTTGTTTTCGAGTCTTTTAAGACGTGGTGGTTTGGTCGAGAGGTTGTTCACGATTTTCTATAAGTGATCTGTACTTCGTGTCTTTCACACATATTAGAGCTTGGGTTTTATTGTTTCATTTACCGTTACCTTAGTATGAATAGTTATTAATGGAATTTACATTTACCCAACTTACTGGGTTGGTTTTCTGTTTCTGACCGACTTACCTATGTTTTTGTTCTGGGGATATATATAACAGATATTCTCTGGGTGGAGTTTTGTTCCCTGTGTATGTCTGACTTTCACTTCCCGACCTTTTTCTATAAGGTGCGTTTATCTCTGGTTTTCTTTCGTCGTCATCGTTCTGAGTATAGTCTATTTTATGTGAAATTTTGTTTCCGACACTTTTCTCTGTTTCTGCCTGTAATGTATTACTAGTTTCCTAGTTATGTTCTTCTGCTATATTGTTAATATTTATATATCTCTCTTCCGTTACCGTGGGGTGAGGTCATGAGAACGGACCTTTTAGGGTACCTACCTCCTCGGACCATCCGACGTCAGGTACCCCAGCGTCTCTCAGCCTGGGCTGACTCGTTGAAGTTAAAGTGAAAAGTGAAAGTACGTAAAATCTTCCTTTACCGTTGGGTGAGGTCACAAGAACGGACCTCTTAGGGTCCCTACCCCCTCGGACCACCCGACGGTAGATACCCCAACGTGTCTCAGCCTGTGCTGACTTCACTGAATCGTCTTCTGAATCGTCGTCGTGCGTGGGTTGTATCCTCGTTACGTTATACCATTGTTCGTTTACGATTGTTCATACTTTCCCCTTTCATTGTTATTGTGTTATTGTCACCCTCTGAAATTATGGGGTGAGTGTGGGCACCTATATAGTTGATTTGTCTTTTAATTGTGCCTTTGTTTTTTAAGTTTACTATGTTATCTGGTCAATCTGGATTCACTATAGATATCCTGTAAAGTGAGGTTTTCTTAATTAAAGTGGAAAAAGAGTTCACGTGTACCTTGGAAGAGGTCCTATCTAGTATAGGACCCGGTATTTAGATCGGAACCATTTAAGTTGTTTAACTTTAGTAAGGTTCGTAGAAAAGACTAGTGTTACGTCATTCTAGTCTACAGTTAATATCCTCTTTTTGATAATTTTTAAGGTCATATACCTCCGACTTGTTGTGTGACGACTTATTGGTTGTTTAGTGTCTTCTTTAGTTTTTTCTTAGTTTTATACTTACCTTTACTTACTTTTACTTTTGTGTTGTTGGGTTTTGGATATCTCGTGACATTTTTGACACGATTCCCCTTCCGAGTATCGTTATGTCCGAATGGAGTTCTTTGTTCTTTTTTCAGTTTATTTATTGGTTTGAGATGTGGATTTCGTTTATCTTTTCATTCTTTATTTCTCGGGTCCCACTCATCATCCCTTCTTTAGAATTTTTAATCCCGTCTTTATTCACGTTTTCTTTGTTTTCTCTGGTATCGTTTATAGTTGTTTCGGTTTTCGACCAAGAAACTCTTCTATTTATTTTAACTGTTTGGTAATCGGTCTGAGTAGTTCTTTGTTTCCCTCTTTTTAGTAGTTATGTTAATCTTTACTTTTACCTTTCTAGTGTTGTCAGTTGTGTCTTTATACTTCTTAGTATTCTCTGATGATAGTCGTCAATATACGGTTATTTTACCTGTTGCACCTTCTTTACCTGTTTAAGAATCTTTTCATGTTGAAAGGTTTTGACTTGGTCCTTCTTTATCTCTTAGTATTGTTTGGGTAGTGTTCGTGTCTTTAACTTTGACATTAGTCTTTAGAAGGTCGTTTGTTTTCGGGTCCTGGTCTACCGAAGTGTCGACTTAAGATTGTTTTTGAATCCCTTTTCAGTTGTGGATAGGATGAGTTTGAGAAGGTCTTTTAACGTCTCCTTCCATTTGAAGGTTTGAGTAAGATACTCCGGTGGTAGTGGGATTATGGTTTTGGTCTGTTTCTACAGTGTTTTTTTCTTTTGATGTCCGGTTATAGTGACTACTTGTATCTACGTTTTTAGGAGTTGTTTTAAGATCGTTAGTCTTAGGTTGTTGTGTAATTTTTCTAGTATGTGGTACTGGTTCACCCGAAATAGGGTCCCTACGTTCCTAAGAAGTTATAGNTTAGTTGTTATGTTAATCTTTACTTTTACCTTTCTAGTGTTGTCAGTTGTGTCTTTATACTTCCTAGTATTCTCTGATGATAGTCGTTAATATACGGTTATTTTACCTGTTGCACCTTCTTTACCTGTTTAAGAATCTTTTCATGTTGAAAGGTTTTGACTTGCTCCTTCTTTATCTCTTAGTATTGTTTGGGTAGTGTTCGTGTCTTTAACTTTGACATTAGTCTTTAGAAGGTCGTTTGTTTTCGGGTCCTGGTCTACCGAAGTGTCGACTTAAGATTGTTTTTGAATCCCTTTTCAGTTGTGGATAGGATGAGTTTGAGAAGGTCTTTTAACGTCTCCTTCCATTTGAAGGTTTGAGTAAGATACTCCGGTAGTAGTGGGATTATGGTTTTAGTCTGTTACTACGGTGTTTTTTCTTTTGATGTCTGGTTATTATGACTACTTGTATCTACGTTTTTAGGAATTGTTTTAAAATCGTTTGTCTTAGGTTTTTGTATAAATTTTCTAGTATATAGTACTGGTTCACCCGAAATAGGGTCCCTACGTTCCTAACAAGTTATAGACGTTTAGTTAGTTACATTAAGTGGTGTAATTGTTTAACTTTCTATTTTTGGTATACTAAGAGTTATCTATCTCTTTAGGAAACTGTTTTAAGTTGTAGGTAAATACTAATTTTTTTTTTTAGGTCTTTCGTCCTTATCTTCCTTGTATGGAGTTGTATTATTTTCGATATATACTGTTTGGGTGTCGTTTGTAATAAGAGTTACCACTTTTTAACTTTCGTAAAGGGGATTTCAAACCTTGTTCTGTTCCCACGGGTGAGAGTGGTGATGATAAGTTGTATCAAAACCTTCAAAACCGGTGTCGTTAGTCTCGTCTTTTTCTTTATTCTCCTTAGGTTTAACCTTTTCTTCTTCATTTTGAGAGTGACAAACGTCTACTGTACTAGGAGATGCATTCTTTGGGACTTCTGAGGTGGTCTTTTAATGATCTCGATTAGTTACTTATATCATTTGAACGTCCTATATTTTAATTGTGTTTCTTTAGGGAACGTAAGGATATGTGATTATTACTCTTTTATCTTTCTCTTTGATTCCTTTGTTAAGGTAAGTGGTAAAGTTGTTTTTCTTATTTTATGAATCCTTATATAGATGGATTTCTTTGTTTTCCGAATATATATATCTTTTGATATTTTGTGACCACTTTCTTTGGTTTCTCCTGTGTTTATCTACCTCTTTATATGGTACAAGTACCTAGTCTTCTTAGTTATATCACTTTTACTCATATCATGATGGGTTTCGTTAGATATCTAAGTTACGTTAGGGATAGTTCGATTGTTACCATAAAAAGTCTCTTGATCTTGTTTATTAAAGTGTTAAACATGTCTTTATGTTTTTTGGAGGTTATCGGTTTCGTTAGAACTCTTTCTTCTTAGTTTGGCCCCTTTAGTTGGACGGCCTGAAGTCCGAGATGATGTTCCGGTGTCAGTAGTTCTGTCATACCATGACCGTCTTTCTGTCTTTATATTGTTCACCACGACCCTTTTGACCACTTGGTAAACATTTCCTTACTTTGATCTTGTGAAAGATTGTGGTATGTGTCTTTATTGAGTTTTACCTAATTTCTAGATTTGTATTCTGGTTTTTGATATTTTGAGGAGCTCCTTTTATATCCGTTTTGTGAGAGACTGTATTTGGTGTCGTCCTAGGAGACACTGGGTGGAGGGACCTATAACCTTTATTTTTGTTTTTATTTGTTTACCCTGGATTAATTTGAATTTTCGAAAACGTGTTGTTTCCTTTGCTATTCGTTCCACTTTTCTGTCGGAAGCCTGACCCTCTTCTATTATCGTTTACTTCGTTACCTGTTTCTTAATTGGAGTTTTTATATATTCGTTAAGACGTCGAGTTAAGGTCTTTTTATTTACTAGGTTAGTTTTTCACCCGGTTTCTTGATTTATCTGTAAAAAGGTTTCTTCTGTATCTACCGGTTGTTTGTGTACTTTTCTACGACTTGTAGTGAGTAATAGTCTCTTTACGTTTAGTTCTGGTGTTACTCCATGGTAAAGTACGGTCAGTCTTACCGACGGTAGGTTTTCAGATGTTCGACCTCTCCCACACCTCTTTTCCCTTGGAAGAATGTGACAACCACCCTTACGTTTGATCATGTCGGTGATACCCTTTGTCACACCTCTAAGGAATTTTTTTTGACCTTTATCTTGACGAAATACTGAGTCGTTAGGGTGACGACCCTTATGTGTGGCTCTTTTGGTCTTAACTTTCTCTGTGCACATGGGGTCACAAGTAGCGTCGTGACAAATATTATCGGTCCTGTACCTTCGTGAGATCTACAGGTAGTCGTCTACTTACCTATTCTTTCGACACCATGTATATGTGCTACCTTATAATGAGTCAGTAATTTTTCTTATGTAAACTTAGTCAAGATTACTCCACCTACTTTGACCTCGGATAATATGTCTCACTTCATTCGGTCTTTCTTTTTGTGGTTATGTCATATGATTACGTATACATACCTTAAATCTTTCTACCATTGCTATTGGGGTACACACTCTGTCGTTTTCTCTGTGTCTACATATCTTGTCAGAAAACCTAAGACACCCTCTCCTTCTCCCACCCTACTAAACCCTCTTACCGTGACTTTGTACATATTATAGTATACACTTTGCTTAACGGTCAGGTCCAAATTACGTACTATGTCCCACGAGTCCCGATCACGTGACCCTACAGTGTCTTCCTACCCTACCCCTCCCTCCACCCTCCCTCAAGTCCTACCCCTTGTGTACATATGGGTACCGCCTAAGTACAGTTACATACGGTTTTGGTGATTTTATAACATTTCATTAATCGGAGGTTAATTTTATTTATTTAAATATAATTATTTTTTATTTCAAAAATTAAGGAATTTTTTATATCTAGAGATGCAAAAATGAACTGTACATGTGTAATAAGATTTAAAGATTTGTGTCTGTTTATCTCGTGTCTCACAGAAACTGTGTCTGACACTTTTTTTCTCTTTTGTTAATTATTAGTGAACATAAAACTTTTTGATACATTTGTACCAACAAGAACACAAGTGACCTTTTTTAAAATAAACTTTACTGGGAATAAAACTTTCACGGTAATTGAGTCTCATCCCCTATGGAAATCGACTATGGATGGTTCTACAATAATTCTGAGGGTACGGTATAACAATTATACCATTATAGTCGTTTACTTATTTCTTTCTTGGGTAAATCTCACGATTAATTGTATAAATATGAATTCTCCTGATGTTTATACAGACCAAGAAACGACCAGTAAAAAATTTTTAGGTAGTGACCTTCATTTGAGGACTTCTGTTCTAATAGTTTAGTTTAATTTTCTTACGCTGATCCCTGTTATCTTAATTTGTAGAGTCGTCGGTACATTTTACCCGGTTTAATGATACTACTTTAAATTACTTCTATTTATATTTGTTAGGTGACTCTGAGACTTTTAGTTTATGTGTTCAGGTACTACTAATTCTATAATTCATTAACGGTAAATACATTTTTTTCCGGATCTGTCTTCAAGTTAGACTCAGTTATAACACTGTAGTTTTATGGATTAAATCAGAGTCTGAAATCATGACCTTCACATTATAGGTTTACTCTACTTTTGGGGGGATACGAAACCCGACTAGTGTATAATTCATGACGAATGTGACTGTCTGTTTTGTGACTCCGTGTGACTTTTTGTTGTTGATCTTTGTTCCAGTTTCCTGTTTATTAACTTTTACAGGTTCTTTTTACGATTTCGACAAGAGTCTATAAACTTTATGACATTGTGTCTACGATACAATGGGTTATGGTCTTTCGTCGTTCGTGCGCACGAACCAGTAAGTCAGTACAAAAACTGAGAAACGCTGGAGTACCTGACATCGGGCGGTCCGAGAAGACAGGTACCCTAAGAGGTCTGTTCTTATGACCTCATTCTTATGACCTCACCCATAAGGGAAGAGGTCCCCTCGAAGAACTGAGTCCCTAGCTTGGGTCCAGAGAACGTGACGTCCGTCTAAGAAATGAAAAAAATTGGTGATACCTTCGAGGTTGTCTTTCGTCTGGATTCTAATTTTTTCTATATTCTGATTTCACTTTAAACCTGTAGAGTGGAAGAGTATATTATCATTTAAACTCCTCGTTTCATAAAATGTCTATCCTTGGAACTTTCCTTGTTGAGGTACACCTGGACCGTAATCGACTGTGGTCGTTCTGTTCCCTTGGTTTAAAGTGGTCTGAGATGGGTTTTTTCACTTAAGGGTCTTTAATTGTGTTGTCCTATTGGGAACCAAAGGAAGTGTACCAGTCAGTCGACTGGAGTAGTACCTTTGTCAGGACTCATTTGGTAAAGACGTCAGTCCGGACACGTAAGGTGTCGAAGGAATGGGGTAAAGAGTCGGGACAAGATTGGAGGATCGAAGAGTCATGACGAAGATCATTATGAATGTCAAGTCAGCGAATCAGCACAGACTGAGACGCTGGGGTACTTGGCGTCGTGTGGTCCGGAGTGACAGGTAGTGGTTGACGGCCTCAGATAGGTTTGACTACAGGTAACTCAGTCACTATGGTAGGTTGGTAGAGTAGGAGACGGTATCAGAAGAGGAGGACGGGAGTTAGAAAAGGTCATAGTTCCAGAAAAGTTTACTCAGTCGAGAAGTGTAGTCCACCGGTTTCATAACCTCAAAGTCGAAGTTGTAGTCAGGAAGGTTGCTTATAAGTTCTGACTACAGGAAATCCTACCTGACAAACCTAGAGGAACGTCAGGTTCTCTGAGAGTTCTCAGAAGTTGTGGTGTCAAGTTTTCGTAGTTAAGAAGTCACGAGTCGAAAGAAATATCAGGTTTAGAGGGTAGGTATGTACTGATGATCTTTTTGGTATCGGAACTGATCTACCTAGAAACATTTGTTACATTACAGAGACGAAAAATTACACGACAGATCCAACCAGTATTGAAAGGAAGGTTTCTCATTCGCAGAAAATTAAAGTATCGATGTTAGTGGTAAACGTCACTAGAACCTCGGGTCTTTTTATTTACTCGGTGACAAAGGTGACAAAGGGGTAGATAAAGGGTACTTCACTACCCTGGCCTACGGTACTAGAATCAAATGGTCCGGAATTTAATGACCTCCAAATAGTTTCGGATTGACTGTCCTCCTTTCTCTTTATGGGTTGAGGTCGGTTGAGGCCGGTAAGACTGGGTGGATTCAGCCCCCTCCTTTGTTCAAATGTGTAGTTCTCGTGTCCGAGTAATTTTCTGACTCTGAATAAGTGTCCTGATGTCTAACGAGGAGGAAGGGGGCATGGATTGGTGCTGTACTGATTTCCAGTTACAAGATGTTCAGGAAAGTGGGGTATGGAATCCGAACCGAACATTGTTTTTGAATGTTTCGTATGATTTTCCGTTTTTCCGTGTCAAACTTCTCTTCCGCATTTGTAGTCTTGGTGTTTGTCTATATCGTCCCTACGACCTTAATAATCTGGTCCTAAAATTTTGACATTAAATTTATTATTACCGAAATTACTTATTTCGACTGTTTCACGTTACTGTCTTACTGTCAAATTCGTCTGTTTACTTTAAAAATACTACTTTTTTTTAAGACCTCTAGTTTTAGTTGTGACATTGTCTTTATTTCTTATTGAAACTACCCGAGTAATTATCTGACCCGTATCGTCTCTTTTCTAAGAGAAGGAACTCTTACAGTTATCTTTGAAGGTTCTGTCTTTTCGCTTTCTCTTTTTTTTTTTCCTGTCTTATAAGATTTTGATACCCTGTTTGTACTTTCCATATTGTATATTTATTACTTTTTCTCTCTGTATTTTATTTATAAATTCATTATTACTTACTTTTAGGGGTGTCTTTAGTTACAGTCTGTGGTTTGATTTCTACTTCTTCTAATCTCTTGTGGTTCATCCCATTTACGTTTTGTTTGTTTGTGACGACGACGACGACGACGACGACGACGACGACGACGACGACGACGACGACGACGACGATTCAGTGAAGTCAGTACAGACTGAGACACGCTGGGGTGTCTGCCGTCGGGTGGTCCGAGGGGGTAGGGACCCCAAGAGGTCCGTTCTTGTGACCTCACCCAACGGTAAAGGAAGAGGTTACGTACTTTCACTTTTCACCTTCACTTCAGTGAGTCAGCACAGACTGAGATTCGCTGGGGTACCTGACGTCGGGTGGTCCGAGGAGGTAGGTACCCTAAGAGGTTCGTTCTTATGACCTCACCCCACGGTGACGGAAGAGGATTGTTTGTGATGTTGATTCGTATAATATCAGTTTGACGTCTTTTAGAGTCTATTTCTTTTGTAGAAACCTCTTTGGTTTCTCTTTTTTGTAGAGTAGATATCTCTTCATTTCTATTATTAATATAGGTAAAAATGGAGTCTTTGATACGTTTGTTCTTTTCGTTTTACTTTGTAAGTTTTAAAAATCTCTTTTTTGTTGGATCTTAATACATAGGATACTATAGTAGGAAGTTTTCATTTTTTTATTTTATTTTAGAAAGAGTCTTTTTGTTTTAAACCTCCTTAGACAACGGTCACCTGGAAGGAATGTCTTTTACAATTTTCTTCAAGAAATCTCTCCTCTTTTTATTATATCAAGTCTTTAAACCTACATATATTTCCTTCTCGTGACTTCTTCTCCATTGACTTCTATTTTATTATCGAAAAGAAAAAATAAGAATAAGATACATTTGTCTATTGTCAAACAAGTTTTGTTATTGTCGTTGTTATATAATCTTTTTTATATATATATGTGTATTTAAACGAGTACATATTCATTTTATTTAGTGTCGTTACTGTACCCTTATCCTACCTTCTTAATCTTTATAAAACAATAATATTACATGATGAACGTTTCGTCATCTCACGATAAATAATTTTCCCTTGAACCTAATAAACATGTACATAAAACTTTTTAGGTCTCGTTGGTAAATTTTTCGTATTAACTATACTTTTCTGTTCTCTCTTTCAATGTCATATAATTTGGAGATGATTTTGGTGTTTTCTCATCTTTTGTTTTATTCTTGTTTCTTGTTCTCGTTACTTATGTCATCGTTTATACCAACGATAACTGAGTTCATATAGTCATTAATGAAATTTACTAGGATTATGTGGTTACTTTTTTGTTTCCAACAGTCTCGCCTAGTTTGTTGTTCTGGTTTATATTCAACAGACGTCCTTTAGGAGAAATTTGTTTTTCTTCGTCCAGTTTTCATTTCTCTTTCTCTTTCTATAGGATACACTTGTGATTAGTTTTCTATCGATCTTATTGATTAAAGTCTGTTGTGTATGAAAGCTCATTTCTTTCGATAGTCCCTGACTAAAATATATATATATATATATTTAGTCATGTCAAGTCAGCGAGTCAGTACAGGTCGAGAAACGCTGGGGTACTTAGCGTCGTGCGGTCCAGAGGGACAGGTAGTGGTTGAGGGCCTCAAGTGAGTTTGAGTGCAGGTAGCTCTGACACTACGGTAGGTCGGTAGAGTAGGAGACAACAGGGGAAGAGGACGGGGGTTAGGGAGGGTCGTAGTCTTAGAAAAGGTTACTCAGTTGAGAAGTGTAGTCCACCGGTTTCATGACCTCAAAGTCGAAATCGTAGTAAGGAAGGTTTCTTGTGGGTCCTGACTAGAGGAAATCTTACCTTGCCAACCTAGAGGAACGTCAGGTTCCCTGAGAGTTCTCAGAAGAGGTTGTGGTGTCAAGTTTTCGTAGACCCCTCCCTCCACCCTCCCCCCAAGTACAAACCCTTGCGTACATTCTTAATTTCTAAAATTTTAAATTTTTTATTTTTTGATTTTTTTTTTTTTTTCGTAGTTAAGAAACCACGAGTCGAAAGAAGTGTCAGGTTGAGAGCGTAGGTATGTACTGGTGTCCTATTTGGTATCGGAACTGATCTACCTGGAAACAACCGTTTCATTACAGAGACGAAAACTTATACGATAGATCCAACCAGTATTGAAAGGAAGGTTCCTCATTCACAGAAAATCAAAGTACCGACGTTAGTGGTAGACGTCACTAAAACCTCGGGGGAGGTTTTTTCAGACTGTGACAAAGGGGACAAAGGGATAGATAAAGGGTACTTCACTACCCTGGTCTACGGTACTAGAAGCAAAAGACTTCCAACTCCAAATTCGGTTGAAAAAGTGAGAGGAGAAAGGGAAAGTAGTTCTCCGAAAAATGAAGGAGAAGTGAAAGTCGGTATTCCCATCACAGTAGACGTATAGACTCTAATAACTATAAAGAGGACCGTTAGAACTAAGGTCGAACACGAAGAAGGTCGGGTCGTAAAGAGTACTACATAAGACGTATTTTCAATTTATTTGTCCCACCGTTATATATCGGAACTGCATAAGGAAAAGGATAAACCTTGGTCAGACAACAAGGTACAGGTCAATATATTTCTACTACATATATATGTGTGTGTGTAGGTTGTTGTTTCGTAGTTTTGTGTTCTCCGTTTTAGATTATCTTGACGTTTCTCTTTATCTACTTAGGTACTGATATCGACCTTTACAGTGGGACGTAATCTTTACACGTCTAAGTAATCTTTTAGTGATTTTATTGTCGTAGGAGTCAGTTGATTTATAGTAACTGTAGATGTCTGATAAAGTAAGTCGTTATCGTTTTATTTGTAAGAAGAGTAAGAGGTCGAATGTTCCTTGTAGTGGTTCTGTCTGGTGCAAGACTCAATATTTTACGTGGAATTGTTCTAATTTTCTTATCTTTAGTCTGTTATATACGAGAGTCTGGTATCATCTTAATTTGATCTTTATTTATTATCTTTATATATTTATGTCTATATTTTTATATATCGTCTTTCTATTGACTTTTCAAGGTTTTTATGAACCTCTAATTTGTTGTGTGAAGATTTGTTACTTAGTTCTTTTTAATTCTTTATAAACTTGATTCACTTTCACTCTTATGTTATATAGTTTTAATCACTCTACGTCACTTTCGTCCCGAATCTACCAT
Organism: Capra ibex; assembly: GCA_006410555.1. Lineage (NCBI taxonomy): Eukaryota > Metazoa > Chordata > Mammalia > Artiodactyla > Bovidae > Capra > Capra ibex. The sequence continues at coordinate 11,839,652 of SJYO01038983.1, read as the reverse complement.
TGAATTTCATAACTTTCAGATATAATCTTTTCTTCTTTCTAGATTTTAATTGGTGGATTCGAAGATTGAATCCTTTGATCTTTTCTTCTCGTTTAAGTTGGGTTTATTACATTCTTTCTTTCTTTATACATTCAATATAAATTTTTAGTTACTTAAACTTGTGTCCTTTATTTGTCCTTTTCTTTGGTGTTACTTAGGTTTTCGAACCAGAAACTTTATAGGTATTTTAACTGTAAAGATCGGTCCCATTGAAAAAATTTATTTCCTCTTTTTTTATGTATAATGTTAATAGTCTTTACTTTCGACATTGTAGTAATGTCTGGATGTCTGTAATTTTCCTATTTGTTATTCGTAATACTCATTGAGAACCGGGAGTTTGAACTATTGTATCAATTTTATCTGGTTAGAGACTTTTCTGTGTTAGACAGTTAGAGTGTGTTTTTCTTTGTCTGTTAGACTTATCCACAAATGAGTAATTTCTTAGACATGGCTAGTAATTGTTGGAAGGTTTTGTCTTTCGTGGTATACCTAAATGACCACTTAAGATGGTTTGTAAATTGTTTTTTTATATAGTCAAAAAGATGTCAGAGAGAGTCTTCTATCCTCTCCTTTATAAAGGATTGAACTAAATACTTCAGTCATAATCGGATGTAGTTTGGGTTTCTATAATGTTTTTTTGAATATCTAGTCATAAAGAGTATGTATATCTACGTTTTTAGGAGTTCGTTTTATAATAATTTATTTTAGGTTCTTACATATTATTCTTCATATGTTATGTTGGTTCATCCTATATAGGGTCAATACGATCCGATCAAGTTGGGAACTTTTGACCATATTAGGTAGTGTAGTTTTCTGATTTCTTCTTTTTAGTGTACTAATATAGTTGTCTATGTCTTTTCGTTTCGTAAACTGTCTTAGGTCTTACCGTTGGGTACGGTCATAAGAACGGACTTCTTCGGGTACCTGTCTCCTCGGACCGCCCGATGTCAGAGATCCTAACGTCTCAGCCTGTGCTGACTTCGAAGACTCGTACCGTGTCGTCGTGGGTAGGTTCTATTTCTGACATTTGTAGAAGGAGTTGAACTGTTCCCTATAGTTGTTTTTAGGATGTGGATTGTGATATGAATGACACTCTTTAAACTACTAGTCCTTGTTCCTTTCTATAAGGGAGTGGTGACGAAAAGTTGTAGTATGACCATCAAGATCTGTTAATACGTAATACGTCAGTACCTACCCTTTGTTTTCTACGTGTATAAACCGTTCTATTTATCTTGGTAGAAACAAGTGTCTACTGCATTAACATATGAGTCTTTTGAGATTTCTTAGTTGTATTTGTAAGAATCTTAGTTATGTATTTATAACGTGCTAACTTCTTAAGTTGAAAAATTATGTGTTTTTAGTTGTTGAAGGGTTATTTGATAGTTACTTGTTCACCTTAAACTTTGAATTTTATACGATAATATAGTCGTAGGTTTTTACTTTATGAACCTATATTTAAGTTGGATTTACGTCTGTTAGACGTACTCTTTTTGATTTTTTGAGATAAAAATTTTTCAGGGGTTTAATTTATACAAGTCGGAATTATAGATGTACAAGGTAAGTGTCTAAGTTGGTGGATACCTAGTTTTTATAAATAAATTTTTAAGATCTTTAAAAGATTTTCATTTTGAACTTAAACGACGTGTGACCGTGATAAATGTATAGTAGATGTAACATAAATGTCGATAAGTGTATCGTAAAATAATATAAACCGTATTCGTTAGATCTCTACTTAATTTCATTTGTCCTCCTACATGTATCCAATATATGTTTGTGATCCGTTAAAATTCTATGAACTCATAGATACCGAAAACCATCGGACCTTGGTTAGGGGTCGTCTATGGTACCATCTTGTCATATACTTTTCTATAAGGTACAATTACATATCCTTCCAAATTATGACATTTCTACAGTCAAGAAGGGTCGAATTAGATATCTAAGCAACATTAGGTTTAGTTTAGAGTCATTCAATAAGACACCTATAGTTGTTCGACAAAGATTTCAAATATACCTTTCCCTTTACTAGGTCTTCTCAGTTGTGTTGTAGTTTACTCTTCTCTCAACCTCTTGACCGTGATGGGTTGAAGTTCTGAATGATAGTTCGATGTCATTAGTTCTATCGTACCATCACCGTTTTCCTGTCCGTTTATCTAGTCTTCTTTATGGGGGTCTTTATCTGGGTGTATTTATACCCATCGGAGTATCGACTGTATAGTCATTTGAGTTATTTATCTTATTTCTCTCAAAAGTTGTCGACCATAACCTGGACCTTTCAGTGTACCTTTTTTTTTCTTTTCTTTGATTTACCGAATTAGGGAAACGACAAGTGGACTTTGAGTGTTGTAACAATTAGTTGATATAGGGTTATGTTTTATTTGTCAAATTTTATTTTTTCTTTGATTTGATTTTTTCTTAGGTCTGTCTGGAATGTGGAAAGTGTTTTTAATTAAGTTTTACCTAGTATCTGGATTTATATTTTCCATTTTAAAATTTTGAGGATTCCCTATCGTATTCTCTTTTAGACCTACTGGAACCTGTTCCGTTACTGAAATATCTATCGTTTCCGTAATAGGTATTATCTTTATTGACTATTTGACTCGAAGTAATTTTAATTTTTGAAAACGAGACACTTTCTGTTACAGTTTCCTTACTCTTCTAAGTGGTCTCTGACCCCTCCCCCCACCCTTTGTAAACGTGTTCTGTAGACTATTTCCTGATAATAGGTTTTATATATAATTCTTTTGAATTTTAAGTTATTAATCTTTTACTTGTTGGGTGGATCTTTATCCGATTTCTGGACTGTGGAGTGTTTCTATATGTCTACAGTTCAAAAATGTACTTTTCTACTAGTTGTCGTGTGTCGTAAGTCTTCAATGTTTAATTTTCACTCTGTGGTAGTGTCTTCTAACTCACACACGAGTCAACACAGAAACACTCGGGTATCTGACATCGAGTGGTCCGAGGAGACAGGTACCTTAAAAAGTCCGTTCTTATGACCTCACCTAACGGAAAAGGATGAGGTCCCCCAAGAAGGGTTAGGTTCCTAGTTTAGGTACAGAGAACACATCGGATGTTCCTGTCGACCTAAGAAGTGGTGACACGGTACACCCTTCGGGTGGGATCTAATCTTACCGATTTTAGATTTTGTGACTGTTATGGTTGACGACTACTTCCACACCTCGTCGTCCCTGAAAGTGACTAGCGAGCACCCTTACATTTTACCATATGAGTGAGACCTTCTGTCAGACTGTTAAAGGATGTTTTCATTCGTGTGAAAATGGTATGCTATGTCGTTAACACGAAGAACCATAAATGGGTTTACTCGACTTTTGATTACAGTTGTGTTTTTGGACGGGTCTTTTATAAATATAGTTAAAGGAAGTATTGACGGTTTTGATTCTTCGTTAGTTCTTATAGGAAGTCACCCAATTACCTATTTTTTGACACCATGGAGGTCTGTCACTTTGTAATAAGTAGTGATTTTACTTTACTCGATAGTTCGGTACTTTTCTGAGTTGTGTATAAAGATTCACTTTCTTGGGTTAGACTTTTCCAATGTTTGGTATACTAAGGTTTCTCTACTTTAAGACCTTTTCTGACAGTCCCAGATCTCTTCTTCCTACCTACACTTATCCGTCTGGTGTCTCCTAAACGCCCCGTTAATTCGTTTAAACATATAATATTACCACTTATATACAGTAAGTAAACAGTTTCGGGTATCTTACTTTTTGTGGTTCCTACTTGAGACCACATCGGATACCTGAAATACACTATTAGTATATAGGTACATCCAAGTACCTAACAATTTTTTTACATGCAAGCAATCTCGTTCTGGAACTGTGATGTCCTCCGACACGTGCACTTCCTAGTTTTGAGACCTGAACGACGAGTCAAAACGATTTTTGGATTTTGATGAGATTTTTTTATTTCAAATAAAAATTTTTGATTCCATTCTCATGAAAAAAGAAATCCAACGACACTCTTAATCTAGATGATATGTAGTTCATAGTTCTCGTCCTAGAACGACCGTGTAGTATCAACTACAACCAAGAAAAGGTAGAAATAATTACCTGGGATCACCATCATTTTCGGATATCGAACTGGGGATTGACGTCTTCAGCGAAAACAGATCTTAGGGACGAACTCTCAATCTTTAAAAAAAAAAGTATTAGAACTTTGGAATCAATAGTAACTAATTTTGTTGACCTACGTAAAAGGTCGTTAGGGAGATTCTGGGAACCATCCAATAATTTAAGATTTGAAGAGATATGAGACAAGAGGAGGAAAACTTTACTCCAGTACTTTTGTGAGAGTCCTTATTTTTTGTTTCTCTCGTCATCCTGTAATTGAGGGATACTCTGAGACCTTCTCTCTGACTCTTTCATAGTGGGTCCGGACCATTGGGATCTCGAATCGTCGAATCATATTGTAGTGATACTACGGTATTGGAAGGGTCACTGTGACAGTTGGCGAACAGAGAGATATCACAAATCATCGTGTCACGTCATTTTTCTATTACATGAAAGTTCAACTGTCTGTGTAGGTAAGGACACACTGAAACCTATGTGTTTAAGAAATTCGTAACCCAGGGAATAAACGTTCGACTACTATTATGGATGAGGTAATCCACAGATACTTGTGATTTCTTTTTTATTACACCAACTCAATGTCAATTATAGACTATCAAAAAAGGACCTATTAATTTTAGTCTTTTAGAAGTCCATACAACGAGATAAAAAAAGTTTCTCTACTTTTCCTCCCTTGGTTTACAAAGAATGATTCTGACGTCAGTTCTCTTCTGTAATTTTTTTTTTTCACTGAGGTAAGGACATACTTGAAAAACCGGTTGGGTTATGTAAATGCCGGAATTTTCTAGTAGCATTTGATACGGAACTAGTACGTCTAAAGAGTCTTGTCTTCTTTACAAGAGTTAACCGTTAACACGCCTCATTCTCTGGGATATTTCTGTCCTCTCCTACGAGACATTTCAATCGGACACCATACATTAACTAAAGTAAACAAAATAAAATCGACCTCGAATTAAACTTAACAGATGTAGTTATCTTCTCAAGTATAACTAAAGAAATTTTACATTTACTTGGAGGACACATGGAAGGTCCAAAAAAATTTCAATTCTACTTATAACCAAAAAATACAAACGTTACTTTCCATGTTTGTCACTTAAACCCTAAAATATCGAACTCCAATTTTATATCAAACGTACACGTTTATAATCTTCGATCAATTTAGATAAGTGAAAAGGAGTCGTGTTATGAACATTCAAGATTGACGAAACATGGTCGTACGTTCCGGAGAGTGGTATACTTTCTATGGAGTATAGAGGGATACGAACCTTAGGATATGGGTTTTGAAAGGTTTTTCAACTTCAAGGAGTTAACATAGAGCGTAAAGAGTGGAAGGACAGACGTTTATGGTACGAAGGAGGAACCTTTCAAAAGAGAAGGAAGGGAGTTGGGAAGTAACAATCCTGTCTCCTACGGATAAGTAAGAAATCCAAGGTTTGTATTTCACGGTGGTTGAACTACTGCGAGGATACTTGAGATCGAGTTATGAAGGAGGAAACACAGAGTAACACATGGTGTGTGTTACGACTGAAGACGAAGAGAGGGTGAATCACGATACCTAACAGTTTTGTGGTGATCGGTTATCTTCTCCGTCTCTTTCTTCAGATTCTATTTCCAACGGTTCACATCCTCACTCGGTACAATGTAAATCCCAAAATTTCTTTTTACGTAAATTACTTCTTAGTGTGATCAACCGGGTCGTTATGCAAATGAACTAGGGAACTAAGTGTATCGGGTGATAAGAAGGTCATAGGAACAAACAAGAGAATGAGGCATTCAAAAATGATTATAGATGTAAAGACAAAACGAAATCTAAATGATCGTTAAGTAAATACAGACGATTGTGACTGTCGACGGGGTAGACGATTTTTTATCAAAGGGTGACTTAAGAAGAAACCTAGTCATGATATATGAGTTGGCCTCTTCCGTTACCGTGGGGTGAGGTCATGAGAACGGACCTTTTAGGGTACCTACCTCCTCGGACCACCCGACGTCAGGTACCCCACCGACTCTCGACCTACGCTGTCTCACTGAAGTGAAAGTGAAAAGTGAAAGTACGTGACCGCTTCTTTTACCGTTACAAGGTCACAAGAACGGACCTCTTAGGGTCCCTGTCGTCTCGGACCACCCGACGGCAGATACCCCAGCGTCTCAGCCTGTGCTGACTTCGCTGAATCGTCGTCGTATATGAGTTGTACAAGGATTTAAAATGTATACAAAGTTTCGAAAAGTGGAATTATTTTTGTGATACAGTAATGAAAGGTTTAGACATACGAGAGTAGTCTTAAGGAGAGTAAAGAGTAAACTGGTAATAAAGACTAATTATTGGACAATGAGATTTTAAGTCGAATTTTGAGTGTCTTAAATTCAACCAGGTATATACAGTACAAATGCGTGTTATAACCTTTTCGGTAGAAATCAAGTAGACACAATTGTAAGGATAAAGACGAAATAGTACTTAAGTACCTCGTAAGTGTTCTAAGTCAAATTGAGACAACTGGTATTAACAGCAAAGGACAAAAGTTTAATAATACTAAGCCGGTGATCCTAGTATACCGTTAAGATAAAAATCCAAAAAATCTTTGGAGGTATAACAAAAGGTGTTACCGACGTGGTTAAATGTAAGGGTGGTCATTGTAGGTTGCCAAGGGAAATGAGGTGTAGGGTCGGTCGTAAACGACACAAGAAACACTACTACCCGCAGGACTGTCCACACTCCACTATATAGTAACACCAAAACTAAACGTAACGGGACTATTGATTACTACAACTCGTAGAAGACAGATTACGAGAGGGTTGACTCGATAAAGTCGGTGGGCAGTTACAACTCGTAGAAAAGTACAAGGATGACCGGTATTTGTACAGGAGAAACTTTTTTGTAAATAAGTCAAGAAAACGGGTAAAAAATTAACCTAATAAACGACAAAACGAAACGAAACTGTAAGTCAACATACTCGACAAATGTATACAACCTATAATTAGGGAATAACCAGTGTAGTAGACGTTTATAGAAGAGGGTAATTTGTCCGACTAAAACAAAACAGTTACCAAAGGAAACGACAAGTCAGTAAAAATTGTAACTAAGGGTAAAGTCTCCGTAACTCTTAGTATTATAGAGCATAGACGTTACAACGTTTTAATATTAAAGAAACCGTCTCTCACACTTAACAGTCGTTTTGATTCTGGTGTTTTGTTCCCTTTAAAAAATTTACAGCTGTCAAATCTCCAATTACTTCATCCAATTGTTTTCGAGACTGAAGTAACTAACAAAAGGTTTTCTACGAAAAATTTCGACCAAGGTTCAGTTCTAAATTGACAATTATAAAACAGTATTTTACACAGACACAATTTAGAGAGAGAGAGGAAGGTCCGTTGTTCTTCGGAACGTTAAGAGTAAACATGTTTGTGACCTTTGATCAACCTAAATTTTTTATTTTATAACAAATTACCGAAGTATCAACTTAATTCACCCTTGTATCGTAACAGTGACTACTCGACAATTTATAGTAAATTGACTTGAAACAAATATTTTCCACATACCAATGACACCAGATCGATCACCAACATGTACACTTGTAAAAAATTTAATTCTCTAAATGACAAAAATTCTTTCGAGTATGAAGGGACTTTATGATTTAACTCTACTAGAACCATATTACTCCTATAATAATATATGGTACGGGATAAACTACAGTGTCATAAAATAATTATACAAAGTTCGTGTGTACACATAATACTTATTGTTTGGACGACTTAATCTCGTTTCTCTCTCATCCTCCTCACCTATCTGTTCTTCTTGTTATTAATAGTCCCAAGAAAAAGAGTTTTGATTTTAAAACCTTCTTTTTTTAATAGAGACCCTATTAAAATCTCAAATAGACACTTCGACACTACGGTGAGGGGGACCTCCGAGAACGAGAGAAAGAGTGGGACTTGAGGACGTTCTCATGGTCACCAGGGTTCAGTCCCTCCGTCCCGAGTTCGTTAGACGGTCTTGTAGATGGAATACCGAATGTCTGATGGAGGGACGAGAGTACCTGTGACGGACCCTGACACAGTCGACCAAAAAGTGGGACCCAACTACTGATGTGAGTCTCCAGTTCTGATTGTCCACATATATGAAGGACCGGTACTTTTGAAGGTATTTTTAATAAGAAGGGAGGTCCCTACGAGGAAAGGTCAGAGGATATGAAAGAGAATCTGAGTCGTGTTCTAGAAGAACTTCGACTACTACATCTATGACCTGAATGTTTCTACGATAGTTATGTCAGTAGGGACCGAAAGAACAGAATGTCATTAAAAACTGAGTAAGATTAATAGTATAACAGGTTTAGAACGTCTGTTTAGGATAATTGAACGACGGTGGGGAGGGGTGTGAAACATACTCTCTGGGAAGTGAACGATATTCATTAATGTTTAGATAAGTGACTTAATTGAGAAACGGCCAGAGAAATACCTGTACTTTCGATGTACGTAAAGGTTTTGGTTTAGACATAATTTAGTTTGTATATACCGAACTCTCTCTGATAAGGATACTCTTAAGGTCTACCTCAGTAGGGACTCTATGGACGTACGTTCAATTAACGTAGAGACCGTCGAGGACAACCAACTCGACCCTATTCTTAGAGAGGAGTCACTAGTCGAGTGTGGGATGAGTTTGTGGTTCAGTGCATACGGTAATAGATTAGGATGTAGGGGTAAGTCTACTAAAGGCAAATGTTCCTGGTTACATTCCCTGTTGCCCCAGTTATTTTCCGACGACTATAGTCAATAAAGGGTTTGTTTAATGTTTCTTCATTGTAGTTCTTGACGATCCGAAAGACATAAGAGTTCAGGTAAGGTCCATGGTTGGGGTTACCTTCCCTATCTGTTCTTGTGTGGTTATATATAAAAGAGACTGAATGGCTGAGAGGTACATTCGTTTAGTCACTCTCCTTGACTTTCGTCCGTGATAAATGTCTCCGGGAGGTCAGTCTGTTCAATCGGAAAATCACACAGCAAGTGTAATAGGGGATGGATACGAGACGCCGTTCAAAGAGGATTTAGACAAGAGTGAAAAATAGCTTTGTCAAAAGAAATCGTGTACCGATGTGAGAGAACGTAAGAAGTGACCGTAGAGTAGACAGAATAATATTCTAATAGTAGTATTCAACCTCCTGAGTCCCGGTCCCGTTAGTCCTTACCAACATTTCCTTTTCTTATTTTGACTGAGGTATGATCTACAAAGAAAATGAGATCGAAAACGTGAGATAACGAAAACGAATCTCAATTCTTACAACGGATATCGAACTTTACATGTCCTGTCGGGTAAGAGTTCCGAGACCGGAGATTTCCATCCTGTGAAAAGGTAGGTATATCTCTATTTTTCAACGTCTTGTCTCTTGTAAACAGAACAATCTCAAAATATCCTTTTAACACTAGACTGGAGATACCTATAGATGTCTTTGTTTCCTAAGAGTGTGGTTCTTCAAGGATTGTTGGTTGGTGTGGTGAGGGAGTGGAACGGAAATTTTTTACGAAAGAACTTTGGGAAGTCTCTCAAGTCCTAAACCCCCCTTCGTACTGTGCAGAGGAACGTACCGAGACGTTATTTAGGAAAAGTCGAGGTTTGAGGTCACAAAGTTAACCAAAGAAGAGTGACACCAAACCGGACCGGAGTGGTCCGGGTGGTACAAGGTGACCCATTGTACCATATACTGTCAAGTCTCTAATACCCTAGGAATTAAAATCAGTCATTTTGAGATACTGGGACAAGGGAAGTAAGTGTGTCAAACTTCTTTCATTCTGTAGGAAGATCGAAACAAAAATAGAAAGATGGTCCAGAATATTTGAACAAGTAAAAAGAATTGAATAATGAAATTAAGTAAGCCAAAGATGACCTATTTAAGTTACGGGAAGAAAGGATGATGTTTTCTCTAAGGAAGAGGTTTAAAGGAGTGACTAGTTATATCATCTCGGTTGAAGATAGGAGTTAACCCGTAGACAATGTTAAAGACACAGACAGTGACCAGATCCTTGTGAACTTTTCTTCTTAGTACGGAATAAGAAAAAATATGTTTATCCTATTAAAAGTTTTGTATTAAAATTACATAATTAATTCGCCGGTTAAAAGATCTTGACACCCTTACCATGGTTTTCTAGGATTACACTTTACATATGTTACATACTATAAAAGTGTCAGGTATTTAAGTCCCTACGTTTTTGTAATTTGAAATGAAAAGATGGAGACTGGAACTTAAAATGAAGTTCCTGTGTATACTGACTTCTATTTCTTACCGAAACCAGGTCAAGAAGACCAAAAAGGGAGGTCACTCAAGTCTTAAACTTACTGTTCTGAAGAAAGTTAAGTAACTCAACGTACATTCACACCCTCCTTTCGTACTCAGTGAAAGTTTAATTCCGTGACCTCCGCTTGTGACTGACCTGGACTTTTATAAGACAGGTGTACCTACAAGTGACTCTACATCTACTACACTAAAAAAAAAAACAGACAACAGTAGACGAGTGAGACCGTAGACGTGTATTCCCACATAAACGTAGACGAGTTACCAAAAATTCAACTGCGAAACGAAGTCTGACTGGTTCTTGAGAGATTCCGGTGGTTTCGTATCGTCGGGTACAGACGAAATGGGTCTCGATATCTTCCACCCCTTCCTAACCTTCTCTGTAGGCACACATTCAGGGAAAATGTACCTCTGTCTGTGGTCGGGGATTACTATAAGGAGAAAGGAATCCTCCTTCTCTTTCTTATCTACTGTCATCCGTTAAGTTCCCTTTTTGGTGTAAGAGACACGTATATTTAAACAGTCGAATTGGAAATTTGTTTTGACTTGTTTAAAAGGAATGACACTGTAACGAATCTTCGAAAATCTACGACCACATGTAATACTTAGAGGGTTCTCCCCTACATAGTTACGTCGTTCATAGATCAAATAAACTTTTCGAGAGGACTTTGTTTGTCAGGGATCTTTAGATAAACCCTTTGACGAGGTTATACAGGGCGGTAGTGACCGGCCAAAACAATAAGTTAGTGGTTGTGTTAAGTCCCATGTCTGGTCCCATACTCCATCACACTGAGACAGATTCTTAGATCGGAAAATAAAGTTAAGTTTTCAGAGGAAATATGGTGGAGTTTGTTATGTGTGTACCCTTGGAGGTCCCTATTTATTTACCCTTATCTCTTCTAACTCGTTACAGGTTGAAGAAGGGAGAAGAGGAAAAGACTGATTGACGAGTCCAGTTCTGTCTCAAGATCGTTATTCCGACCTTCGTCCCACATACCCGTTCTCATGACCTGTAATTCACCTCATTGGTGAGGACCAAAGACAGTGATTAACACACCGAGACCAGTTATTACATGAAGTGGAAAGACCCGGAGGTAAAGGAGTAAAACATGACTCCTGAAGACTCATTACTTCCCTCTCCAACCCTAGTTGAAAGGCAAGATTACTAGGAGACAGATCACTGGTAGCAGTAACAGACCACCTAGATGGATCTTCCGACAGTCTATTCTTAGTAAGGAGTATGGCGAAGGCATCGTCCTCCTTAATTATAATTGTTGAAGTACATAAATGTGACGTGAAAGGTTGGTCAGGTAAGACTTCCTCTAGTCGGGATCCTAAAGAAACCTTCCTTACTACGATTTCGACTTCGAGGTCATGAAACCGGTGGAGTACGTTTCTCAACTGAGTAACCTTTTCTGAGACNCGAAGGCATCGTCCTCCTTAATTATAATTGTTGAAGTACATAAATGTGACGTGAAAGGTTGGTCAAGTAAGACTTCCTCTAGTCGGGATCCTAAAGAAACCTTCCTTACTACGATTTCGACTTCGAGGTCATGAAACCGGTGGAGTACGTTTCTCAACTGAGTAACCTTTTCTGAGACTACGACCCTCCCTAACCCCCGTCCTCCTCTTCCCTTACTGTCTCCTACTCTACCGACCTACCGTTGTGCCTGAGCTACCAACACTCAGACTCACTTGAGGCCCTCGACCACTACCTGTCCCTCCGGACGCACGACACTAAGTACCCTAGTGTTTCTCAGCCTGTGTTGACTCGCTGACTTGACTTGACTTGAATGTCAATAAATTAGGGAAGTGGTGGTAATGAAGTAGACTAGGAATCTTATCGACTATATCTTGTTCCTAACGATAAGAATGTTTGTTGTTTTGGTTTGAAGTCTATAAATAGGTTACAGTAGATTGACAACCCGAAGTGTCCACCACGGTACCATTTCTCAGGCGGACGGTTACGTTCTCTGTACCCAAACTAGGGATCCAGCTCAGTTCTTCTAGGGGACCTCATCCTTTACCGTTGGGTGAAGTCATAAGAACGGACCTTTTAAGGTGACTGTCTCCTCGGAATACCGAATGGCAAGTACCCCAACGACCTGTTCTGACTCGTTGACTCGTGTGTGTGTGTAGATTGACAATTCACTGTCTTGACTCGAACTTGAGACTGGAAAGGTAATCTTAGGGTACTCATAAATTACTACACCACAAAGGAAAGGTAAGACTTTGAGGTCGTCGTTCATTAAACGAGGTAAGAGGTAACGACGGTCTGTTAGTGAGGTCCCTTTCACCATGAGTAATAAAAAGACTTCCCTTTTGTGTTACAATTAAGTCTGTTGTATTATTAAAATACCAGACTTACTTTTTTTATAAAAACGAGGACAGTTTAAGTTAAATATAGTATTCTGATTTATTTTTAAAATACGTGACCCACTTCCTTTATATCTCTCTTTGACAGGAGTCGCCAGTTCGAATTTAATAGACGGTAAACTTACTCAAGTAAAGGGTCTCTCAAAGTAGTCCGAAAAATTAATTCTCGTTTCACAAGTAGATCTCAGTCATTAAACGGTCACTGGAGAAGAATTGTGAGACCAGATTCCACTGTATTTACTGTTACCCTAAAAGTTTATTTTTTGTAGTTCGAGAACGTTTATGACCCGGGAAGTCAAGTCATTGACCCAGTGCCCTTTCTCCGCTGGATTCGTTTTGTGACTATAAAATCAGTTTAAAGAGGGGATTTACATTTCCAAATTTCAAACTGTCTTTTAATATAACCTCTAACTTCTGTGTACCATTGTACATATTCGTTCTTATACATACGTTTATATGGATATATATATCTAAATACACACACATATGTGTGTGTGCACAAATATATTATACTCGTACCTTTTTTAGGTTTTTATGAAAGATTCAACAGTTATACTACAATAATATCTTCATCAACTTTCACTCCACCTCCCTTCCGTTACACCCTTTTTCTCTCCTCTGTTTTCTTTTTCCTTTTTTCTTAACTTGGGGTTTCTCTTTCGTACTTATGTATTGAAAATAAGGGAATCACTGAAAATATATTGACACATGTTAGTTTTAAGTTCCTTTTATTACATCACCCTCTAACTACTCTATGATTTAGTAAACGCTCGAGACTTCTTGTTTGTGTACAGTCCACCAACGTTTTCTACCTCGACCTCTCGACCCGTCTCCGGACTCATTCCTTCCGAGTTACTTCTGACGTTTCCTCGGTTCCGAAGGAGGACTTCGGTTCCCTCCCGGAGGTCCTCTCACTGACCAAGTTTGAGTCTAAAATCTGTGCAGTAAGACAGTCACTAATCTACCCCCCACCCCTCCTCCTTGATTACTACATTCACTCTCCACCACTCAAGGATGTGGTCCCGTCCCATTACCCTAACCAACCTTCGTACCTCAAGTCTTTTTTTTCTACGATATTGGTAGTAATAAAGTGGATCATTACGAAATGTGTAAATGATGATAATGATGTAATAATGATGGTGATATTGAATTGACGATGATAAATTAGTATGACACATGATCCGGGACACAGTTCTTGAGATAAAAAACAATAGAATTGTTGAAATCGTCATTGGAACGTTGATCCGACGACGAAAAAAAAAAATTCAAAATTTATTGTAAAATTAGTAAGTTGATAATTTAATCTTTTGTCTAGGTTACTACTGATTGTTTCCGACCCATTTCACACCCCTTTGTCTCTGAGTGTTCTGTCACATTTAAACATATGTAAAAAGACATCTAGTGAAACCGTTATACATGGTTCAGAGTTTGATATTTAAAGTAAATGGTCATTAAGATCAAAATTCTACAAAATTCCTATAGTGATCATCCGACGGGTGACAATGTGTTTCTTAGTGAACTCCGTACTCTTTCACCGGGACCGTTTCTTTTCTTAGTTTGTCTATAGTGTTAGACGGTCTGTTTGTGCCGAACGTTTCGTTCGGTACTACTCGCTGTCTTTGATGGCTGTGAGTTTAATAAAATTGTGCTTGAGTAAGTATGGGTTTATAGGGGGTAAATGACAAAGATGTCGTTTAAGGGGGTTTAAGTATATAAGGGTTCCAGTCTAAGGTTCAATAAGATCGTTGAGTTAATCAAATGTTTAAGAGTGGAACGGGTCTATATGTATAATCACATATGGGATTTTGGAGAGGTTCTGATTGAGGTCGGAGATTTGAGGTGATTCAGGGTAGTGATTAGTAATCTTTTTAAGTTTAGTTTGGTGAATACGCTATAGTTGAGTGTGGTTAATCCTACTGATAATCTTTTTTTTTTTTGTGTCTTTTATTATTCACAACCACTGCTACACCTCTTGTACCCTGAGAACACGTGACAACTGCCCTTACCTTTTACCATACTGGTAATACCTTTTGTCATTCTACCAAGGAGTTTTTTAATTTTTATCTTAATGGTGTACTAGGTTTTTAGGGTCAAGACCCATTTATCGTTTTTTTTAACTTTCGTCCTAAAAACTTCTCTATAAACATGTGTGTACAAGTATCGTAATAAGTGTTATCGGTTCTTCATTGGGTTGACGGGTAGATGTCTACTCATTTATTTGACCTTATATTTTGTGTATGTTACCTTATAATGAGTCGGAATTTTTTCTTTCCCTTAGGATCGTGTACGATGTGTACTTACTTGGAGTTTCTGTAATACGATTTACTGTTTTCGGTCAGTAATTTTTTCTTTTTTTTTACGGTTTACTAAGTGAATATACTCTATAGATCTCATCAGTTTAAGTGTGTTTGTCTTTCCTTTGAACCACCAATGGTCCCAGACTCCCTCTCTTCCTTACCTCTCGACGACAAAGTACACATCTCTTCAAATTAAAACGTTCTACTTCTTCAAGGCCTCTAAACAACTTGTTTCACTCACACGAATTGTGGTGATTTGATGTGTGAATGTTTCCCCACTTTACCATGTAAAGTACGATACACAAGAAACGATGTTAATTTTTAAGTTTTGTGTGAGATTCGGGCAAAGACATTGGAGGGAGAAACCTCTGTGATGACTGTGGTAGCTCTGTCACGACAGAGTGAGTTTTGTTCAAGTATTTGCGTCCCGAAATAACGGTCACCGGGATGGATTACCAGAACCTCCCCGAAACTGTCACACGACTCGAGTGTCCGTCCGGTGCTCAAGAGTTCGCCGTCCCCAGTTCTTATGCCCAAAACCTCGACATGGAACGGCGAGTGAATAATACTTTAAACCCCTTTATATACTTTAAGAGACTGGGAGTAAAAAAAGTGGATCCCTGTCCCTTATTCTTATAAATGACGTACTTCGGTTGCTCTCATAACTTTTCCTACTTACTTTTACAGACCGTACCACGACTCGTCGGCCATTCATCCACGAACGAATTACGTCGTCGACTATAACGAGGCACGGGTGTTTAAGGTGGGTGAGTGATGAAGGTAGTAGGACTTCCTTTTAACCCTTCACAAGGACGGGGGACTCGGACTACAAAGGAAGGACAAATAAAGGAATTGGTGGTAAATAATTCGAGGATGTTTCTCAGTCCGAGACTTTCTCCACAACCCTTACACTACTTCTCCGCGAGGTAGGTTTCTTCTCCCCTCGTACGGCGGTTTGTCGTGTCTCTTCAACTCCACCCTCTCCTCCACGACTCTCATCTCTCCCGTGTTCTGGTAGGTGGACGTCCCGAGGTTTAATTTTGCGGTCTGAATGCCTGGACAATAATTCACTGTAGACGTCTTTTTATTTTATTGTTATTATTGTTTTTCCACCAAAGTAAGACCCTCGAACTTTTATTCGACCTATTACCTTGGTCTTTGTCTTGCATAGTCAAAACAAAGGAAAAGTGTTCGGGAAAAACGAAAATTTTTATCAAGGTGGGGTACATATACACACACACATTATAAGGTCATATACGTGTCTTATATACATATATGTTGTATATAAGTATATAACGCACATAACACATATATATGTTATCTTACAGTAAGTCGGGATTTTTCCTTACTTTATTACAATAAAAATCGTTGTACATACTTCTTCCGTTACCGTGGGGTGAGGTCATGGCGGACCTTTTAGGGTACCTGCCTCCTCGGACCACCCGACGTCAGGTACCCCAGCGACTCTCAGCCTGTGTTGACTCGTTGAAGTGAAAGTGAAAAGTGAAAGTACGTAACCCTTTCCTTTACCGTTAGGTAAAGAGAACGGACTTCTTAGGGTCGCTGCCTCCTCGGACCACCCGACGACAAATACCCCAGTGTGTCTCAGCCTGTGTTGACTTCGCTGAATCGTCGTCGTCGTCGTACCTGGATCTCTAGTGGTATGATTCACTTCATTCAGTTTCTGTTTTTAGTATACTATAGTGAATAAACACCCTAGATTTTTTAATACGTTTACTCAAATAAGTGTTTTATCATTGACTGAGTGTCTGTTTCCTTTGTTTGAATACAATGGTTTTCCCTTTCTCCCTCCCCATTTAATCCTCAAACCCTAATTGTATATGTGCGATGATATATATTTCGTCTATTTGTTCCTGGATGACATTTCGCGTCTCTTGATGTAATAGAACATTATCGGATATTACCTTTTCTTAGACTTTTTAATGTGTACACACATATATATGTATGTCTACATACGTACACATATTTCGATTCAGTGAAATGTCATATCGTCTTTGATTATGTTGTAACATTTAGTTGATATAAAGTTGATTTTTTATTATTAAGGTGGTCAAGTTTAAGTACAATTCTATTAGGTCTTTGTTCTCACACTGATCGGAACTCTGAAAGGAGACGGAATCTTTTTACTTGATTGACCCACGTGGTGCACTTTGGGAAATTATACTAGAAGGTAAAAAGGAGTATCGTGGAGACGTTCACCTCCACCACAATGGTGAAAGGTCCACTACCTTTCCTCCGGCTCTGTAAGATGTTAGACGGGGTACAGTGTGTCGACGAGTCACATTCTCGAGTCCAACCATACTGGACTTAGGACACAATTAAGGTTAGAGAGTGGGAGGATCCTGACACTGTCGAGAAGTCGACATCCACAGAATAATAAGAGTTTAGGAAGTCCCCTTTTTTTTTTTATCAAGGTTCTCATTACAAAAAACCTCTGTGAAAAGATTTAACCTTTCTCTCCTGTGTGTCACTGACTCTCTTAGAATTTAAACGTTCGTAGGGTTCAAAACGTTGGTTTATCAAGTGTTCTCTTTTCGATAATATTTATAATGTTGTTCAATTTGAAAGAAAGTTCTGTCAAGATTTAAGGTACGGGTACTTATAGATTTTGGACCCTTGACGCTTAACCATAGGTATGTTACTACACAATTGTAAGTGTCAAGTAAGAAAGAGGACGAAGTCACCACCTTTTCTAATTATATAGTAAGTCAATTATGGTTCATATTAAATAAAGGCTTCACCATACAAAGGAAATGTTGTAGTTTAGACCGTCGAGATTCGACACGACAAGACAGTCGACCTTATTACGGAAATTACTTGAACAGAGATCTTATAGTTTACACATTAGACGATGTACTGAACGTCGAGATGACGAGTCTGGGAACAGTAGACCGGAGGACCGAGGACGTTAGTTCTCTTTCTTAGACAGGGAACTGAGACTGGAAGTTATTCGGTGTTTCGTCAATGGTCTTATACGTTCCAATCAAGATCAAATGAGTACCGCGTTGAGACTCGTGTTATTACTTGTTTTTGACCCGTCTCGTGGTCGGTACTTCACGAGACGGGAGGTGTCTGTTATAAGATGTCTTGGTGACTTAAGTGGAGCGGGGGAATAGGGTTCTTCAACTCGTACCAGTGTGCTCTAGGATTGTGAGAGAGAGGATCCCGGGAATAACCCACTACGAACCTACGAGGTTTTGGTTGTGACACGGGTCGTTGATCCGAAATGGTAAGACGGTATATCGGGGTCAGGGAATACTGTCAAATTAAGTAGATCGGTAATACGAAAATTCTTGGTTATTTCCGTTCGGTTTTTATATACGAGGCGGTTATCGTTATTAACATATATAAGTGAGTAAGTAAGTGAGGTAGACTAGGAAAGGAGTGAACTTATGGTGGTCTGGAGTTCTGACTGGACTCCAGGGTCTCGAACTTGAAACACAGACTAGAGGGGGTCACTTTCGAGTCCGACACATTTAACCCGAATTCCTTGACACATTTAACCCGAATTGGTTAAATATATTGTTTTTTTCAATAACTTATGAACATATAAGGTCGTAATAAGACCCAACGTTTCTTGTTGTTTTTTGTCTGTCCTTTTTTCTCGACAAATAGAGTACCTCAAAAGTAAGACACCCCACCTTGTCTAGTATTTACTTTACTAATTCAATATGTTTCACTACCTACGATTTGTCTTTAGATTACTTCCTTTCACTTACCCCCTCCTCTTGAGTTGAGGTTTTCCATAGGAGTTTCTTGTGACATTTCGTTGATATGAGGTTTTTTTAGTTTATAATTATTTTTTATTTTTTTCTTTCGGAGTGAACCCTTCGCTATGAAATCGTTGCTGGATTTACTTTACTTCCTCTCCGACGATCAACTCGACGGAGCCCATCCTTCGTAACAGTCTACTTTTTCAGTACCTCTCGTTCTCAAAAACTCAGTGCGTCGAGAGAGATGGTGACCGATCAAATCTGTCCCAGTCATATAACGTAGAAGGGACTCGGAGGTACGAGAGTAGACTTTTTATCTCTGTTCTCGTCAAAAGAGTTTCCTAAAGACTCTAAAGTTACACTACTATATGTATTTTGTAGACAGTAAAGTATCATCGAGTTAGTCACGATATCCATCTATTAAGCATTCATCTCTCTACCCGTCTAAATGTTACCCTACATTAGGAACTTCTATGTTACTCTATCCTGTCCTATTCTATCTTCTCCCCTTCTGTCCTGTTCTGTCCTATGGGTTTCTACTCTGTGTCCAAAGATCTCTCTGTTGTCTATAGATCCAGGTGTTTAAGGACGAAATAATAAACCGGAAAGGTGTCGACCTCGTAGGTCCATAACATGGGTATTAATCTAAAGACTAGATAGGGGATTTGGCTCGACATTGAGATTTTTAATCACACTGGAACCTGTTCAGTGAGTCACAAAGTCCTAAAATGAGGGGAGTAGTAAATTTCACTTGTTCCGTATGATTCTTTAATGATGCGGAAGTGATCTAGAGAATTATATCCAAAGTTATTCCAGGTTTTAAACAAAAGTACCCGAAATGATGAAGATTTATTTCTTCAGTATTGATAAATAAGTTTTCCTACTTACCAAGAGGAAAAGAACTTTTGTCACTCGATGAATTATAAATAACTCGTGGTTGATATAGATACTGGAGAAACATCTTCTCAATTTTGTTTCTTTATACGTTGTTACTTTTGTTAATTTTAAAAAATTTGTTTATATGTAACAGGGTCTGTAAAAACAATACATAAGTGTGACGATATAAATTTTACCTATTGGTTGTTTCTGGATAACATCTAGTGTACCTTGAGACAAGTTACAATACACGGTCCGACCTATCCTCCCCCAAAACTCCCTCTCACCTATGTACATATATATGTACCGACTCAGGGAAGGAACAAGACGACGACGATTCAGCAACGATTAGTCGATGTGGGGTTATGTTTTACGAAAACCACAATTTTTATAATTTTAAATATTTTATTTTCTTTCAGATATAGGAGTGGAGAATATAAACGTTTACAATGGTAGACTTTTATAGAAGATACAGTCAAAAAGTATGTACATGTTCACATTTCAATGGAATTAAAGTTCAAAAAATTCAAATGTGATCCGTTATTTTTAATTAAGGTGAACTGATTATTAGTGTTTTTGGAAAACTTACTGGTAGGTTTTATACTCTGTTTGTTTATTCTTTTTTATACGGTTATGGAAAGGGAATAGAGGTATGCTACTGTATGATATTTAATATTTGAATACTGGTAAGTAAGTAAGTATGGACCTTCATTAATACCTCTCTGAAAGTTTATACAGTTTCGATACCAAAAAGGTTATCAGTACATACCTACATTCTCACCCTGGTATTTTTTTTCGACTCGCGACTTCTTGTATACGGAAACTTGACACCACGACCTCTTCTAAGAACTCTCAGGGAGTGTGTCGTTCCTCTAGTTTGGTCAGTGAGGACTTCCTTTAGTCAGGATTTATAAGTAATCTTTCTGACTACGACTTCGACTTCGAGGTTATGAACCGGTGGACTGCACTTCTTGACTGAGTAAACTTTTCTGGGACTACGACTCTTTCTGACTTCCGTCCTCCTCTTCCTCTACTGTCCTGCTCTACCAACCCACCGTTGTGGTTGAGTTATCTGTACTCAAAGTCGTTCGAAGTCCTTGACCACTACCTCTCCCTTCGGACCGCACGACGTCAGGTACCCCAACGTTTCACAGTCTGTGCTAACTCGCTGACTTGACTTGACTCTCTGTTTGTACATTCTTAGGTGTAAGTCCCTTGTGCTTATACAGTTCTGGGAACGGAACTCTTTCGTGTCAGATCATCCTCTCTGTTCTCTTTTTTTGACGATTGTATGAGTTACTATTTACGTATTGGTTACACTTATGTACTATGTCCAAATGGTAAATTTTTTTTCCAACTATTTAGTCGGGTACTAGTTAGTTTCTAAAGTGTCTTCGTTATGTAAATTCTTTAAAAGTTTTACTCGAACAGCCCTTCTGTCAAAAAGTCGTTTACACATAATGTGAGTTTTAAAAAATTTTTCATTATCAGTAAAGTTCCACTCCCCTTATGTCCATTAATAGAAAAGAGAACCAAGAAAAAGGTCTAACTCAGGTTTAGTACAAAATAAAGTGAGTAGTCTATCACTACGTTATTATTACGTTTTACTTGATACAAGACAAACACAAATTCCAGGAATTAACAATGTATCAATTTCGATTAAAAAGAAATTAAGTAGACTTCATTATCGACAGACCATTGATTTTTCCATCTTTACATTAGAAATCAAAGGTCCATCTCTTCATTATGTGATAAGTCAAGTCGAGTCGTCGAGTCAGCACAGACTGAGAAACGCTGGGGTACTTAGCGTCGTACGGTCCGGAGGGACAGTAAGTGGTAGAGGGCCTCAAGTGAGTTTGAGTGCAGGTAGTTCAACCACTACGGTAGGTCGGTAGAGTAGAAGACAGTAGGGGAAAAGGAGGACGGCGGTTAGGGAGAGTCGTAGTTTCAGAAAAGGTTACTCAGTTGATTAGCGTAGTCCACCGGTTTCATGACCTCAAAGTCGAAATTGTAGTAATGAAGGTTTCTTGTGGGTCCCGACTAGAGGAAATCTTGCCTGACCAACCTAGTGGAACGTCAGGTTCTCTGAGAGTTCTCGGAAGAGGTTGTGGTGTCAAGTTTTCGTAGTTAAGAAGTCACGAGTCGAAAGAAGTGTCAGGTTGAGAGTGTAGGTATGTACTGGTGTCCTTTTTGGTATCGGAACTGATCTGCCTGGAAACAACCGTTTCATTGCAGAGACGAAAAGTTATACAATAGATCCAACCAGTATTGAAAGGAAGGTTCCTCATTCGCAGAAAATTAAAGTACCGACGTCAGTGGTAGACGTCACTAAAACCTCGGGTTTTTATATTTCAGACTGTGACAAAGGTGTAGATAAAGGGTACTTCACTACCCTGGCCTACGGTACTAGAAGCAAAAGACTTACAACTCGAAATTCGGTTGAAAAAGTGAGAGGTGAAAGTGAGTGTAGTTCTCCGAAAAATCGAGGAGAAGTGAAAGACGATATTCCCACCACAGTAGACGTATAGACTCCAATAGCTATAAAGAGGGTCGTTAGAACTAAGGTCGAACACAAAGAAGGTCGGGTCGTAAAGAGTACTACATGAGACGTATCTTCAATTTATTCGTCCCACTGTTATA
>SJYO01038983.1:11752151-11817022 GCA_006410555.1 Capra ibex | reverse complement strand
CTTCCGAAAGAATAGAGAAGAACGATAAGAGACCTTGAGACGTACGAATATAGAAAGGAAAAGAGAAAACGAAAAACGAAGAAAAGAAAAGTGTCGATAAACATTCGGGAGGGGTCTGTCGGTAAAACGAAAAAACGTAAAGAAAAGGAACCCCTACCAGAACTAGGGACAGAGGACATGTTACAGTGCTTGGAGGTAGGTATCAAGTAGTTCGTGACATAGATAGTCTAGATCAAGGAATTTAGATAAAGAGTAAAGTGACACTTTAGTATTCTCTAAACTAAATCCAGTATGGACTTACCAGATCACCAAAAGGGATGAAAGAAGTTAAATTCGGACTTAAACTGTTATTCCTCAAGTACTAGACTCGGTATCAGTCGAGGACCAGAACAAAAACGACTGACATATCTCGAAGAGGTAGAAACGGACGTTTCTTATGCTAGTTAGACTAAAGCCACAACTGGTAGACCACTACAGGTACACATCTCAGAAGAGAACACAACAACCTTCTCTCACAAACGATACTGGTCACACACGAGAACCGTTTTAAGATAATCGGAAACGGGACGAAGTAAGGTATAAGGTTCCGGTTTAAACGGACAATGAGGTCCACAAAGAACTGAAGGATGAAAACGTAAGGTCAGGGGATATTACTTTTCCTGTAGAAAAAACACACAATCAAGATTTTCCAGAACATCCAGAAGTGTCTTGGCAAGTTGAAGTCGAAGAAGTCACAATGACCAACCTCGTATCTGAACCTAATGACACTATAACTTACCAAACGGAACCTCTGCTTGTCTCTAGTAAGACAAAAACTCTAACGTAGGTTCATGACGTAAAGTCTGAGAAAACAACTGGTACTACCGATGAGGTAAAGAAGATTCCCTAAGGACGGACGTCATCATCTATATTACCTCAAGTGACTAAGGATCTTACAGTTGTAAGTTAGAAAGGTAGAGGACAAACTGGTGAAGGTTAAACGGAACTAAGTACCTGGACTGCAAGGTCCAAGGATACGTTATAACGAGAAATGTCGTAGCCTGGAGTGAAGATAGTGGTCAGTGATGACCCATAACAAAAACGAAACCGAGGTAGGGAAGTAAGAAAGACCTCAATAAAGAGGAGACTAGAGGTCGTCGTATAACCCGTGGATGACTGGACCCCTCAAGGAGAAAGTCATAGGAAAGTAAAACGGAAAAGTATGACAAGTACCCCAAGAGTTCCGTTCTTATGACTTCACCGAACGGTAAGGGAAGAGGTCACCTGGTGTAAGACAGTCTGGAAAGGTGGTACTGGGTGGGTAGAACCCACCGGGGTGTCCCGTACCGAATCAAAGTGACTCAATCTATTCCGACACCAGGATCACACTAATCTAACTGAATAAAAGACACTAATACCAAAGTCACACGGACGGGAGACTACGGGAGAACGTTGTGGATGTCATCATCGATCATCCATAATGGTACATGATCCATCTTTCGTCAGGTCTTTGAAGACGTCCAAGGTCATTCGTGATAGGGAATTTCTTCTACTCTGAATATATCTAGATTCAGGGAGGAGTAAGAGGTAGGATCCAGAACGTAGAATGGGTCAGGTACATGGAGTATGAAGATAGTAGAGACTTATATGACACGACTAGTCACGAGAGAGGATACTGACGTCAAAAATTTAACAAAGGGTTTGAAGATGTGTACGAAGTTTTGGATGGAAGAAAACATTACGGAGGATGAAGATCTTTCACTTCATCCTTGTTCTGTACAGACAAGTGAAAGAAGGGTATTTCTCTTAGTTTCTCGGAATTCTTTCCCGTTAAGCTCGTCCCGATGGAGTCGGGTGACGGAACGAAACCTCTCGGGAAACCTGTACAATGAGGACGTCGAGACTAGGGGTCATTAGGGAGGATTGTATAACACACTAAGTTGAGAACAGAAGGAGTGAAAGATAACTCCCATTCATTCGATGTGAGGAGGAGACCGGACCGGATTCCCTAAGGATTTTATGTGAGGGATACCATTGTGTCAGTGACCCGTTGAATTTGTGTTCTTATGGGTAAGACACATCACTATAACTAAGATAGTATGATTGATCTTCGAAACAGACCGATCTCTTATTAAAACGTTAAAATGAAGTACGAAACAATATGTTCGAGAGTTATTTTTACCTTTTTAGTATCAATACTAAGTTGTTTATGTTAAACGTTTTGTTTTTCATAAACTCTGTGTTAGGTTTAAAATAACTTAAGAATGATGTGCGGTCCGTAATATGGAGTACCGCATGCACAAGATCACGTCCTTTGTCTTATTAATAAATGTTTATTTTTCCCCTAATTGGTAACCTATTTCTGGACGGAGACCGTACTTTTTACTTATGAACCACAGAAGATCTCTTTGAGGAGTACCAAATTAGGTATTTACACTAGGACTGTTATGGTCTAAACCGACTTATGGGCAGGTGATACGAGTGTTGTATGGGATTGGGATAATTGTGTAAAGAACAATAAAACTTTAATAGATAAATATAAAGATAGAGAGGACTATAACACTCGAAGAGTGTCTGTCCTCAGTATAGAGTATACTAAAAATCCTAAATTGTGTTCAATTAGTAGGTCGCTATCCAGTAATTTTTGTTTATGTAGCGCAAAGGGACCACCGAGTCACCATTTCTTAGTTGGACGGTTACGTCCTCTGTACCCAAATTAGGGACTAGGTCCTTCTAGGGTGTGTGTCACCTCGTTGATTCGGTCCACCAGTGTTGAACCTCGGAGACGTTTCTTGGGTCCTTAACGTCGACGCGTAGGATCTCGGTTACGAGGTGTTGTTCCCTTCGGTGACACTGCTCGTCGGGTGTGTGGTGTTGATCTCTCCTCGGGGGTGAACGGCTTTGCTCTCTCTTCTGGCGCGTCGTTACTTCTGGTTCTTGTCGGTTTTTATTTAATATTTTTCGGTTTGTGTTACTGATGTTTGATAGTTTTGGTAAATGTCATCATGCCAGTGTAGGATTGGAGATATTTTACGGGTATTTAGAGAGGTGTATAACTAATTTGTACATCGGAGTTGTCTGAGACTTCTTTCATAAAGTTGTGTGTGTTTTTACAACCGTTTATAAGTGGATGTAGACCCAGTTAAGAGAAACCAGAAGGAGAAGGGATAGTTGAAAGTTTAACCCTATCCGATGGAGATTTTTAGACATACTTATACGTACTCCTTACCTTTTTTTTTGTGTGTTCCAATTGTCTACTAAGTAGGATATAGTTCTTTCGGTACAATTAAAGTTTTATCCATATAATAAACTCATCTTAAGTATCAAACACATACAAAACTTCTATTTGGTTTTTGAAGACTTATTACAGGACGAAAGTGCCCTAGTATGACTTATTATAGGAGGTTTTTGTCCTACCCCTCCCATCCCCCGTTCTTTAACCCTCCTCGGTGTGATATGTGGTTGGATCTGTCGTATAAGTTTTCGTCTCTGTAATGAAACGGCTGTTTCCAGGTAGATCAGTTCCGATACCAAAAAGGTCACCAGTACATACCTACACTTTCAACCTGACACTTCTTTCGACTCGCGGCTTCTTAACTACGAAAACTTGACACCACAACCTCTTCTGAGAACTCTCAGGGAACCTGACGTTCCTCTAGGTTGGTCAGGTAAGACTTCCTCTAGTCAGGACCCACAAGAAACCTTCCTGACTACGATTTCGACTTTGAGGTTATGAAACCGGTGGAGTACTTTCTCAACTGAGTAACCTTTTCTGAGACTACGAACCTCCCTGACCCCCGTCCTCCTCTTCCCCTGCTGGCTCCTACTCTACCGACCTACCGTAGTGGCTGAGTTACCTGTACTCAAACTCACTTGAGACCCTCAACCGTTACCTGTCCTTCCGGACTGTACGACGCTAAGTACCCCAACGTTTCTCAACCTGTGCTGTCTCGCTAACTTGACTTGACTCGTGATATGAGACGGTAGCTTCTTTCAGAATTCTTCTCGAATTCTAGGAGATCAGTTTTAGGTAGGGAGTAAACTCTTTCGTTCATGTAGTAAAATGTCATGGTATTTACTGTTAATAAACTATCCTACCCTAGTCCTCTCTCCACCCTTCCCCCAAGTTCTATCCCCTGTGTATACATGGGTACCGACTAAGTACAGTTACATACCGTTTTTGGTGATGTTATAACATTTCATTAGTCGGAGGTTAATTTTAATTATTTAAAATTTTTTATTTTAGTTGAATTTTAGTTTATTTATTTATTTATTTTCATACGGTCGAGATTCATTATAATTTCAAGAAGTTATTGTTAAAGGAAAAAATCTTGTACTTTTCTAGGAGGTTCTCTATTATACCCTATCTGATCAAGATAGTTTTCTCTTTATTCTTATTTATTTATTGTTTCAGTTGACAAAAAAAAAATTAGAACTATGTAAATTTCTCTTTGTCGTAAGTCTTAGTATGTTAGACGGGATTGGACCATGACTTATAAGTTCCACCAAAAAAAAAGTATAAAAGTTTATAAATTTCTAGATTGATTCTTTTTGTTGTCGTTCCAAAACATCTTTGCAGAGTTCAGAAAAGGAAAAATAGTATATATGATAAGAAAATATAAAGTGAGGTGAAGGGTGTGTTATATTTTCTTTTACCTCAAATGTGTAGAGGTTTTTTCATTCACCTCCCCACGTATTTTTCTTTTTATAATAACATTTTGTACGTACTTAACTTACATATTGTTAGAACTTTTATAAAATTTTAAAAATTATAAATTTTCTTAAATCGTGATTTTTTATTCTCTTCCTTTTGTTTTAATTGTACCAGATTGTAAAAATTTACCGTATTTTTTATTAGCTACTTTTATAGTCGGATTTTGTTATGACCAGTACGAGATTATCGTTTCAAAAGAAGGGGTTTCAAAGTTTTTATGGTTGACAGAGGGACCCACACGTACTGTTCAGTACAGACTGTTTAATGCGACGGATTGTACCGTCGGTCTTAAGAATCGTCCGGCGACACAATCCCAACAGTCATGTTTGGTCAGACGGTTCATTTCAGATTTTGGTACGGTTAATTTTCTGTGGCTATGAATCAGAAATTAGTATGTAATTTTTGTACTTTCAGTGAACAAGTGTTCTTATAAATTTACCTAAAATAAAAAAATTAAAGTTCGTGGATTATGAATCAACAGGTTCTCTGTTCAACTTCGTTGTGAAGTTCAGAGAGATTATATTAAATTTTTCCAGAAAAGTCTCACTAGAACAGTTTGAACGAAAACAGGAGTGATCACGAAAAGGGTTGTTATGAAAGATGTATCTCTTGAGTCCTTTGGGACAGACAGACAAGTTGGTGTAGGTCGTAGTAGACACAGTAAATACGTCTGATGGTTAATATAGTCGTTGCCTCCTAATTAGTTAATTCTAATGACAGGGTACCATTTTGACATCCTATTTAAAAGAGTGTTTTTAAAATATATCGTAAAAAATATCAGAAGTGTTATCAAGTCTGATATTTCTACTCCTTCAGATACTCACTCCTAAGAAATGTACCCGTGTCATATCAGTTTTGTCTTCATCCTGAATTGATAGTTTTTATATGGGGTCACCGATTATCCGACGGATCTATTGAGACAGAATTTCGGATTAAGCTCTGGGGTCCATGGACGTGTTTATGAGGAACAAATAAGTGAATAAGGATTTTGGGAGTGACGATTCACTTTTCGGTAATTTATTTTCTTTTTTTAGAGTAATTAAAATTACACTTTTATAATTACAAAGTTGAGTTAGTTTTTATCTCTGTTAAAAGTGTCCATCCTCTATTTAATTATGTTGGTGACTCGTTATTTTCGTAATTCAACAATGTACTTTTTAAGACAGAAAACAACTAGGGTGGGGTAAAGACTGAATAAGGATAGTAATAAGTCGATGACTGTAGAACTAAGAAGAGTACAGGATAAACCGTACTTTAAAGTCGTTATGGGGAGGAAGGAACCAAATCGAGACCGCAGATTGACTGACTAGTAAAAGAGAGAGAATTGGGAAATGTAATCGTCTCGACCACGACCATACTTATGAGTGAAAACTTAGGGTAAGAAGGAAGTTTTTTTGAGTTTATAATGTAGGACAAACTTGTAAAATGATAATCAGGACGTAGACTGTATATATAGTAAGGTTTATGTTACTATACGTGTTGGGAATATAAGGGTCCCTTAATACACCGATAGAATCCTGAAAAGAGTGAAATAAATACACCGTCGGAGGTATGGGATCCAATCCTAGAGGAACTTTTATTCTCGTTACGAAACAAGTAAAAACATAGGAGTTTGGAAATATGTGTTGAAACAATAAATAATAAATAACTCTCGAATGGTATATAAGTATGAGATTTGGTCTACGATCTTTATTATGTCTCTCGTTTTTGTAACTACACAAACGAGAATACTTCGAATGTCAGACTATCCTTTCTTTGTAATTAGTATGGTAGAGTTTTAATTAACATTCAACGTTGGTACTTCCTCTGTATGTGCCTGGGAACGTGGACATTAAGTTTCCGGTCTGAGGTAGTTCTACCGAATAAACTCCTTGACTGTACAGGTGTCTCGAGTCTTTTAACTCAATTAACCCACTTGTCTACTCTTTACTCGTAGGGTCCACCTTTTCCGTGTTACTCTTCTTGAGCATTGTTCTCTCTCTACTAACGTAAACTCCTGACTTTCTTTAAGTCACTCCGACCCCACGATCATGTTTGACTCCGACCCCTACATCCATTCCCAGTCTGTAACATTCCTGAATGTCTATACCTTCCTAAAACAGTAAAAAAAAAATTCTTTTAACACTCAGTAACTTCAAACCTCCGTCTTCTATCGTACTAATCTAATGTCCACTGTATATTAACTCTCTAAGAATCATCCTTTCACGTTTATTCTTACCTATTACCCAACTTCCACTTCTAGGGCCAAAAAATCGGAGACGTTGATTTTACAATCGTGTCGGTAATCGACTATGACTTTTATTATCTTACTTGAAACCTCCTTTTAGTACTCAAATCAAAATCCGTACAACTGAACTCCATGGACTGACTATGTGTCCTCAATCTTCATTTACCAGTTGTCTAATGCTTCTAGATCTTAAGTCTACCTACCAGAATCGATATTAATGTTTAGACAGATAGTAGACTTCAGTCTTCCGTTAACTTGGACGTCGACACTTGTTCTATTTTTCGTGTCCTGTTCCTCTTGTTGTTCAGATTCTTACTCTAAAGTCCCCGGGACCATAAAATCTCATGTCCTGTCCTCATAAATTTTATCAATAATGACCCTCATATTCTCGTTCTACTGGTCTTTTTTTTTACGGGACCTTTCGGTTCCTGGGTAAACAGTTCCGACTACCTGAATTTAAATATTTCTTTATTTAGACAGAGATCACCCTTAAAGAGATTCTCGTAATCGACGAGTCTACATCCGTACCTCTTCTTCTTTACTAACCCAACTGCCTCAAATAGGTCCCGACTACAAGACGGTTACCCAACACTATTTTATGTCGTCTCGTTCCTGTAAATCCAGTAATAGTTTTCACAATAAATTTATTACTGTAGTATCTTAGTTCGGACTTACTCCTTCTTTTACTTATTTCCTTTCCAAAATACCAACCTACTTCCGTCTTCCCAGTTCCGTTACGTCTAGAAAGACTTCAACTTCTTACCAGGATCCCACTCCTCCTGTCCGACCTTCGTCTATTCGAACACGAATTTTTCACCCTTTAAACTTGATTGGTATCAAAATCCATTCGTTAATATCCATTATCGTTCCGGGTTTAAGAATGGAACAGTAGTACCCGCACTCTCAGGTTTCACCTTGTTTTATCACCCGGTGACTTCTACTCTTCCACTCCTGTCCAGTAGATGTCTTCCTCACTTCAGTGACTCTTACCACAACCCGAACACGACTTCTTCACTGTTTACTCTCTCCCCGCTCGTCGAAACGAACCCTGATTTTAAACTTTCTATTTGGTTACCAAAATTGTGACTTATTTCATTCTGGTATTAAAACTTTAAAGATTGTAAGTCAAATATAGATAGGACACTTTTATTATATCAAAATTTATAGTGATAATTGGATAAAAAATTCTACTCCTTTGACCTCAAAACTTATTGAACAGGTTCAGTGTCTATGAGATTTACTTACCGACTTAACTGTCAGGTTGTTTCGAGGATTGAGATCTAGGATGTTGGGGTTTAGATTAAGTTTGAACTATCGGAGATTTGTGAATTTCCATGTACAGATCAAGTAAATCAAGTTGTAATCTGAGTGGGTCTTGTTAACTACTTAAACCGGGGGTGTGATACACACTATGAATCTTTTTCGTATGTCTCGTCCTTATACTTCAGGAAAGATTTACTCTACAAGGTAAAGTTACTGAAGTGTACAGAAACTCTACTCATTCAAATTATTCGAACTGGAAAGAGGTGTCAGGATCTTTTTAAATCCGGGTCTGTACAGAGGACTCCAAGAATTATTATGTTCACTATCATAGTGTTACTTTATAAGAATATTTGTCATTTACAACATCTTTGAACACACAATGAATTAAAAGACCAATAAAAAACAGTAGTGTGTGATGTCTTAAATTAAGAAGTAAATTGATAAAAGTTCTGACATTCAACTTTTTCTTCTTTAAATTAGAACCAGGTAACTGCTTTTACTAAGATGTGGGTCTTAATCTAAGGAGTGAAACGTATTTAGGATAAAACATTCTCGCTTAATTAATAGGTATTTTTCTTTACTCATCGAAGTCAAGATAAAATTTCGATCTATATGGGAGTGGTCTTGACCTTTAACTTTTCTAGTTAGAACGTTGTTTATCCTTCAACAGAAGTTCGGTATTTCCTCCAAAAATCTAACTGATTCATCGAGTTCCTCCGTGTTTTCTCCCTTTTTTTTTTTTTTTTCTTACCTTAAAACGTTGTTTAACCGTGAACGGTGTATGAAAGAACTCAGCACCAGAAGAATTTTTCTTTTTTTTTTTTTAAAAAAAGGGGCAATTAGAGGTCTAAGATCTCCGAATTTTCAATGGTACCAAGTAAAGTAAGTTTCAGGATGGACTGTGGTACTGAGTCGTGGATAACGGGTTGATTTGTGGTTGTAAGATCTCTACATACGACTTACTCCTTTTGTGTTCCTATACAATGAGATTTTAACATCAAAGTTCTACGAGTTAATAGAAGTTTAAAATTAGTCCCATACGACACTAAAACTTCCGGTGAGGGGGCATTTTGTTTTGATCCATCCACTAAATTGGAGTCAAAGTAGTAGACGTTTTACCTTTATTATTATCATAAGAAAGTACCTTAATAAAATTTTAAACCGTAATATACAAGTTGAAGATCTTGTGCATCTTGTCTGTATAAGTTACTAGTCAGTGATAATAAAGAAAACCAGACATATCGAGGGGGTACAACAAGTAATTTAATGAGTTTCCATAGACGAAGAGATGCGACCGGGTCCCGGAACGTGATTGATCCATCAGTAATTAACAGATGACCTACTTACTCAATCACTTATCAGACATGAGACTGTCTGAGTCAAGAAAATCAGAGTTTTCACAGGAACAAACCTACTAACAACAACAAGTTAGTGCTTCAACACAGGTTGAAAAACACTGGGGTACCTGACGTCGTACGGTCCGAAAGGACAGGAAGTGATAGAGGGTCTCAAACGAGTTTGAGTACAGGTAATATAGTCACTACGATAGGTCTGTAGGGTAGGAGACAGCGGGAGAAATCTACAATTCAATATTACGAAGTGACTATCGAATGAACCATTTCTTAGGTGCACGTTACGTCTTTGGGTATCCTATTGGGATAAATATGATGGGAATAAAAGATAAGGGTTCGGTTAAAGAGGTCGAAATTAGATACATCCGATAGAAAATGAACCGGAAGGTTCCTGTCTTTCCTTTGAATTAAACTTTCTTTTGAATTAATAGGATGTTTATAAAAACAGTTTATGTTCGATCGAAAATTTAAAACATTTGTCTCCGTCTAAATCACCAGCTCCTAGGTCTCGTGACCTAAGTCTGAGATTTTCTGAACCTTTCAGGACCAGGGTATCAAAGGAAAGACACACTGTAACCCGTCCAGTACTTTAAAGTAAAAGGAGTAAACATCATTTTATTCTAATTATTAGGGGTGGGTTACTATTAAAATCCCACAAATTTACTTTATTACGCTCACTTTCTCACGAAACTTTTGGGAGATAGTGACATAGTTATTCATACTTATCACGAAACTTAATTACACTCCGTTCCAGAGTAAGAGGAAAAGAAAGATGGAACTTATGTCAACTAGTTTTTGAAATTAGAACTTAACAAAGTTGTCAACTTTTTCCCATACTGACTCAAAATCTAAAATCACTCTCAAAATAATACTTTACCCTTTTTTATCTACCTTTTTCTCTTTACTAAAAGTGTTTACGGTAAGGGACCTAAAAAGAAGAGACATTAGGTGGTTGGGGTAGGTAGGGGGGTCCAGGTACACTGTAAACGGACGTGTGGTACATTCCAAATATAGTGGATAGTAAGTGATGTCCTTTTGAAGGAAGAAGGAGTCCTTCTCGATTGGTGGTCAAGACACTTCAGGAGCAACATACACCACGACAAAGATACAAACATGGACAATGTCATTTGTCGTGAATAATCTAATCTACGAGTAGAGGGGTTGATTCGATGTTAGAGGAACTTTATCCCCTGACAAATAATGAAGAGAAATATAATGGTTGTTAAGGGTATCTATATGTGTTTTTATCAGACCTAAGTACAAATGACTTAACTTACCTTACTCGTGAATAATTATTGTCTCACACCTAATCTTTTATATGATCTACGAAATATATGTAAGAGTAAATTATGAATTTCACTGGATTTTTTTTTACTGTATTAAAAATGGTGAAATTTTACCTCTTTTGACCCCAATTTTGGTGGGTTTCAAGTAAGGTCAAGTAAGGTATTAGAAAGTCTACTCGATTCAAATTTTGGATACGAGTAATAATTTTTATACTTAATATCTTCATATTGTCGATAAGTAAATAGGAATAGTGATACTGGACGTATATTGGTACCACTAACTATTTCTGGTAAGAGTCAAGAGACTCGTACGGATCTGGACACCTAATCGATTTTTTCTCTTGATAGTAAATAGTCTAAAACACTGTGATTTACAGACTAGTAAGGGTTGTCGTGACCTCCTCTTCAAGGACTTTGTAATATCGTTTATTTATATTTTCGAGATAGTCTCTTTAGATTTTTGATCAGTACGGGGAATAGATACCCTCTTCTCGTCATCAATTAGTTAAATTCGATCCTCGATGTCCTAGTTGCGAAGGGTATTTTATTACCATGGGATGTCATTGGCTTGGTTCTTACTTCGTACCCCATCATTTTCTATTCCTTCTGTATAAGTCTATTGTCCTGACATTAATATTTACTGAAAATCGGAGTCATTTTAATTAACTCTTTGAAGGCTATCTACCAATTCTGACTCGAGATTTACTGTAACTGACACTCAATGTCGAAAGACGACTTTTGAGACTTTTAAAGGGACTATACTCAGTTTCGATCTAGATAGGGTCATTGTTACGTCCTCTACCTAGCCTTTACACAGTTTACTACCTAGTCTACGAACTGGTGTCCCAACGACTGATATTAAAAATCTTTGACTTTTCGTCAAAAATGTTCTTTAACCCAAGATTTGGTGTAGTATATCCCTCCTTTTTCCTTCCAACGTCTCTTATCTAGTCAGAGTCATCCTCCACTATTTACTCAGAGACCTATTAAAAATTTAAGAGGGTACTACTGGTCAGTGATCGAAGACTTGTAGGGTAGGTTGGTAGTGTGACAGTGTTCGTTATAATAAAAGTTTGTGTCTCGACGAGTTTTATAAAATCTCAAGGGTCCAAGGGGGTCCTATTTCAGGTTGGAAGGAACACACAGTACATAATAGGAACTGTTACAACTGGTCTGAATTGTGAACGTCCCGATCGAGGAAGTAAGGATTTAGTAAAATATGTGAAAGTTTTTATATCGTGGAAAACGGACTATAAGGACATTGACTCTACGAGAAAGGGGAAGGACGAAACACCACTTAGGATGTATAAAGAGTGACGGAGTGAGTCCACAACGGAGGAGACTCTTAAGGAGGAGACTCACGAGGATTTATCCTGTCACTACAGTAGACTTGTGGGTAGACATATTGTAGTAGGACAGTGGAATATTAATAGGTAGGGGGGAGGTTAACGGTTCGTCTTGGTACTGAATGCTCGGAAACAAGTATGAAGTCCCAAATTATAAACCTCGACACTGGTAGTAACAGACGAGATCCGAAGTCTTATACCATGATTCCTTTTGTGTCGGAACAAATTAAAATGTCTCCATTCCTTCTTCCTTTTCATATTTCAATTCATTTATGTACGTTCTACTGTTATCGACGATACTTCTTTTTATTGTCTCCCATTCCCCTATTTTCACTGTGCTCTCCCAACAGTCAAAGTGAATGTGACAGTCCTTTCTGTAAGACTTTTCACTATAAACCATAAATAGTCTCATAAAGTCGTCTCTGGAACTCTTTCATACGGTAGTAGACCCACCATGGGTTTATCCCCTCATAGACTTCTCTTAATACAGTCGAAGTCTCCTCGTTCTTTTCGACCTACCTCTTTTAATCGGTGTAGGATACTACCCGACTTCCAGTTTCGATTCCTTGATCATATCATACTCTCTGAACTAAGATTTGAAGTCAGTGGGTTCAACCATAGACACAAACTCACATACACACACAGATAGACAGACAGACACGAATCTGTCTGACACTTTTCTCCCACACCTATGAGGAACTTAAGACTTGAAAGTCCTCAGTTTGAGTCTTACGTTTATCTAACCTATTGTTCCCTATGAAAGTAAAAGGATATTGGTCACGGTGTCAGTGGTGGTGTACCTCTAGAGTCCCGACTCTTATTCAATCGTCTAGTCCTAGGGACCTCAGTTCCCAAAGAGTTCTCACCGTGATTACTGTAAAACCTGGTCTACTAATGAACGACACCCCGTGACAGGACACGTAACAATCTACTAATCATCGTAGGGACCTGAGGTGGGTTAGAGGTCTGTGCGATGTCCAGAGGGTCCCTGTCCCCTCCCCTCCTGTTGTACGGGGAGTAGATTCTTTGTAGCGACATCTGTTTTCTACCTCTCTCTCGTCACCATCGGTGCTTCTGTGTTAGTGTCTATTAAGTCGTTTATCCCGACGTCTCAAATTTGGTTTAAAAAGAAACTCAAAAGGAAATACTCTATCGTTATTGGTCTTTATAGAAGTATTGGGACTAGGACTTGAGAACTTTTAGAATTAATAGGTACTCAGTCGATAGGTACGGATAAAATGTTTGATTTATCTATTTTTCTTAAATAAATAAAATCTTCTTAAAACTTGTTGGTCCAAACTCCTCTATAGTTTGGGAGAAAAGACTGTATACCGTTAATTGATTCTAACACAGTTGAATATTGTTTAGAGTTTAAACAAAAACACAAGGGATTCCTGACCTGAGAAAGACTTTCCACAACGAAAATAAGGAACTAATCTGTTCGAATATAACTTACTAATGTGACACGAGGATGTACCATGAGTTATCCTTTGTCTCAAAAACTTGAAGTCCTATTACTTTTTCTGTCAACATATCCATTTCCATAAGATGAAGAATAATCGAGTATTAAACCCTACTTTATCGTACCCAACACGCACACACACACACGTGACTCAGTGAAGTCAGGACAGACTGAGAAACACTGAGATACCTGATATCGGGTGATCCGAGGGTCACCCAACGGTAAAGGATGAGGCCCTCTAGAAGGGTTGGGTCCCTACCTTGGGTACAGAGGACACCGAGGACTTCACGTCCGTCTAAGAAATGTCGACACGTGTCTAAGAAATGTCGGGTGTCTTACCCGACGGTTGAGGGAAAGGACTTAGGATTTCTATCGTATCTTTACTGTCCCTTCCAGTACCTGGGATCTATGATTAGGTTTTAGATACTTTTTGAGGACTGATCTGTCTTACCGACCCGACAATATCACACAGACAGACAGAAACCCTCACTCCCTATTACTCTCCTTAGTTTCAGATCTCGTTCTTACCCAACACACGTTTTTCTAAAGAACGAGAAACGTCTGTCTGTAAGGGATTGTTTCATCGATTATGGAAGTACTTTTCTCCGTGAAATTTTTTATCTAGTATCTGGGGTAAATACCTTGTGTTTGTAAAATTTTCTTCTTGTTTTTTTGACTTGTTGGATGTAATAAACTCGTCATGATTACTTGGTTAGTCTTATTGTTAAGTTTTATTCGTACTATTTATAAGACTTTATATATTTCCTTCTATGACCCCTTTCGTTTGTCCATGTTCTTGTTACCTGTATGTTAAGTCAGTGAGTCAACACAGGTTGAGAAACACTGGGGTACCTGACGTCGTGTGGTTCGAAGGGACAGGTAGTGGTTGGGGGTCTCAAAAGAGTTTGAGTACGGGTAACTCAGTCACTACGGTAAGTTGGTAGAGTAGTAGACAATACGGGAAGAGGAGGGTGGAAGTTAGAAAGGGTCGTAGTCCCAGAAAGTTTACTCAGTCGAGAAGTGTAGTCCGTCGGTTTCATTACCTCGAAGGAGAAGCCGTGGTCAGGAAGGTTACTTATAAGTCCTGACTAAAGGAACTCCTAACTGACCAAACTAGAGATACGGTACGTTCCCTGAGAGTTCTCAGAAAAGGTTGTGATGTCGAGTTTTCGTAGTTAAGAAGCCGTGAGTCGAAAGAGATGTCAGGTGAAGAGTGTAGGTGTGTACTGATGACCTTTTTGATATCGAAACTGACCTACCTGGAAACAACCGTTTCATTACAGAGACGAAAACTTATATGACAGATCCAACCAGAATCGAAAAGAAGGGTCTTCGTTCGCAGAAAATTAAAGTACCGACGTCAGTAGTAGACGTCACTAAAATCTCGGATTTTTTATTTCAGAGAGTGACAAAGGTAACAAAGGGGTAGATGACCGGTACTTCACTACTCTGACATAGGGTACTAGAATCAAAAGACTTACAACTCAAAATTCAGTCGAAAAAGTAAGAGGAGAAAGTGAAAGTAGTTCTCCGAGAACACGAAGTGAAAGACGGATTCACACCACAGTAGACGTATAGCCTCCAATAACTATAAAGAGGGACGTCAGAACTAAGGTCGAACACGAAGTAGGTCGGGTGGTAAAACGTACCACATGAGACGTATCTTCAATTTATTCGTCCCACTGTTATATGTCGAAACTGTATGAGGAAAGAGCTAAACCTTGGTCAGACAACAAGGTACAGGTCAAGATTGACAACGAAGAACTGGACGTATGTCTAAAGAGTCCTCCGTCCAGTCTACCAGACCATAAGGGTAGAGAAAGTCTTAAAAGGTGTCAAACAACACTAGGTGTGTCAGTTTACGAAACGACATCAGTTATTTCGTCTTCATCTACAAAAAGACCTTGAGAGAACGAAAAAACTACTAGGTTGCTACAACCGTTAACCTAGGGTCAAGGAGACGGAAAAGATTTAGGTCAAACTTGTAGACCTTCAAGTGTCAAGTGTATGACAACTTTAGACCGAACCTCCTAAGACTCGTAATGAAACGATTACAGTTTAATCACGTTACGGAAAGAAATCCTAACCTTACTTTTGACTGGAAAAGGTCAGGATACCGGTGACGACTCAAAAGGTTTAAATGACCACATAACTCACGTCGTGAAAGTGTCGTAGTAGAAAATCCCAAACTTTATCAAGTTGACCTTAAGGTAGTAGAGGTGATTGAAACAAGTATTACTACGAAGGATTCCGGGTGAACTGAAGTGTAAGGTCCTACAGACCGAACCTCTCACTAGTGTGGTAGTACCAATAGATCCAGTACTTCTATAAAAAACATATCAAGAAGACACATAAGAACGGTGGAGAAGAATTATAGAGACGAAGACAATCCAGGGATGGTAAAGACAGGAAATAACACGGGTAGAAACGTACTTTACAAGGAACAACAGAGAATAAAAAAAACTGCTCTAGAGAGCAGAAAGGGTAATAACAATAAAAGGAGATAAAGAAACGTAACTAGTGACTCCTTCCGAAAGAACAGAGAGAAAAGATAAGAAACCTTGCGACGTAAGTTTACCCATATAGAAAAGAAAGAGGAAACGAAAAAAGGAAAAGAAGAAAAGTGTTGATAAACAATCCGGAGAAGTCTACTGGTAAAACGGAAAAACGTAAAGGAAAAGAACCCTACCAGAACTAGTGACGGAGGACATGTTACAGTACTTGGAGGCAGGTAGCAATAAGTTCGTAAGACAGATAGTATAGATTAGGGAACTTAGATAAACAGTGAAGGTGACATATTAGTATTCCCTAAACTAAATTCAATATGGACTTACCAGATCACCAAAAAGGGATGAAAGAAGATAAATTCCTGTGATTCTTTTGGTATTATCGACTTTAATTTCAAGTTGTCTAACCAACTTAGGATCTTACCTATGTCTGTTACTTAATTGATCCCTTGAACTGATAGTCCTAGTTCTTGAGAGGAGTTCCCGTAGATCTAGTAAAAAATCTTATACAACACCCCTCCCTCCACCCTCCCCCCAAGTACAAACCCTTGCGTACATTCTTAATTTCTAAAATTTTAAATTTTTTTTATTTTTTAAATTTTTTTTTTTCTTAATCGAGGAAAATCTTAATAGGAAAATCTTCCTATCTTTTTTCTTTCCCCTTTTATAAAATTAATATTTAATCTTAAACTATCTCATTGTTTTTTATCAAATTTTTAGGTGTGTGGATACCTGTGGAATAGAAACTGTTTCTTCCGTTCTTATATGTTACCTAATTTCTGTTAGAGAAGTTGTTCACCACGACCCTTTTGACCAGTTGGTGAACATTTTCTTACTTTGATCTAGTGAAAGATTGTGGCGTGTGTTTTTATTTGAGTTTTACCTAATTTCTAGATTTACATTCTGGTCTTTGATATTTTGAGGATTTCCTCTTGTATCCGTTTTGTGAGAGTCTGTATTTAGTGTCGTCCTAGGAGATACTAGGTGGAGGGTCTTAAGACCTTTATTTTCGTTTTTATTTGTTTACCCTAGATTAATTTTAATTTTCGAAGACGTGTTGTTTCCTTTGATATTCGTTCCACTTTTCTGTCGGAAGACTTACCCTCTTTTATTATCGTTTACTTCGTTGACTGTTTGTTGATTAGAGTTTTTATATGTTGGTTGAATACGTCGAGTTCAGGTCTTTTTATTTACTGGGTTAGTTTTTTACCCGGTTTCTTGATTTATCTGTAAAGAGATTTCTTCTGTAGACCTACCCATTGTTTGTGTACTTTTCTACGAGTTATAGTGAGTAATAGTCTCTTTACGTTTAGTTGTGGTGTTACTCCATGGTAAAGTGTGGTTAGTCTTGTCGACGCTAGGTTTTCAGATGTTCGTTATTTACGACCTCTCGCACACCTCTTTTCCCTTGGGAGAATGTGACAACCACCCTTAAGTTTGATCATATCGGCGATACCTCTTGTCACACCTCTAAGGAATTTTTTAACGCTTATCTTGACGGAATACTGGGTCGTTAGGGTGACGACCCGTATGTGTGACTCCTTTGGTCTTAACTTTCTCTGTGTACATGGAGTTACAAGTAGCGTCGTGACAAATATTATCGGTCCTGTACCTTTGTTGGATCTACAGGTAGTCGTCTACTTACCTATTCTTTCGACACCATGTATATGTGTTACCTCATAATGAGTCAGTAATTTTTCTTATGTAAACTTAGTCAAGATTACTCCACCTACTTTGACCTCGGATAATATGTCTCACTTCATTCGGTCTTTCTTTTTGTGGTTATGTCATATATTGTGTATATATGCCTTAAATCTTTCTACCATTACTCTTGGGAAATACGCTCTGTCGTTTTCTCTGTCTACATGCCTCGTCTGAACACCTGAGACCCTCTCCCTCTCCCACCCTACTAAACCCTCTTACCGTAACTTTGTACATATGATAGTACATTCTTTACTTAGTGGTCAGATACAAGCTATGTCCTATATTCTACGAACCCCGATCACGTGTCCCTACCGGGTCTCTCTACTATACCCCACCCTCCACCCTCCGCCCAAGTCCTAACCCTTGAGTACATGTGGGCACCGCCTAAGTACAGTTACATACCGTTTTGGTTATGTCATAACATTTCGTTTTATTTCATTTTTATTTTTAATTTTTTTTATTTTACAACACGATCAATGTCATTCTATATTAATATCAACCTCTGAACTTGTGTATGGGTGAATTTTAGATTATCTTATCAACCGTTTTTAAAAATTCTTTGTTGTTATGAGCACCGCAAATTTTCATTGGTATCTGATTACAGAACTTTTATATATCGTAAAGTCGGATCGTTCTTATTCCTTCTTTTGAGTTACCCTTTTATTACTTTCTCGATTTATACATTATAAGTGTCCTCTTTAGATTTTTCGATATTCATTACTTCTCTACGGTGTTGTGTGTCACTAGTCTCTTTAACATTACATAATAGAAAGAAGTGTAAAGAAAGAGTTCGTTATCTAATTCCTATACACGTTGTTAGACCTATCTATAATTTCAGATTTGTATGTTACTATTGCATCCTTCTATATAAAATTATATGACACTTTATGTACTAAAATTTTACATATTTGTTTTACTGTGATGTATTAGAGGTGTTTAAACACGTACTGATTCCTTTATGTAAGTGGTCTTATTGATACACACCATCTTTAATCGTCATTCATTTCTTGATCCTATCTCTTACCTTATTATTTCACTTTATTTTCCTCTCCTGAGTTACTAGACACCACTAGTTTTGCCCTTCTTTTAGATTTTTCCTCTCCTACACTGGTATGTATTTTTTATGCATATTTACTAACTGAAACGACACGTCGTCTTCGACTGTGTTACGACATTTCGTTGACGTGAGGTCATTGTTAATTAAAGTTTCTCATCTCCCGAGAATATATCCGGTTACTACTGATATTGGGGTACTTACCTACTTATACTGAATTAGTTGTGATACTTGACCTATTTTTAATTAGTATGACAGAATGTTCCTGTTTAATCCTTTTTTTTTTTTTTGATCGACACACCCTTCATCACCATTTACGAAGGATCTCCGTTTCTGTTGATTTGGCTCAGAAAGTTCCTCGTAGTGGAGGACATACTAATGTCCTCCATTTCTTACGTCCCTCCTACCCTGAAGTTCCAATTCTTTGGAGTATGAGTTTCTGTGTCAGTTCGTTCTCTAGTAATACAAGTCTCTTGTCGTTCATCAGACCACCGACATCTAACATTCTAAACCACCTACTTCCTACTCTCGACCTCTCTATCCTCTGCGTACCCACCGAATTCCATTCATTATCTACCCCAGGTTTAACACTTTTGGGAGTATACAGGATCCTTTGGTGACCTTTGGATGTCGCCACCCTTATTCCCTATCTAACTGGGAACCAGTGAGTACTCTCGATGTACTTCTTAAAGGTTCGACAGTGTTTGATCGGTTCGACAGTTCTAAGGACTTGATCTTTCATCATTTCGTCAATCGATTTTACTCCGAGGGCACTTCTTACGGGGGTAGTGAGACAGACCCCACCGTAGACGGCATTGACCTCTGACCGTTCAGTTGTCTGGGAAACTAGCAGTTTACTAAATACAGTCGACAGTTCACAACTTCACCGTCGGTGTGTAGACAGTAGCCCTGTTACAACATATTTTCGCTAAAATTAACGGAGACCTAATATTTATTTTTCTCGTCTCGTAGTGTCTCTATTTAATACGCTAGTAACGATTAAACGTCTAACACAACACTTCCTGTTTCACTTGGGGGTTACCCGGCCCCCACTCCCATCCTTCAATAAAGTGACTATCTTCCACATCCGTCCTCACAAAATTATTGTTTACCGTTGTAAGCGAGGTTCTGTTCTCGGAACTAAGTCTTTTTACAGTTCGACTACATAAGCAAAAGACAGGACATAAATTAGTTGACATCTTCCATAACTACCTTCTAAGTCCGATCTTTTTTTTTTTTTTTTTTCCTGAATACTTACAGTTTACAATTTTCTTGCTGAGTGTAAAATCCAGTAGAGACGGTTGAACGATACGTATAATCGGTGTTAATTACGGAGGTATGGACGTAAAAGGAACGGAGAGAGACTGTAAAGGGAGGGGAAGTAGCGGATGACGAAGAAAGGAGTACATTTGGGAATAGAAGGAGACAGAGTGACGGAGAGAGAGGACTGTGACGTCTTACTTAGAAGGGTTTCGTCGGAAGTCTACTAAGTTCAGGGAACGGGTCTTTGAGGAGATCCTATTGGTGACCATAACTACCTTTTAAGTCCGACCTTTTTTTTGTATGGACAGTTACAGTTTACAATTTTCTAAGTGTAAACTCCAGTAGAGAAGTTTAAACGATATGTATTATCGGTGTTAATTACAGTGGTATGGGTGAAAAACGAACGGATGTCTTAGGTCAAGGGGGAGGAGAAGAACTCCAGGTCCGGGAAGTACTATGGGTAAGTAACTAAGTTAAGTAAGTTATTGATAAACGACTTGTGGATGGTAACAAGACCTGTACACCCTGTATCACTTGTTTGGACTAGCCATGGGAACGGGAAAATCTTGGATGTAAGATACTCTTGGTGTTGAATTGTAAAGTTTGGTTAAAGGGTGGTCTGAAGAGTCTTTTGTGTTGGACCCAATGAGTATTGGCTTATAGTATTTGGGGTTTGTGAAGGTTGAAACATGGAAACGAATTAGAAAACGAATATATAAGTTATTTTTGAAAAGATACTTTACACAGAAACTACAGGTATTTGTTAGGAAGATTAAGGAACTCGAGAGAAAAGGAGTTGGAAATGAAGGTTATAGGGAAGGAGGAGAATTAGGAGGATGTGACGACCATCCTTATGTTCGACCACGTCGGTGATACCTTTTGTCGTACCTACAAGGAGTTTTTCAATTTCAACGGTATACTAGGTCGTTAGGGTCAGACCCGTATATAGGTCTGTTTTGACATTAAGTTTTTCTACGTACGTGGGGTCACAAGCGTCGTCGTGATAAATGTTGTCGGTTCTACACCTTCGTTGGATTTATAGGTGGCTGTCTATTTACCTACTTCTGTTACACCATGTATATATGTTACCTTATAATGACTCGGTATTTTTTCTTACTTTATTACGGTAAACGTCGTTGTACCTACTTGGGTCTCTAATAGTGTAGTTCACTTAAGTCTTTATGTTGATAGTATACTATAGTGAATATACACCTTAGATTCTATTGTGTTTACTTAAATAGACACTTTGTATTTGTCTCAGAGTTTGTATGTCTTGTCTGGAGACCAACGGTTCTCCCCACCCTTCAATCTCCTTCCTACCTAACCGTCAAGTCCCAATCGTCTATGTTTGATAAGATATATCTTACCTATTTGTTCCAGGATGACATATCGAGTCCCTTGATATAAGTTATAGGACATTATTTGGTATTACCCTTTGTACAACGTGGAGACTACCGGTGGAAGATTAAAAGGTCGAGAGGAGAGATCACTAGGTCGAAGTTATTGAGAAACTGTAGTTGTGATGATTATGCAAGAAAAAAATAACAGTCAGGAGTGGTAGTGCAGGAGTGACTTGAGGAGTAACTCTAAATTCTTGTGTAATTGTGTAAAAATATAGTGTGTGAGTACAGAGGTAGAGGAGTGTGCATATAAAAACAGTGAAATAGGGGTTCTGGGTCTTGTCATTGGTTTGATTATTGGTGTTAATTGGAAAACTTATAAGTATTACACAATCCGACACAAGATTTACGAAAGTACACACTTACATAAAGTAAAAGTGTCACTGAAATACTATCTAAGGAATAAAGAGTGGATAAAACGGTTACTCTTTTGATGGTAAAAAGTCCAAAGTTTAGAAAATTACCAAAGGGGTCTTTAATATTGTTCTCCGGTACTTTTTAATTCATTTGACGGGTTCAAGTGTGTACAACGTGCCCCGTCTTGTTCTTTAGTTTTAAATTTGTGTCTTTAGGATCAAGGTCAGGGTAAATCAATTGATGACGTGACAGTACCTTGTAACATTCACGAGTTATGTATGTCTCTTACCTACTTACTTACCAAGGGGGTCAAGATTCAGTATGTAAGAGAGACAAAAGACTTTGGGAAAGTTAGTCAGTACGGGGACCAACTGACAATACAAGAAGTCCTTCTGAATTAACCATTCGGGAG
The DNA here is from genome assembly GCA_006410555.1 of Capra ibex. Classification (NCBI taxonomy): domain Eukaryota; kingdom Metazoa; phylum Chordata; class Mammalia; order Artiodactyla; family Bovidae; genus Capra; species Capra ibex. The sequence goes on along the minus strand of SJYO01038983.1, from coordinate 11,794,696 downwards.
GGGAGGGGGGTTAAGTATTACCTTTTTGAAAAATTGTCGACCCAGTATTTATAATGAAGGAAACTTGGACCTTTTTGTAGTATACTCCACCTATAATCCAAATAAAGATCTATTGTTGTTGTTATTAACATCGTCGTTCGTAAAAACGTATGGGTGGTATAAGATCGTAATTCATTTAGGATTGAATTAATTCTCGAGACATAGATGACTGGGTAAATCATGAGTGTTTAAATTGTGAATATTTATAAGGGATTATAAGAATAAATTATTCGTAATAATAACAATAGGGGTAAAATATGTGTTATTTTGATTGATAGAAGTCTTGTACCACTATCTGTTCAAGTTTGTTTTAATGTCGACTTACACACCAATCATATTAAGTTAGGGTTACGTTGACGTTCAGTGTGGGTAAACACTTGTCAGAATGGGTGAGTATCGTAAACACAGTCATTCATAGTTACAGAAAACAGGTGTGGTGTTAGAAGGAAACTGAAGACGTATTGACCTCGTCCCGATCGTGGTTTTGGTAATACTCTTTTTTTTTAATAGGTTTGAGGAATTTACATTGAACTAAGACCTAGGTCGGGTGTGGGGTCTGATGACCGAATATATACTGTTCCAGTGTTGGGTTTCTGGTTTTTAGTGCTAGTTTCTGACTGGGTCTCTTCCGGGTAGGAGGAGACCCCCCTACCGTGACTGTTTGTGGAACCACGGAAACCCTTACCTGGAGTTGAGAAGGTTATTAAGAACCCAAGGACATTGAACCAAATGATCTGTCACGTGTGCTTCAGTCTTTGGATCTTAATTTCAAGACCGAGATAACGAACAGGAGCCTGTTTCAGTTAACGTAGTAAGAAGAGAAGTAGACTTTTTTTACTCTGTTTAACACAGATAGTGTATTTCAGTCCTGATAAACTCGACTATGTCGTCGTGAGATATTTGATCCTTTGTGACAGTGGTAAATTCTCTAATGGACTGTGACTGAAGTTTTAAGATCGGGTGTCTTTTTTCATGGATCGGTGGTTAGGTGGTTCCGTATTTTTAAGGTAAGAACTCAGATATCTTAAAGATCCCTTGGTTGGAAGAAAAAGGAAAGACAAGACGGTATAAAATGTTTTTCTGAGGTAGAAGTTCCAGTGTTATATCAACGGTTTCAAAGTCGTTAGTACAAACATGAAATCCGTTCTTCTTTTTATAGTTTCTTTTTCCCTTTCTATACAGAGAGTTGATTTTAGTTGGAATAAACTTTATAAAAGATTTTCTGGGAGTTCTGTCAAAGATGACTGGGGAATAATATCTTTCGACCCTTTATGTCTGAAGATTATACGGGTAACGATGGTACTTTTTCAAGTTAAAACAATCTACTTTTCTAACCAATAAACATCGGTTCCTCCTAACAAACGGTGTTAGACATAACTCAAAATTAAAATATTCCGTTAGACTCCAATTAAAGGGTTAAAGTAAGAGGATTGTTAACACAGTCTATTAATGCTGTTCATAATAATAAGTGAAAAATATATATCCTTTTAAATCCTTTAAATCCTTTTTTAATTCCTTTTAATTAATACAACATACTACAAAGTGTTATCCGAGAAAGTTTTGTATAAATAACACTTTGTACTGAGTATTTTCTTCACGTAAATTTTGATATAGAGTCACTGAATAATCTTAATTTTACATTAGTGATAGGATTTGTCACTTCTTTTGTTGTTGTTGATTTTGGAACGGTCGTAAAGTCTTTTAAGGAGTGATACCGAGAGTGCAGAAGTTTCAGTTATTGATTGTTAAAAGTATTAATGGTCAAAGGAGGAAAAGAAGTGTCAATGAAAAAGGATGTTATATGTGTGGAAATTTTTCATATTTAATTAGTTGATCTACAGTCTTCTAGGAGTCTACCTTATATCTGACACTTTCACTTAAATTAAGATGATCCTTACGTACGGTGCAGAGTGACTTACTTCAAATCCCTCCCTCCTTTTCCTCTTTTCATCGAAGTCTTTTGATTCAAAACTGACCTTTGACATTCCAATTGACTTACTTGTAGATTGAAATCGACTATTGAAACAAAGATTGACCCTAGACCCAATCGCTATGACTTTGACGAAATGTAAACATAATCCTAAGTTGTTCATTCATTTTATATCTACTACTCTAGTTTACAAAAAAATGACAGCTTCTTTCTTCAATCTTTCTTTGTTCAACTCCTTCTAGTCTTTCTTGGAACTACATGATCTATGAGATAGACTCTATAGTCATACTTGAGTACAAGTAAATTCTACCTATTTACTATGTCTCTTACATATGCACTCAATCATATACATATGTATGTGTATTGAGGGATCCCCGTTATTTATATGGGTCGTGGATTCAGAAGTGTAGATTTATGATAAGATGTGACTTTCATTAGTCTCTAGGAACTCTTTTACCGATTACGTCCCTTTTGTTTTCGGACCTCGTGAAACATCACAGTCTTTCATTCCTTCATGTGTGTTTTTTCATGTTTTAACCCAGTATAGTTTTTATATGTCTTAGGTTGGCTTTTTTTAAGAGTCACTTGGTTTAGACCTTGTTACACCCGCCGTTTTAGTTATTACTACCATGACCTAATATTTGATTTTTTATTTATAGGCATTCAGTTATGACTGTATTTCATAATTTATTTATTTACCTCCTCCCCCCTTGTTTGGATGGAATGTTTTCTTAATGTTTTTTTATTTCCCTTTCTCCTATTATTTTTAATGGTTACCTTATGGTGCCGTTAGTAACAATATTTATTATAGGAGACCGAAGGGCCAGGTAGTGGTTTAGTGTCCGGAACGAGTTTGAGTACAGGTAACTTGTCCACTACGGTAGGTTGGTAGAGTAGTAGACAACTGGGGAAAAGAAGGACGGAAGTTAGAAAGGTCGTAGTCCCTGAAAAGGTTACTCAGTCAATAAGTGTAGTCCACCAGTTTCATGACCTCAAAGTCTACGTTGTAGTCAGGAAGGTTGTTTATGAGTCCTGACTAAAGGAATTCCTAACTGACCAACCTAGATGAAAGTCAGGTTCCCTGAGAGTTCTCAGAAGAGTTGTGGTGTCAAGTTTTCGTAGTCAATAAACCGTGAGTCGAAAGAAATGTCAGGTTGAGAGTGTAGGTATGTACTGAAGACCTTTTCCATATCAAAACTGATTTGTGAAAATAACCGTTTCATTACGGAAAAGAAAAATTATACGACAGATCCAACCAATATCGAAAAGAAGGGTCCTCATTCGCAGAAAATAAGAGTACCGACGTCAGTGGTAGACGACACTAAAACCTCTGTTATTTTATTTCAGACAGTGACAAAGGTGACAAAGGGGTAGATAAACGGTACTTCACTACCCTGGTCTACGGTACTAGAATCCAAAAGCTTACAACTCAAAATTCGGTTGAAAAAGTGAAAGGAATAAGTGAAAATAGACGACGACGACGACGATTCAGCGAACTCAGCACAGGATAAGACACGCTGGGGTATCTGTCGTCGGGTGGTCCGAAGGGGCAGGGACCCTAAGAGGTCCGTTCTTGTGACCTCACCCAACGGTAAAGGAAGAGGTTACGTACTTTCACCTTTCACTTTCACTTCAGCGAGTCAGCACAGGCTGAGAATCACTGGGGTACCGGACGTCGGATGGTCCGAGGAGGTAGGGACCCTAAAAGGTCCGTTCTCATGATCTCACCCAACGGTAACGGAAGAGACGTGAAAATAGATCTCCGAGAGTTTAAAAAGAAGTGAAANTTCACCTTTCACTTTCACTTCAGCGAGTCAACACAGGCTGAGAATCACTGGGGTACCGGACGTCGGATGGTCCGAGGAGGTAGGGACCCTAAAAGGTCCGTTCTCATGATCTCACCCAACGGTAACGGAAGAGACGTGAAAATAGATCTCCGAGAGTTTAAAAAGAAGTGAAAGACGGTATTCCCACTACAGTAGTCGTATAGACTCCAATAACTATAAAGAGGCCGTTAGGACTAAGGTCGAACACGAAGTAGGTCGGGTCGTAAAGCGTACTACATGAGACGCATATTCAATTTATTCGTGCCACCGTTATATGTTGGAGCTGTATCAGCAAAGGGTCAAACCTTGGTCAGACAAAAAGGTACAGGTAAAGATTGACAACGAAGAACTGGACGTATATCTAAAGAGTCCTCCGTCCAGCCCACCAGACCATAAGGGTTGAGAAATTCTTAAAAGGTGTCAAACAGCACTAGGTGTGTTAGTTTCCGAAACCGTACCAGTCATTTCGTTTTCATTTACAAAAAGACCTTGAGAGAACGAAAAAGTTACTAGGTTGTCTACAACCTTTAAACGAGAGACCAAGGAGACGGAAAAGATTCAGGTCGAACTTGTAGACGTTCAAGTACCAAGTACATGACATCTTCGGACCGAACCTCCTAAAACTCGTAATGAAACGATCGTACACTCTAATCACGTTAACACACCATCAGACTCGTAAGAAACCGTAACAGATTGAAACCCTAACCTTACTGGAAAAGGTCAGGATACCGGTGACGACTCAAAAGGTTTAAACAACCGTATAACTCACGTCGTGAAAGTGTCGTAGTGGAAAATCCTAAACTTTATCGAGTTTACCTTAACGTAGTGGAGGTGATCGAAACGAATATCGCTACGAAGGATTCCGGGTGAACAGAAGTGTAAGGTCCTACAGACCGAGATCCACTCACTTGTGTGGTAATACCTATAGACCCAGTACTTCTAGAAAAAACATGTCAAGAAGACACATAAGAAGGGTGGAGTAGAATTATAGAAAACGAAGACAATCCTAGTATGGTAAAGACAGGAAATAACACGGGTAGAAACGTACTTTACAAGGGAACCACAGAGATTAAAAGAACTTCTCTAGAGAGTAGAAAGGGTAAGACAATAAAAGGAGATAAAGAAACGTAACTAGCGACTCCTTCCGAAAGAATAGAGAGGAACGATAAGAAACCCTGAGACGTAAGTCTACGAATATAGAAAGGAAAAGAGGAAACGTAAAACGAAGAGAAGAAAAGAGTCGATAAACATTCCGGAGAAGTCTGTTGGTAAAACGGAAAAACGTAAAGAAAAAGAACCCCACCGGAACTAGTGACGGAAGACATGTTATAGTACTTGGAGGCAGGTATCAAGAAGTCCGTGAGACAGATAGTATAGATTAGGGAACATAGATAAACAGTGAAGGTGACATATTAGTATTAGTATTACCTAAACTGAACCCAGTGGGGACTTACCGGATACCCAAAGGGATGAAAGAAGTTCAATTCAGACTTAAACCGTTAATCCTCAAGTACTAGACTCGGTCCAAGGTCAGAACAAAAACGACTGACATATCTCGAAGAGGTGGAAACCGACGTTTCTTATATTAGTTAGAGTAAAACCATAACTGGGGACCACTGCAGGTACACCTCTCATAAGAGAACACAACAACCTTCTCCCACAAACGATACTGGTCACACAAGAGAACCGTTTGGACACAATCGGAAACTGGACGAAACAAAACATGAAGTTCCGGTTGAAACGGACATGGGGTCCATCGAGAACTGAAGGATGAAAACGTAAGGTCAAGGGATATTACTTTTCCTGTAGAAGACCCCCACAATCAAGATCTCCCAAAACATCTAGAAGTATCTTAGTAAGTCGAAGTCGAAGAAGTCGTAATGACCAGTCCCGCATCTGAATCTAATGACACTATCAGTTACCAAACGAAACCTTTATTGTCTCTAGGTAGACAGTAAGAACTCTAACGTAGGTTCATGACGTAAAGTCTGAGAACAATTACCGATGAGGTAAAGAAGATTCCCTAAGAACGGGTGTCATCATCTATATTACCAGTAAACTCAATTTAAGTGGGCAAGGTCAGGTAAAATCAAGTGACTAAGGATTTTACAGTTGCAAGTAAGAACGGTAAAGGACAAACTGGTGAAGTTTTAACGGAACTAAGTACCTGGATTGTAAGGTCCAAGGATACGTTATAACGAAAAATGTGGTAGCCTGAAATGAAGGTAGTGGTCAGTGTAGGTGTTAACCCGTAAGTAACAAAGACGAAACCGAGACAGAGAAGTAAGAAAGACCTCAATAAAGAGGAGACTAGAGGTTATCGTATAACCCGTGGATGACAGGACCCTCAAGTAGAAAGTTACAGGATAGAAAAACGGAAAAGTACGACAAGTACCCCAAGAGTTCCGTCTTTATGACTTCACCAAACGGTAAGGGAAGAGGTCACCTGGTGCAAAACAGTCTTGAGAGGTGGTACTGGGCAGGTAAAACTCACTTGGATGTGTCGTACCGAGTATCAAAGTATCTCAATCTGTTCCAACACCAGGTACACTAGTCCAACCAATCAAAAGACATTAACACTACAAGTAAGACACACGGGAGACTACCTATTCCTTATCTCCGAATACCTTCGAAGGACTACCCTCTCTGACTGACTCCCCCTTTGACTCAGAACAAGACTACCCACCCCGGTACGAGTCATTTAGAAATTAGGGTAAAAAGATAACTACCCACCCCGACACAAGAGAGGGGACAACAAACTGAACTCCGGTTTGATACCACCTCCATTACTTCTATTACCACTGGAGGAAGTTTTCCAAGACACGTTTGTGACGGTGTGAGTAACGGGGGTTGGGACGTCGTCCGGTGACAGTTGGGTGCGGAGGTGACCTCTGAGGACCTGTGATTGTCCGTTCAGACCCAGTCAGAGAACACCCCAGTGACGAGGAAAGAGTACCCAGGACCACGTGTGTTCTAAGACAAACACGGGAGGTTCCCAGACAAAGAGATCAGGACAAATTCAAGACCACCGAGATACCACCCCAATTGTCACTGGAGGAGGTTCTGCCGAATACGGTATGGATCCAGACGATATGGGTTTCGGGGACACCGTCCGTTAACGACTGGGCATAGAAGCGTCCTCTGTGAGTGTGTGTCAAGACCGAGTCAGAGACACCCCAGAGACCCAGGACCACACGTGTTCCAAACAAACTCGGGAGACTCTTAGAGACCGTCGTTAAAGCGGGGAGGATGGTAGAACGGTCCCGAAGAGGAAACGGGAACCTGTACCCCATAGAAAAAAACCACCTTAGGTTGCAAGAGGTCAACTACCTACAAGTCGTCGCTCAACATCAAAATCTCAAGAGTGTCCTCTTCTACTCGTGTGTAGGAAGGTACGGTGGTAAGAGGTCTAATCCGATTGTGTATACCAATCAAGATGTGAAAACAGCCTCACATAGTCAGTATATCCGTGAAACTTAGTCACCTAAAAATTGAAATATCTAAAGAAAACCCATAAACCTTAAATATATTTACCTTATTGTATCATACTTGAGAAAACACAAGTCAAAACAAATACGGTGAAATTCATACACTTTAAGTACGTACAAAAACAACATCATTATCAACCAAATAAGATTAACGATATATCATATAGTAACTCTTTTATATGGCGTTAAATTTCAGTAAGATGACAACTATATGTACTCGATAAAGGTCGAAAACCGACCATGTTTTTAACGAAACTTGTGAGGATCAGTCCAGAAAACTACTGGTATACGTGTGTAAAAACAACCCATCTATACCTTCTTACTATAAAGATAAAGACGGAAGACTTTTATCTATGATTCTTGTAATTGGGAGTTGAAAGAAAAGATAATACACGTAAATTTTCGTGACGACGACGACGACGACGATTCAGTGAAGTCAGCACAGACTGAGACACGCTGGGGTCTCTGCCGTCGGGTGATCCGAGGGGGCAGGGACCCTAAGAGGTCCGTTCTTGTGACCTCACCCAACGGTAAAGGAAGAGGTCACGTACTTTCACTTTTCACTTTCCCTTCAGCGAGTCAGCACAGGTTGAGAATCACTGGGGTATCTGACGTCGGATGGTCCGAGGAGGCAGGTACCCTAAAAGGTCCGTTCTCATGACCTCACCCCACGGTAATTTCCGTGATGAAGGAGAGTTGGGTACCGAAATCGACCACAGATATTCAGAACTATACAAAATAAAAATAATAGTAAGTTAAGTTTTATAGAAGAAGATAATAAAGAAGAAACTGATGCCAAATAAAACTTTTTATAAAGAACTAAAAATGTTATAAAAGAGCTAAAATAAAGATCGAAAGTTATACAATTAAGAAAAATCAAGTCATTTTCTGGTTAAAACAATTTCAAGATACGTATTTTTTATATATATGAAAAGTCACACGATATACAGTTGATTCAGTATAAATAAGTTTACATCAAGTTTAGAAGAGATAGACTTCTTTAGTAAAAACAGACGGACGAGATAGTTAATGTCTTCTTAAACTTAGAGAGAGGTATACTGATAATTAAAAAAAAAGAAAATCTAAACGACCTAAAAAGAAATTTATGAGATGTTAATAAAGTAACTCACCACTGAGTATGAAATTTCTTAGACGGACGTTAAGTGGGTCTCTTCGGTTTATATATTTATATATATATATCTCTCTCTCTCTTCCTCTTTCTCTCTCTCCGTCTCGTGTTTCCTCAAAATCCCGTCACCTTTATAAGACATACTATGATATTACTATCTACACAGTACGATGTCAAAATTCGGGTATCTACATATTGTGGTTCTCACTTGAGGTTCCATTGAATCCCTGAAAGTCTCAGTAGGAAGTATTTTTATTACATGGTAAGATGACTCACTACAAAAGATTACTCCCACGTACACAACCCCCTGTCTTAGATACTCCTTTTATGGATATGGAAGGAGAGTCGAAACGACACTTGGACTTTGACGATTTTTAATTATAGATTTTTTATGTCCATAAACCGAAGAGATCCAGAATTGTCCGAGGATCTGTTTCGTTTGAAAGGATCCCTTTTCACCAGGACTTATCATTTACTAATCAGGTTTAATGGGTAAGACGGTAATGACCCTTAACTTTAGTATTTAACGAAAAATAGTGGGTTATAAAATAGAGTTTATATAAGAGTATAGTTATCGGGTTTCAATTAACTTGATTACGTGGAAGTACCGTGTGAATATAACAAAGGATTAAAAATAATAGGATTTAGGAGATTTTATCATTATTATTAATTTTATATACACTGATTTTACTAGGTATATAATACGATTCACTAAATGGAGATAAAAAAAGATAAATAAGTTTTGTTGGAATAAGGTGTCTACTTTATGACTCTAAGTCCTCTCCATTTGAGGTCCTCAACCACTACCTGTCCCTCCGGACCCGTACGACGCTAAGTACCCCAGCGTTTCTCAGCCTGTGTTGACTCGCTGACTTGACTTGACTTTGTGTGTGATCTTCCAATATCCTAGTCTAAAAATCAATACTGACCGACTCCCTGAACGACCTTCCTTTCCCTCCCGGGACTGTCGGCCTTATGTGTAACCAGTATACCATGGACTAATTCCCCATTAACGGTGTGTCTTATTATGTCGTCTTTCTCTAGGAGATTCTTTCCCAGATTCGGTTTTTTATACTTTAACATTCTAATCTATAGTTAGATCTATATCTACATCCATATCTATCTCTTCTTGGATTCTTCGTCGATCTCGATCATTATTTACTATAGTTGACTGTATCTATATTTACATATCTGGTTAGAGAACGTTCTCTCAATGTGGTTTAAACGAGACAGGATCGTCACATATATCACCGATAAAGTTGTGGAAGAAAGTAGTCAACTTAATGGAAGGAAAAAAAAAAGTCATCCTCAGAATCACAAAAGTGTGTAGGAGTATATGGGTCATGGAAGGAACTTCTTTATTTTTGACGAAAAAGTGTATTTAACCGGAAATATTCCTTCGGTTGACCGTCCTCACTACTACCTTTACTTCTTCGGATTCTTTACCTACCTAGAGTCGGTCTTGTATCTTCAAACTCTATTTAGTTTATCGTCTACCGGAGTAAATTACCGTTTATTTTCGCGCACTCCAACCCCCTCCCCCTCTAATAGGCAGTGGCTCCCTCCTCCTATTACTCAAGATAGGAACTTTTGTCCGTTCACTATCTGACTCACCCCTCCCCTATGGTGCAGTAGGTTTTAACCTCTTTCCGTCCCTCAGGTCTTCCTTCATCTCGATTGGGTCAGGGTACAATTTCTAATCCTTATTGTAATCGAGTCAATAAATTGTAAGGAAGTTGAAAAATCGTCGAACTTTCCGTTCACAAATTGGTGATGTTTCTTTCTCTTTTTTCTCTTTCCGTAACAGGCTTTCTGTTGCCCTTAAGGATAGAAGGAGAAGGTTCCCCACTCTTCTTCTTTATATAAATAATTTCGCACATAAATTTTACTAATTTAACATAAGGTGCATTTCGTAGGGAGTTATTTGGAGTAAATTTTCTACTTTTGAAGTCCCGAAGAGACCACTGAGTGACCATTTCTTAGACGGACGGTCACGTCCTCTGTGTCCACGTCAGGGACACCTTAGGGTTAGAAGGTTAGGACCTTCTAAGGTGTACGACACCTCGTCGGTTCAGGTTCGCCGTGGTGACAACTCGGACACGAGATCTCCGGTGCTCACGTTGATGACTCGGGACTTCGGACACGTGGAATCTCGGAGACGAGGGGTTGTTCGCTTCGGTGGTCCTCTCCGGTCGTGCGGCGTCGGTCTCTCATCGGGGGTGAGCCGCGTTGACCTCTTTTCGGGCACGTCGTTGGTTCTGGGTCCCGTCGGTGTTTATTAGATTGTTTGTAATTTTAAGTTGATGTTTTGATTGCACTATTTTACTAAAAATTTAGATATGTTTTTTTAATTTTGAAGACACCGAAGGGTAGAGTAGGTCTCACTTTGGGTTTTAAGAAGTTAATAGAAGTTCCAAGATCTTCTAGGACACGGACGGGGACAGAAAATGGGACAGACCATTAAGAGAGGAAGTCACGGGGGTTGTGACGTAAGGACGGTACGGTCGGCAGAGGGATCAAGAACTTGTGAAGTGTGTGGAGGGGCGAGTCCCGGAGAAGTGAAGTCGATAAAAGAAGGGGAGTTGTAGGTTTCTGAGTGAAAAAGGGGATGAGTCCGGAAATGAATTGACAATGGACGTGTCACTCCGGAGGGGACCAATGGTACATTTTAATGGAAGAGGGACAGGACGAGGGGTCTTGTAAAGGGAAAAAGACATAGTTAAAGGAGGAAGTTAAAACAGTAAGTGTATGATAATATAAAAATAATAGAACAAAAACAGAAGTAAAGGAAGGTCTTACATCCAAAAATCTCATCTGAAAAAAAAGACAAAATAAGTTATAGGGACCACGGACCTTGTTATGGACCGAGTATCATCCGTTGTTTACACGTAAAAGATTTATTTACTTTAATTGTAAGAAATAAAAAAAGAGGTCTTGAAGGGTAGTCAAAGAATTTTTAAGTTCTATGTACGTGACAAGGAATTAGAACTCAGTTCTAAGAAGGGTGTTCTGTAGTCTTACGGAAGAAACCTGGGGACGACTTCCCAGTCGTTAATGAATGTCTTCTAGAAGGTCTCTCGTCTCGTTTTCCAGTATTCAGATTTCAGTCTCCAGTAAAAGTCACAGAGGACAGGGGTTGAAACTCGAAGTGACAACAGAGTCTGTCATTTCTTAGGCGGACGTTACGTCCCTTGGACCCAAATACGGACCTAACCTTTCTAGGGGACCTCTTGCCTTATCGATGGGTGAACAAAAGAACGGACCTCTTAGGGTACCTGTCTCCTCGGACTACCCGATGTCAGACATCCCAACGTTTCTCAGTCTGTACTGCCTCACTGATTGTGTATGTGTGTGTGTGTGTAGGAGTTGAAACATAGGATAACTAGTACAGAGTCGAGAGTGTGAACCATGAGCCGGAAACTTATCCGGATTTGATCCAAGTGAAAGAGTCGTCGTTGGAGGGAGTTAGGTTACTGACGGACGGACAACTTGGAAACGTGAGGACGGAGATCCTACGAAGAGGGATGGTGGACTGTTCCCGTTGTAACTGGTCGGGTCTTTTTTGTTGACCATATTCGGGAAGAATAGTACATTGCATGACTTCCTAGGGAAATACTGTTAGGTGTCGAGGTTTTCCTACGGTGAAAAACTCTCTTATGTATATATCTACACGATATGTAACTATATCTATACATTTTGTAATGTATCATGATTCTATATAATCACTGAATGATGTAGTCCTCGTACATACAAACTCTCCCGTATTCTTCACTGATACTTACGTATATCTCCAAACCCCCCTGTCGTTACTTTTACCAGATTTGAATCCGACACCTTTACCGACTTACTGGGATTTATATAATATGATTTTTAGTGAAATTTACCTACTTAAAATACCATACACTTACTATAGAGTTAATTTTTTACAATTAAAAAATAAGCGACTTACCTTCACTTACAATTAAGTGAAACAACAAACCAGTGAGTCAGTACAGACCGCGAAACGCTATGGTACCTGACAAGGGCACAGAGAACGGAGAGAACCTAATCGTCCGTTTAAGAAATGGGGACTCGGTGGTCTCTTCAGGGGACAGAGGAACTTATAGGTAGTTAATGATAAGACTAGAAATCGAGGTTTCATGAAGAAGTAAGTAAGTCATTTATCAATCGTTCCCGGACAAAGGGTAGTCTATGGTACGATCCATGATCCGTATATTTCTCTTGTTTCTTCGTACTGAGAGTGATGATGTCGAATGTTAAAGAATTCTTTATCTGACCCGTTCACTAGTGTTTCTCTTACTTTACCCAAGGACTCTCCGTCATATGTCTCCCGATACGCATTCGGTTGTCACCAGTGATATCATCCATGGTACCACCAATAGTTCCATCAATGAGTTACTTGATTCTTTTTTACGGTCGACAAAAAGAAGAGAGAAGTCAAGAACCGTGGAGGTGTGTCTATGGACCTTCAACAAAGACGACGGTCTCTCGACTGTACTGGGTGACACACAGGTTTTTTATGGGGGTCCACATCAGAAAAGATACCGACTGTGTAATGGAGGACCGTAAGGTGTTGTGGAACCTAAAAAGGTGCGTTTTCGAGTAATTCTTCTTACACGAAATCTCCTATTAAGAAAATTCAAGTCAAGTCAGGACAACGAGTCAGTACAGGCTGAGAAATGCTGGGGTACCTGGTGTCGTGTGGTCCGGAGGGACAGGTAGTGGTTGAGGGTCTCGAACGAGTTTGAGTACAGGTAGGTCAGTCACTACGGTGACTTCACAGAGCAGGAGACAGTAGGGGAAGAGGAGGACGGAAGTTAGAAAAGGTTGTAGTCCCAGAAAAGGTTACTCAGTCAAGAAACGTAGTCCACCGGTTTCATAAACCTCAAAGTTTTTAATGGAGTTTTTTAGTTCGAGTCCCTTAAGGGAGCCCCCGGTCACCAATTTTGAGGTGTGAGTGGTGTCTCCCGTACCCAAACTAGGGACCAACCCCTCTTTTCTAGGGTGTTCGGTATGCCGTCTCAGTGTGTGTGTGTTTTTTTTAGTTCGAGTTTTATAGGATGTAACAATATGGTTGGTTTAGGGGTGCTGAACCGTACTCACTAAAGGAGGACCGTGAGACAAAGTTTTGTCGTAACTGAAGGACGAAACCACGATTTTTATATACAAGAGTTGTGTTGGGAGTAGTTTGTCTTAGAAAGTGAAGTTTCTCCTAACTCTCCGGTCCTTTAAGTCCTTAACTCAAGAAAGTCTTGTTTACGATGTGAAGACTCTAAACTTCGTCAAAAGTTTGTACCCGTAGTTCCACGGGAATTCACTAAAACAAGGTGAGGTCAACCACTCCCTTTAGTCTTACTTCAGAGTGCAACGGAGAGGTCGATACCAGTCGACACACGGGAATCAACGTTTGGAAATATCGACGTCAAACTCCGTAAAAAACAAATAAAAAAGACATAACCGAAGAAGAGTTGACCTCGTTTAGTTACTTCTCTGAATTGTTTTGGGAGTTCTTTAATTTGTGTCAAGCTGATTCGGTGGGAACATCAGACTAAATGGGTTGTTCTCATATACTAACAAATCTCTAATTTTGTTCAATTTTCTTGGTCGATATAGTATCGTCCTTTTGTGGACCTTGACTCCAATTTTCTGGACACAAACTCGGACTGGACCCGTTTCGTGAGACCCGGAATCACTTTCCCACCTCATTAGACGTTGTGTGCACGTTTACCTTCCGAAATTGGACTTCTATGAACTTATTAGTTTTTACGAAACTATAATGAAGTACGACTAAAAGGTCGTAAAGGTAATGTATGTGTCTCGTAGTCATTTATAAGAGAAAATTTCAATTCGAGGACCTAGTGTTTCATTTCTAATGGGCGTACTCGAGGTTTGAACGGAGTCCGAGGAGAAAATGGGACCAGTTAGGTCGTAGAAAGCGGTGGGGATGGGTGTGTGGGGTGGTGGAGGAGAGAAGGTGTGGAGGTCACAGGGACAAACAAGGGTACGACCAGGGGGACGGTCGTTGCGGAAGGGAGAAGGAACAGTGGATAGAACTGGGGTAACTGTGGAAGTTCAGGTTTTATCTCGTACGGGATAGGTACTATGGAAAAGATAGGAGAGATTATCTATGGTAAGAGAAAAAGATTGAACAAAACTGTTTTTATAGTGAGAAAGTGTGTGTGTGTGAGTGTGTGTGTGAGTGTGTGTGTGTGTGTGCGTATAGAAACGTCCACCGGAGGACAAACACAGTCCAGGAGGTTGATGTCTTCTCATCCGACGAGGAGTCCTCACCACCCGTTCGAACCCCTCCAGTCGACCCTACTCAAACTTGAGGTCCGGAGAGATTCCCAGAACCTTTCTAATCTTCTAAAATTCGTCTTCTCACCGTACAGTCCCGGTACATGTCCCTCTAGTTTCTGAAATCCCTGGTCTCCGATGACATCGTCAGATCCGTCCTCTACTACTCCTGTTACTACTCTTTGAACCGTTACCTACATTTCTCTCCGTTTACCACTTTTCCGCTCCGTACCCCGGACACTGGTGCAGGTCACATCAGGAGTGGAGGGGTTCTTTGAACGAGGATAACTCCCGAGAGAAAGTCCCTGAATCCGATAGTAGGAGAGTTAGTGTCCTCCTGTCCCTCGAGTCGAACCACGAGACACTACTGGAACTACCAACCCTACCCTCCACCCAGGTTCTCTCTCTCTCGTATACATATATATATCACCCAAGGGAAATAACGTGTCGTCTTTGATTGTTGTGACATTTTGGTAATACAAGGTCAATTTAAAATTCTGTCTTTAGGTCCTCCGGAGGAAGAAGGCGTGCGGTGTAAGGTAGTGTAGTCACTCAACACGGTCAAGTCGGAGGAGCCAACGTAGGAAGAGAAGAGAGGTTGGTAAACGGTGGTGATTCTGATCCGGAAGTTATAGAGGTTGGCTCTAATGAGGAGGGACCATAGGGTCGAAGTTCACAGGGGGACTTTAAGTAGGAGGATTAGAGAAGTTATCTACCTAGATGGACTCGACGGTGAGACTAGGAAAGTAATAGTATAAATTGTCTAGTTACTACGGAAGGACAGGTTTTGTGAATAAGGTTAAGGGAATTATGCCGACTTTGTAGGTACACTAGTTCGGGACACGGTCACGGGGAACGGAGAGATACAAGATCGGAAGGGACTTGAAAAGTGTGAAGAATTATCCTAGATTAGTACCTACGACACGAGTATGTCAGGAAAAGGGGAAGAAGAAAAAGGGAGGGGGTTTAATAAAATATTAATGGAGTGAGAAGTACATAAGTTGTTTCGTGAGTTGGAACCAACCTTTAGAAGGTACGACAGGAGACACAAGGGTCTGGTGGTACTGCTACAGACAACTGGAGTTTTGGGGGTTATTTAATATTAATAGAGATAACACGAGATGACCTAAGTCAAGGAACTCCTGTTTCTGATCCTAAGAGTAGGACAATAGGAGTCATCACCAATACTAAAGTTCCGTGTCCCGACTGCTCAGTATTTACAACTTGTTTAGTTACTTAGTCACTAACACACTGTACGACGACGACGACGATTCAGTGAAGTCAGCACAGGCTGAGACACGCTGGGGTATCTGTCGTCGGATGGTCCGAGGGGGCAGGGACTCTAAGAGGTCCGTTCTGGTGACCTCACCCAACGATAAAGGAAGAGGTCACGTACTTTCACTTTTCACTTTCACTTCAGGGAGTCAGCGTAGACTGGAAGTCGTTAGGGTACCTGACGTCGGAAGGTCCGAGGAGGTAGGTACCCTAAAAGGTCCGTTCTCATGACCTCACCCCACGGTAATGGAAGAGGCACACACTGTACCATGTGAGGGTTTTATTTCTTTTAACGTTTTCGTCCGTTTCCGTCTTTCAGGGTCTATAAGTATAGGACTGGTTCTAGTTCTAAGTACGGGTTCAGTCCCGACCCGGAAGTAAGTTCCATTCTTTAGGACGACTTTGGTGTCTGAACTTTCGTCTACTCTCGACCATAGACAGTTCGATTCAAATACTTGAGTCGGTACGGGAACTAAAACTTCCTCCTTGGTGTCACGACTTCACTCGAACCGGGTGAACAATGCACCGTCTTTTTAGTGGCCCGAATAATAGTCTTTGGGAGCCAGTGAGGACTAGGACAGAGTAGTCAGTCAGACAGTCAGTCAAGTCAGCGAGTCAACACAGACTGAGAAACCCTGGGGTCCTTAGCGTCGTGCGGTCCGGAGGGACAGGTAGTGGTTGAGGGTCTCAAGTGAGTTTGAGTATCGGTAGTTCAGCCACTACGGTAGGTCGGTAGAGTAGGAGACAGTAGGGGAAGAGGACGGGGGTTAGGGAGGGTCGTAGTCTCAGAAAAGGTTACTCAGTTGAGAAGCGTACTCCACCGGTTTCATAACCTCAAAGTGGAAATCGTAGTCAGGAAGGTTACTTGTGGGTCCTGACTGGAAATCTTAGCTGACCAACCTAGAGGAACGTCAGGTTCCCTGAGAGTTCTCAGAGGAGGTTGTGATGTCAAGTTGTCGTAGTTAAGAAGCCACGAGTAGAAAGAAGTGTCAGGTTAAGAGTGTAGGTATGTACTGGTGACCTTTTTGGTATCGGAACTGATCTACCTGGAAACAACCGTTTCATTACAGAGACGAAAAGTTATACGATAGATCCAACCAGTATTGAAAGGAAGGTTCCTCATTCACAGAAAATTAAAGTACCGACGTCAGTGGTAGACGTCACTAAACCCTCGGGTTTTTTTTTTTTTTTTAGACTGTGACAAAGATGACAAAAGGGTAGATAAACGGTACTTCACTACCCTGGTCTACGGTACTAGAATCAAAAGACTTACAACTCGAAATTCGGTTGAAAAAGTGAGACAAGAAAGTGAAAGTAGTTCATGATCGTATATTTACTTCGAATCGTAAAGACACTTATTTAAAATAGGAGAAATTTACCTCTCCCATTAGTAATGACGGAATGTGTTGACTGTACTTCAAATTTACTCTATAAATATGTTTCACGGACCATGTCACCGACCGAAGTTTACCTTTGATATTAATAATGATAATACACTCTCAAGGTCAGTGTTATGAAAGGTGTACAAACAAAATTTCCTCGTACTTGTCGAGGTTTTTTGATCTCAGATTTACGTAAACTGAGACGAGTTCGAATTGGGTATAATCTCTGAGTAGGACTACCAACCACTAGTCACATGTGACACGTTCTGTTTGTGTCTCCTACCTACTAAAGTTTTTGACCTACGACGAAAGTGGGTACGATCGTGGTCAATACCTCGTTACTGATGTCGGTCTGTATAACGAAAGTTAGAAGAGGTGTTACCATCTTCCATCTGATATAATAGGGGTACAATGTTTACTCCTTCGTTACAAGGTTTTTCAATTCATTACACGGGTTTCAGTGTGTTTTCACCTTTTTCGTTCTAAACTTTGACAAGACAACCGAGAGTTTGGGTACACGAAGGATGAGTACGACGAAGAAGTGACTCGAAACAGGATGTCAAGCCTCCCGTTTTTCATGTAAAGTATATGTAGTACAGAAAACTGAACTGGGTTAAGGGATACTTTATTGGTTTGTTTCTTTGACTCTGAGTCCTGTAAATTCCACGGACACGTTCCAGTGTTTTAGACATTTGTCGACGGGTTCTTGAGTTTGAGGATAGAACCCTGCGAATAGACAACGTGAAATGATGTTACCTCACTGACGATAAACCGATCTAACTTCTATATCTTTATTACTCGCTTGACGAAGAAGAGTTTGGATCACAATATTTAAATGTATTCTGAAAGAGGACCACCTCGTCAATTCGATGTGAATACCCTTTTTTTCTAATATTATGTAATGTACATTTAAAGAAGGGTTGAAGGATAGTCTTCTTTAATTGGTTATATACGTTTCGGTACGTAAAAGGTTTCTCAGGTGGACTCTGACTTCCTTGAACGAGGATCTAGTGCTTCGACATTATAAAAATTTCGCCAAAGATAAATACGTCTTCTACCCTGAAGAGATTTTTGATGTCTCAAAACCTACTTTTACATTTTCACAATTTGTACCCAAATCACTAGGAACAATATAATTTACTTGACTTTTTTTAGCTTATACGTTTGTGTCGTAGATAAGGTAAACCAACTGTTCAACTAGTTCATAAATAATTCGACGGAGAAGTAGAGACCCTGTGTCTCCACTAATTTTGTGTCGAAGTGGGAGTTCCTCGAAGACTGCGTTATTCACTTTGACTTGATATTTGTTTACTTATATTATTTAATACAAAATAATCGGAGGTAATAGTATGATCTTTCTACTTGTGCCACGTACCTTGTCGGTCAATATACGTTTCTATGTTTATCTGAGACGTTTATTCACTGGGAACCTTACCCTATCCATAATGGTCCCCTTGTTCCCTTAAGTTCACCGATACACTCCCAGTTTCCTGTATATCGGAGAAAGACAGGACCTTTGAAGTTTAGTACAGTACCTTGAGCACAAATCCCCGGTTCTCTTCTCTACACCATTCTGAATCTTGCGTCTGGGTCCTTCTCGGATTTGATATCGTCCTCGTCACTTCTACTTGTCGGTCTACGGTTCCTACACCTTAGAATCCGGACAGATATACACTTCCCATTGTCTCTTACGAAAGACGAAACCACCTACAGTTATCGACTCTACGTCTTATCTCTTCCCCGTATATATACCCCTTTCTGTGGTTCAAGAGAGAAACTGTTACCCGATCTCTCAGATACATTGTAGGTGTACCTCTACCCTTTATTCATCCGTGAGTCGATTTACTCTGTCCTAAAGTTTTCTTTCCTGGTCGTACTTCTATTTCACAGTTGGTATAAACCCACCTACTGTCTTTAGTGTACTTACTTACCAAAAAAGGTCTCTCCTGTCCGTCTCATTCTTCCCTTTTTCTCGATTCCTGTCTCATGATCCACGGTTGTATATTCCAAACCAAATTACCATTCTTTCTACTTCTGTTTAGGGTCCTCTTTTCCTTCTCCTATTTAGTATTTCCCCTTTTTCTTTGGTTGTCTATGTAGTGATTAATAATCTCTTTATGTTTAGTTTTAAAGTTACACCATAGTGAAGTAGTGGAGTGTGGTCAGTCGTACCGGTAGTATTTTTCAGATGTTTATTATTTACGACCCCTCCTACACCTCTTTTCCCTTGTGAGGATGTGAGAATTACTCTTACATTTGTCCACGTCAGTGATACCTCTTTTCATGCCTTCAAGGCATTCTTTGATCTAACGGTATACTAGGTCGTAAGGGTGAGGACTCGTGTATAGGTCTTTTCTGTTTTTGAGATTAAGTTTTTCTATGGAAGTGGGGTCACAAGTGTTGACGTGTTGACATGTTGTCGGTTCTGTACCTTCGTTGGATTTACGGGTAACTGTTTACTGACCTATTTTTTCTGTACTATGTATATATGTTACCTTATAATGAGTCGGTATTTTTTTCTTACTTTATTAGGGTAGACGTCGGCGTATCTACCTGAATCTCTAATACTATGATTCATTCAGTCTGTCTTTCTGTTTATCGTATACTATAGTGAATGTACACCTCAGATTTGTTTAATATGTTTACTTGAATAAATATTTTATCTTCATTTGAGTGTTTGTTTCCTTTGTTTAAATACCAATGGTTTCTTCTTTCCTCACCCCTCCCTATTTAATCCATAAACTCTAATTTTCTATGTGTGATGAGAAATATTTTGTCTATTCGTTCCTGGATGACATATCGTGTCCTTTGATATAAGCCATAGAACATTATTTGATAGTGTCTTTTCTTAGACTTTTTCTTATATATGTGTGAAATGACATGAGGACTTTGTGTTGTAACATTTTTTTTTTTTTTCTCTCTTTTGATAAAGAATTTTCAGTTACCTTCTGTTAATTTCTTATTCCTCCCTCGTCATTCGTCCAGGTTACAGTGTCGTTCGAGTTCCTCCTTTTCTCGTTCGCTCTCTCCCGTTCAGGAAGACGTCTTCTCTTAATTTTGATCGTAAACTGTCTGTCTGTCTTCTACTTCTATGTGTAGTGATGTTCTTACTTCCCTACTACTCTACTACTACTACTCTTACGTTCTTTATCTTCTCTGGGTTTAAGTACTACACAGAAGTCACAAATTACCCATACTCTCAATCCGTCTCAGGTTTTTAGAGGAGAGGTTTCAAAGATCGAACACACTGTGTCGAATAGGTTTGTTTCTTGTGTCTTTCCCACTCAGACCATTGTTTTGTTGGACTCGATTCAAAGTCTCCGAAACACAAAATTCACAACGACCATGTAGGTCGCGTCTAAGATACCTTTATTTTCCTCTTTCCCCGTAATTAAGACAACTTTTCTTTTACTCACCGATCTTTCTATGTGGGATTGGGATTGGGATTAAAAAAAAAAAAACCGGAATCCCTTGTTTGTTTCTTGACTTCAGTACTTCTCCTTTTATGGCTTTCTTTTACGTTTCCTTTCTCCCTCACGTCTCGGAACTTCGCCATGGGTGTTTTTGACGTTTTACTGAAACCAACACTTTGTCATCCTTGTGTCTCTTTTAATAACCTTAGGTACTCCAGTCCCAACCCTTCTAGGGGACCTCTTCCCTTGCCGATGGGTGGCGTCATAAGAGCGGACTTCTTAAGGTACCTGTCTCCTCGGACCGCCCGATGTCGGGTGCCCCAGTGTTTCTTAGTCTGTGTTGACTCTCTGAAAGTGAGTGAGTACTCCATTCCTCAACCCGGTATCTCTTCCGACTCGTGACTTCTTAACTACGAAAGCTTAACATCACCATCTCTTCTGATGACTCTCAGAATACTCGAAGTTCCTAGTTTCGTTAGTTAGGATTTCCTTTAGTTGAGACTTATAAGTGACTTTCCTGACAACAACTTAGAAGTCATGAAACCGGTGGTATACTTCTCGGCCGAGTAACCTTTTCTGGGGCTACGACCTTTTCTGATTTCCCTCTTCCTCTTCCCCCCGCTGTCTCTTACTCTGCCAACCTATCGTAGTGACTGAGTTACCTGTACTCAAACTCGTCTGAGGTCCTCTACCAGTTCCTGGTCCTTTCGGACTGTACGACGTCAGGTACCCCTGTCTCTCAGTCTGTACTGACTCGCTGTTGTCGTTGTTCACTCCAGTCCTTCTAAACTCCGATTATGTCAAGTAGGTGAACCCATACTTTTAATAGATTTTACTTTTGTCCTCGACTTTCTCTTTATCTTTTTATTACCGGTCCTCGTTTTTTCAGGAACTACTTATCCTTCATTGATTCTCCAGTCCTTTACCCTCGGTAGGTCTTGATGTTTTCACTGTATTCCTTGGGGTACTGGGAATGTGTATCTCGATAAAATATTTTCCGTTGTTTGTCTTGTTACCAAACATGCAGCATCACTCTTTTCTCTCCTTTCAACTGTTGGTGGTCTTTGAAAGTCCGTGTACTACCTTCTGTTGTCTATCAGAGGGATCCCTCCGACCTCTTTTTTCATATAGATACGACTTTCCGGTCTCAAGGGTTTTCTCAAACTCTCACTTCTAGGGTGTCTTTCTTGTCCCTGCATCTGGGTCTTCTCTCATTCGTGACATGTCTTCCTTCTACCGTTATAAAAATTTTTCATCCGACTTCTGCCTCCGAGAACGGAAAATGAGTGTGCAGAGATCCTGTCCTGCTCTTATCGGAAGTTTACCTGTACCCTACAGCCCCCGACTACTTCACCACCAGAAGTAAAATGTACTTCATGAGAAACACCGTGACAAATCCAGGAGGACTTTCCTCAGACATCACTGTTTCTCATGTGCAAGAGACCAGGGACGGAGACTCCTCGGGTACCTCTTCCTTCTTTCTGTCGGAGTCTTCGTTTATGGATGAGAGTGCCCCGACGAGGACGACACCTCAGGGAGTCAGTACAGGTCGAGAAAGACGTTGGGGCACCTGACATCGGGAGGTCCGAGAAGACAGATACCCTAAAGGGACCGTTCCTATGACCTCACCTAACGGTAAGCGAAGAGGTCCCCTAGAAGGACTGAGTCCGTAGCTTGGTCCCAGAGGACGTGACGTCCACCTAAGTAATGGTGACTCGATGGTCTCATCCTACTACATTAACAAGACTATCTAAGTTCTGAAGACAGGAGTAGACCATAGAGGATGGTACGAAGTCGTGTACCTTTACAACGGTCAGTGTCGAAAGTGGCAGGAGGGAAAAATTTTCTAGTTCAAGTACACGCACTCGTTACTCCCTCCATCGTCCCTTCTACCTCGTAGTTCACTGTCATCGTTCACTGACGAGTATTTTATGTCAACGACTGTGTGGCGTCTGTAAGTGGTAGGACCTACTCTTCAGTAGTTCTCACTGTCGTCCTTTACCCTGCCTCTACTTTTAGTGCTAGTCCACGTTTTCGGGAATCCTGGACTTCGAACCCTTTAAGGCCAAGTAGAGGGATGGAAACTTTTCTCTTTGCCGTGAAAAACTCCCAATGAAAGTGTCATCCCCTCTCGTCCGCCGTCGTCGGTTCTGTCTAAGTCTCCGAGTCAAAGGAATAACCTTTTTACTTTTTAATATTTGATATATAGTGTCCCGACAAAACTCCTAAACTGTTATACATATTTTTAAGAACGGAAAGAATCGTACTACGGTTTGTACAACGTCTAAGAACTTGTACTACTCCGTCTTGTACATAAAAATACATTGAGAAGAGAAATATCAAGTAAATTCAGGATGTCTATCCCATCCTAGGTTCCTGAACTTTACCAAAACCACCTCGAACTATAAGATGTTTAGTGACGGGTAAATCAACTGAATTGGTAGGGTTAAATAGGAATAGAGAGATAAAAAAGAAAGAATAGAGAGATAATTGAGATTTAGAAATCAAGAAAGATCGATTGTAAACATAGTAAGTAAGGGGTTTAATTATGTATTTACGATTGTACATATTGTATTAGGTATACATATATAATTTTATATACACGTACAGTACCATCCTTTAATAAAAAGGAAGATAATGAGATTTGAGTAAAAAAACGAACAAAAGTTAAAGGAAACCAGTAATTTAAAAATTTGGTTAAATGGTTACACAGGTAGTAGTAAGGTCTTTCATTTTCGAATTTTTTTTTTTTTGAAAAAGAATGTACTCTTAATTTGAACGGAGTCTTCAAAACACTTCAAAAACGATAGAAACTTCAAAAAAGTTTCCCTAGTATATTGATGTATTAAGTTACAAAGAGTGTACCGAACTGGAGTTATAATAATATTTATATTAATGAAAAGGAGAACTGTATCTCCGTCGTATTTCTGTCTTGTCATACTCAAAACTGGAGATTTTTTGTACTCTATTTTAGTCCCGAGACAGAATAGTTGGTGTACTGAGACCGGTTCAATAAGTTGTAGAGATTCGGAAGAAGTATCCCAGTAATACGTTTATTTTACTCTACAGACCTTGTCACGTACTGTGTAAATGAACGAGTTATTTCGACAAAAAATTTGTTGATGTGTCTAAAGATTGACATAAAAAAATCTCTAAAAATAAGAAGTAAACTTGGGATTTCTTGTCGTTAAATTACAAATACTAATCCTCTTTGACCGTAAAGACTCGCCAGTGTAAAGGTCGTAGTTTCTTTAATCTCGGAAGAGTTCCAAATGTAAACAAACCACTGAAGACGGTAAAGAGTTAAGTAAAGGGGTTTGTTTCCTTTGCTTTGTTTTTTATTTGTTTAACCTAGATTAATTTGAATTTTCGAAACCGTGTCGTTGTGTTCGGTAGTTGTTTTATTTTTCTGTTAGATGACTTACCCTTTGTTTTAAACATTTACTGTACTTGTTATTTCTCAATTATAGGTTGTGTACGTTCGTTGAGTATGTACAGTTGTGGTTTTTTCCTTTAAATTTTTCCCGTCTTGATTTATCTGCAAAAAGGTTTTTCCTTCACGTCTACCGGTTTTCCGTGTACTTTCCTACGAATTATAGCGATTGGTAGTACTTTTACTTTTAGTTTTGGTGTTACTCAATAGTGGAGTGTGGACAGTCTTACTTACTGATAACAGTTTTTCTTGTGTTTGTTGTTTACAACCGTTCTTACACGTCTTTTGCCTTAGAACCACCCTTACATTCAACCACGTCGGTGACATCTTTTGTCATACCTTTACAGAGTCTTTTGATTTTTATCTTGATAGTAGTGAGTCGTAAAGATGAGGATCCATATATGTGTTTTTGTGTGATTAAAATTCTCTATATATGTGGGGTCACAAGTATCGTCGTAATAAATATTCACGGTTTCACACCTTCGTTGAGACTCACAGGTAGTCGTCTACTTACTCATTTTCATTTGTTCTACGCCATGTGTATGTGCTACCTTATGGTGAGTTGGCGTTTTGCCTCCCTTAAGACGGAATCATTTACCTACTTGGACCGTGGTGTGTTTCACTTTCTTCAGTCTCTTTCTGTTTATAATAAATTATAGTGGATATACACCTTAGATTTTTTATGTTATTTACACTTATTTTGTTTTTCCTAGTGTCTATTTCCTTGTTATGTCATTACTGGTCGTCCCTCTCCCTTCGTCCTCGTCGTTACGTCGCCACCCCACACCCCTCAACCCCATCCCCAATATGTTAGTATACTTTGGTACACACACTTGGAAAACTTTTGACATTTCATGATATCTCAAAATTCTCGGAAAAATAGTTAGGAGGGCGAACCGGGGAAAATTAGTTATGCTTAAGGAATGTAGTCATATCACTAAAAGTACAGATGTTTTACGAAAGTTTGATAAGTGCAATATTATAAGTGTTTTATAGGTGAGTCAACTTAGTAATAGTAGAGGTCAGATATCTACTCCTTGACTCCTAGTCTTTACTTAAGGAGTTTCGATTTGTCGACGATTCACAGTCTCGACTCTAGACTTAGACCAGAAAGATCGAGGTTCCGGATATGAGACTAGTGTGTTCCTCAATCTCACTGTCTCGGGTTTAATTTTACAACAGAGGTGTAAGATTAAAGTGTCTAACAAGATAATCTAGTATCGACGGAGAGTGTAGTCAATTGTCATAAAGGTCTCCCGTTTGAAAGGGACACATTGTGGTGACTTTAATTGTTAGTTAGATTCCGTACCTGACAAACATCGGACCACCCGATGTATGTCAGGTACCTCAGTGTTTCTTGACCTGTACTGACTCGTACGTATGTGTGTGTGTATTTCAGTGTCTTCCACTTTTTACCTTCTCGGGTAGTTTTCGTAGATCAAGTTAGAATCCGGTTCTTAAGGTTGAGTCCTTACAAACCTCGGAACAAGTTTTGGTAGGAACAATCATAGTTCAGTGTCAGTTAGTACCCAGAGACTGAGGACAGGTTGCCGGGAACGTCAGTGAGATATGACTCGAGAGTCTTCTGTTCTTACTGTAGGTTAAAGAAAAGAAATGACTTGATGAACAAACGAATCGTAAGGACTCTCTTAAAACAGAAGATAATTAAGTTTTAATCTAACAATCATCCCTTTGTTTAAATTTAAACAATCATAAGAGAAATTCTTGACAAGTTATACGTTTC
The DNA here is from genome assembly GCA_006410555.1 of Capra ibex. Lineage (NCBI taxonomy): Eukaryota > Metazoa > Chordata > Mammalia > Artiodactyla > Bovidae > Capra > Capra ibex. The sequence continues at coordinate 11,768,740 of SJYO01038983.1, read as the reverse complement.
CTCATGACGAGTAAGTTTACATAGTGAAAATAAGACATTCAGGTCTAAATTCATTTATGGGACAAAATTAATTTTCCTCTTTTTACTCTCGTTAAGAGACGGTAAGGACTCCAAATTTTCATACACGGATTTCGTTTAAAGTGAAGTCTTCACTTTAGCTCTCATGAAACAGAACTACGACGTTCATTACCTTTTAAAAGGGTTAATAAGACGGTAGTGTTTACACAATTGATCTGTGTAAACTGTGACAGTACTATATACTAATCTTATCTTGATAATTATGTAGTCTTAGACAATGTTGTAAGGGTCTAGTCGTAAATAAAATAAAAATGGATAGTTTCGTTGTCTTGTAATGTATTTTTAAGTAAGAAAAGGTGGACGTAGAAACTTTGTGATCAAATATCTTAACAGGAAAGAACATTTCAATAAAAGAACACGAACGTCTTTCGAAGACCCTGGACTGGATATGGTAGGGAGAAGGAAAACCAAATTTGAAATCTTAACGGAATTGTGTTTTGATTTTCAATGTTGAATATTCACATAATGAATGGATCCTCGATCCTATATACTTTTCACAGTCGAAAGTTAAGTCTATGTATCTCCCAATTCGGGAGTATATGTTTGATGCACTGGAACTTAATCGGATTAATAAAGGTGTGAAAGTCTGATATCTATTATTTTGGATAGAATCTATATTTAACGTTAATAACTTCCTCTATTCAAAATATTTTTTTAATTACATTATAAATCATGTGTAAGTATCGTATACACGATACGAGTCTACGAAGTCAGTACAGACTGAGAAACGTTTGGGGACCTGACATCGGGTGGCCCTAGGAGACAGGTACCCTAAGAGGTCCGTTCTGATGACCTCACCCAACGGTACGGGAGGAGGTCCCCTAGAAGACCTGGGTCCCTAGTTTGGACGTAGAGGACACAGAGGACGTAACGTTCGCCTAAGAAATGGTGACTCGGTGGTTCTTTCGGAAGTTCTTTAGACTTTATTTTATTACCATTACTTTTTGATTGTATTGTTTCTTTTCCCAGTAATTTAACCTTTCTGCCGTCGGTCTGATACGACAGTCAAACATAATGGAAAAGGATTCAAACTCCATTTAGTAGGTTTTCTTCCCTCGTTTATTGGCCGCTACAACAGGGATAAGAAATTGACGAGTGAGTCATCACTAAATTACTCTTAGAGGATTCAGATCTGTGACACGTTTTGTGTCTTTGATCTCCTCTTTCAAGATTTTGTGACAGGAGTACTTCAAGTAATTCATTTATTATTCATCTTTTTTTACTCTTTGTCGTTTCATTTGTACTTCTATAGATCAACGCGAAGATAGTTTTTCTCTGTGACTATTTCTAAACTCGTTTTTCTCTGTGACTATTTCTAAACTCGTACAGACAATAAAAGTTCCATTCTGAGAAAAGACGTCCGTCAAAACGGTGTGTTGATTAACTATCATTCTGTTAAAACGGTATTTTCTAAATGACTACTTTTATTTTCTCCTTGTGATCTATCCTTGTTCTTTCGTGCTTTTTATTGTCTTAAAATTTGATTTTCTGCTCCTTACGACGAGAAAGAATAATCACATCCATCATATATATTGTCTGTTTTGTAAACCTGGAAATTTAAAAGGGAGTGTAAGGGCCAGGAACATACGATTCAGTGAAGTCAGCACGGGTTGAGAAGCACTAGGTTTCTGTCATCGGACGGTCCGAGGAGATAGGGACTCTAAGAGGTCCGTTCCTATGACCTCACACAACGGTACGGGAGGAGGTCCCCTAGGTTGAATGCACAGGACGTGACCCAAGAAATAGTGATCACGGAATAAAGTGATTTAGTAGATTCAGGTTAAGACAGGGTTTATGGTTTTAAGACAGATGTAGTACAAGAGACGAACAGTAAATCAGTGATTCAGGTTGAGAAACAATGGGGTACCCGATATCGGACGGTCCGAAGAGACAGGTATCCTAAAGGGTCCGTCCTTATGACCTCATCCAATGGCGAAGGAAGAGGGCACAAGATACGACCGTTTATCGTTTTTTTTTAACATGGTAAAAATTCTTTGAATATAAGTAATCCTTAGTACATTGGTAAAGAAGACCCCCCTCCCTATCTTCCTTGAACTAAGAAAACGGAGGTTGAAGATTATGACGTACTATTTAAACCATTTCTGTCGAAATTTCTTGTTCGACAATATAGATTTAATCGATTTCTTAGTTATTAATCACAAGAGTTTCTGACAATACTTAATGATCGACGGACAAAATATAGACGTATTGAACCGTGTAAAACTCAAAACTACACGGTCTCCCTACTACCATGACTGGTTTCCTAAAACGTTTGACTAAACAATAGTAAAAGATCATCTCAAACGTCAGACCGAATGTGGAATAAAGTGTGAAAGTTATTCAAAATAGTGGTGTAAAAGATAGTTCAGCTATATATATATCTACTTTGGTTTGACAGTTGGTCCATAAAATAGAGGTTTCCGTTTTAACGGAACTCTGGTTAATCAACACGTCGTTTTGACGAATGTCGTTTCTAAGAATACCACTCTCTTAGATCATGGCCTAAACCCATGTTCATCAAATAAACCATACACTAGTGTCCTTTGTTTGTCTCTCTCCCCCTTCCCTCTTTTCGGTTATTTCTTACGGAATTTATTATGACATTTCTTTACGTTTAGTTTTGATGGTACTCCATAGTGGAGTGTGATCAGTCTTACCGGTAGTAGGTTTTTGTTTTAGATATTTGTTATTTACGACCACTACTACATTTCTTTTCCCTTGGGAGGATGTGACAACCATCCTTACATTTGACTATGTTCTTGTCATATTTCCAGGGACTTTTTTGATTTTAACTTCGATGGTATACTGGGTCGTTAGGGTGATGACCAGTATATAGGACTCTTTCGGGATTAAGGTTTTCTGTGTACATGGGGTTTCAAGTATCGTCGAGATAATTGTTATCGTTCCTATACCTTCGTTGGATTTACCGGTAGTTGTCTACTTACCTAGTTCTTCTACACCATGGATGTAGGTCACCTTATAATGAGTCAGTAATTTTTTTTTCGTTTTAACCCAGTAAACATCACTACACCCACCTAGATCTCAGACAGTGTGTCTGACTTCAGTCTTTTTGTTTATGGTATATAATTGCATATATACATGTTAGATCTTTTTACCATGTCTACTTGGATAAAGGTCCTGTTATTACCTCTGTATTTGTATTTTCTTGTCTGCACACCTGTGTCTCGCCCTCCCCTTCCCCTTCCACCCTACTTGACCCTCAGCGAGACTGTATATCTGTGGAGGTACACGTTTTATTTATCGATCATCCTTCGACGACATATCGTCTTCCCCGAGTCGGACCGGAAGATACCACTGGGTTTCCCTACCCTACCACCCCCTGCCCACCCTCCGACTTCTCCCACCCCTATATACATGTGAATTTCGATTAAGTGTAACGACATATCGTCTTTGATAATTATTGTGTTATAACATTTGTTGAATGTGACGTTATTTTTATGACATAACATATTAACTTTAAACGTTTCTCGTCTAGAATTCTCAAAAGTTGTATATTGTGTGTGTGTGTCTTACCATACTCCACTACTTTCGTAATTGTTCGAACTAACACTATGAGTAAAGTGTTTAGTAGTGTAGCATGTAAAATTTATATATGTTCAAAATAAACAGTCAATGTAAAGTCATTTTACCCTCCCTAAACAAGTTGGAGAAGGGTGGAGGTTTATTTACGGATACACATAGTGGTATACTCGTTGACCCCTTGGAGTCTCTCCGTCACACCGTGTATGGAACGTAACGAAGTGGTTCTCCTCTCTGTCGATCCCAGGTAGAGGTGTTTAAGACGAGGAACGACCAACTCCCAACGAGGAAGACTGTCATTGAGGTCACGAAAGTCGGGTGGAGTCGATGTTCGGTTCGTTTGAGAGCGCCGGACTCTTTTGGAAGAACGTCTCTATGTTTGTCTCCCTTGTTCGAGAGACGTACATGTCCTTTGACAGGTAGTTCCGAAGTCTCCTACAGACCCCATCTGTCTTCTACGTTTACCCCAGGTTGTCGTAAAGGATATCTACCGGACGGTCACTTTTATCTCGTCAGTTGAGTAGGAAAGACTCGTCCTCTTCAACCTATTTTCTATGTTTATCTCATTCCTTCACTCGGTACGTTTGTAGGTCCATGTCTCGTGAGGTTCGTTTCCTTTTTGTTTAATTTTCCGGGACTCTGTCTTCGTTTGAGTCCTCCAAGTTCTTTCGAACCTACCGACCTTATTTTACTCGTTCTCTTCTCACGGTCCTCCACTTGTTACTAAGAGGTTCTCGGTCTAGTGTGGAACCTTCCCTCTCTCTCGAACGTGAAATAAGGTCTACTCTACCTTTAGGTACCCTCTCTGTTACCCGGTTTCACTCTGTATTTCATTGAATGTAAAATTCCCATTTAAGACCAAAGATGAACCTTTTACCTGATCTCTCGCCATCCTCATATTCCTCCCTCTGGACAATTCTCCAATTGTATCATAAAGTGTTTCTTCTCAAATCTTAATCACCTTTGTCACTTTTCTCTTGTCTAAACTCTATACACAGTATGTCCTATCGGTTATCTAGAAAGATTATTATCAGTCTCAAGATACTGACTTTTCATCAGTATCTTGACTTTCAGTTTTATTCTTAGAAAACCAACGACTCTTTGACTTGTTCATTGAGGGTATAAACTACCTTCTGGATATCGACGGACATAGTGCGTGACGACCCTTTTTGTTTCTTCTTTTGTGTTTCAGTGTTGAAACGTAGTGTTTACGTTTCCCTCTGTCGGTAGAGAGGTATAATCCTCGTTTCTGTTCTTTCTAACAGAATTTTGATTTGGTGTTCTTGCACTTTGAATTTTTCTACATACCTTTCTCATTGTCCCTTTGAAAATAATAGTACACATTTTATCTGTCGGTTGTCCTTAAACGACGTACCGAGTCCTTTGAGTTTGTCCCCGAGACATAGTTGGATCTCCCCACCCTACCCTTCCCTCTACCCTCTGTCCGAGTTTTCCCTCCCCTACATACATATGGATACCGACTAAGTACAACTCCGAATTATATTTTGTTGGTTTAAGACATTTCGTTAATAGGAAGTTATTTTTTTTTTATTTCTCTTTTTTTTCATTACCTGTTTTTTTTTTTCTGGTACTTCCTAAGTAAGGGTCATTCATAGATCCTTCTTTATCCTACCATCCTTGTTTATCCTACCTTCATTAGACGGGACCTTCTCTCCTCGTACCATAGTCACTGTCATAATCTTGACGATCAGGTACCGCTGGTGTTTTTCATCAAAATAATTTGAAACAGTAAAAATAATGACAGACACACAGGACTAATACATGCGGAAAAAGTGGACGTGGTCCCCACCTGACGACTGTAGCTAGGAGGCACCATCGGTGACGGTCGAGCAAGGTCTTTTACCTTCACACATTACGTTACTATTATTGTCGATTGGAAATAATTTACGATTGATCCACGGTCTCCGAGATACACAAAATGTAAAAATATTTGTTATAGATTATATGATTAATTAATTAAGAATATTATTGTGATTCGTCATCTAGGACATAAGAGTAAAGTATGTACTCTTTAGATGTCAATCCTCTCGAATTCTTTGACCTGGTTTAAGTGTGTTAACGGTTTACCGTCCCGGTCCCTATGTTTGGGTCCAGACTCGTTGAGGTTTTGTATTCTAGATTCGGTTGTAAATAGACTCTTACTATGTCGGATAAAATTGTAAGTATCTGACTTTTAGCAAAGTTGTAAGGTGTTCACTCGGGTTACTGAACCAATGAAACTTACGACAACTCCGTCGTTAATTTAGTGGCCAGGACATGGACTCTGATGCAGTGACACGGGTACTGACTCGGACCAGAGTCGGTCGTTGGGGTGGAGTTCCTGTCCTACCAGTCGAAGCGAGTACCAATTACTTATTCAGTACACTTCATTGTGGTTGAAAACGAAGAAACACCCTCGTTTTTTTTTACCTTAGTGTTTCTGTTGTCGAACTATAACTGTTTACAATTTTCCTCGACTTTGATAGGTTCATTCATTATCAAATGGTCTTTTCCTTTTAAAACTCATCGAATTTGGTACATAATCCAACCGGTTTTTCAAGCAAGTCCAAAAAGGTATTCTACAACGTCTTTTTGGGTTTACTTTGAAAACCGGTTGGGTCATGTTGTGACACGGATCGTCAGAAGTGTAGATCCCACCCTTATTGACGTCGGTCGGGAGACTATAACTCTCTGTATTTGATTGAACAGTTTCCGACGACGACGATTCAGCGAAGTCAGCACAGGTTGAGACACGTTGGGGTATCTGTCGTCGGGTGGTCCGAGGGGACAGAGACCCTAAGAGGTCCGTTCATTGAACAGTTTCCGATCAAGTCAAGTCAAGTCAGCGAGTCAGTACAGGTTGAGAAACGCTGGGGTACTTAACGTCGTACAGTCCGGAGGGACAGGTAGTGGTTGAGGGCCTCAGGTGAGTCTGAGTACAGGTAGCTCAGTCACTACGGTAGGTCGGTAGAGTAGAAGACAGCAGGGGAAGAGGACGGGGGTTAGGGAGGGTCGTAGTTTCAGAAAAGGTTACTCAGTAGAGTTGTACTTCACCGGTTTCATGACCTCAAAGTCGAACTCGTAGTAAGGAAGGTTTCTTTAGGGTCCCAACTAGAGGAAGTCTTACTAGAGGAACGTCAGGTTCCCTGAGAGTTCTCAGAAGAGGTTGTGGTGTCAAGTTTCGTAGTTAAGAAGCCGCGTGCCGGAAGGAGTGTCAGGTTGAGGGTGTAGTCTTGACAATACATCGATTATGTTAACAAGGTTCAAGGTCTTTGATAGGTCCCGGTGACATGCAATTGCCTCGATGTCGGACCGTCGTCCGACGAAAGATGTAGATACTCGCTTTGTGGAGCCCGCCCCCAATCGGGGAGTGTCCCGAGACCCAGAGAGAGTGTGGAGGAGGTGTGGCAGCCAGTTAATCGACTCACGTCGGTTTCAGATGGTCACACCGAGTCACCATTTCTTAGGTGGACGGACACATCCTCTGCGCTCAATCTAGGGACTATGCCCTTCTAGGGGACATCCTCCTTTGCCGTTGGGTGAGGTCATAAGAACGGACCCTTTAGGGTGTCTGTCTCCTTGGGCCGCCCGATACCAGGCACCCCAGTGTTTTCTCAGCCTGTGCTGTCTCGCTGATTTCTCGTCGTTGTTGCTACATGTAGTGAGTGAGTGGGCACGTCGGTCGGTCTCCCCACGACTCTCGGACCAATTCCAGAGTACGACTTCGGTTTGGGGATGGAGTTGTAATGGTCTCCAAATATAATCTCTTAGTCCATGAGCGTGTCGATTACTGTTTCACCGCGAAACGAAGGGTTGGACGATAACAGGGGTCACATATGTCGGGAGGACCCTCGGAGCGTCTTCGTTGATGATCGTTGTGTCCTAAATGACGTATTATGGTAGTCGGAGGTGGGGTTTACTACTTCGGTTTCACCGTTCGACAAAAGGTTCAATGATGGTTTACGGTATACACTCAATCACTATTAATGATGAATCCTATTGTGGTTGCCTTTGTTACTATTAATGTACCACTCCGTTGGCACAATAGCGAGTACGTGGACCTTATATTATGGACAGTAGTGTCACCGTTGTTCTCCCTAATCCAAAGGGAGACGAGGTTTCGAGAGTACCACTCCAAAAGTAGATGACCTATTGTTGCAAGGGACAGTAAAATTATTATGTCGAACTACCCAACATTCACAATGTTTCCTTCTACGACCCGTAAAAATATAGTAGGAAACTAAAATTTTTCCAATGTCAACAAAAGGAAAAAAAAAAGGACTTCTCGTTTGTATTCCTTTGTGTTTTTACTGCTATGTCCCCTGGGAAAGACAGATCGCAGTCCGGAACCCGTCTGACCGTCACGTGAGCCCGAGACCCAAGGTCCTTTTCACTGGCAACAAGTTACACAGACTGAGAAACTCTGGGGTACCTGACACCGGGCAGTCCGAGGAGACAGGTATCTTAAGAGGTCTGTTCTTATGACCGCATCCAACGGTAAGGGAAGCGGTCCTCTAGAAGGGTTGGGTCCCTAGTTTGGGTCCAGAGGGTGTTCCGTCCGTCTAAGAAATGGTAGACTCGGTGGAAGTCACTTTAGACTTCGACTTTCTGTGACTGTCTCTCGAACAGTGGAGGACAGGGGTTCAGAAGAGGCAGTCAATATTTCCTCTGTGGTGTTGTTATTGATGAAATGTTCTAACGACACTTCTCATTTACTCTAATACGAAGTATAACTTTTCGGACTGTGTCTCTCCCACGAGTGTCTTATAATCCAATGACAATGTCGTCGAAACGAGGTCTAGAATTCCCTCTGGGGGTAAAGAGGAAAAGAAACCACGTTAAAAAAGAACACAATCAGTGACTCAGCACAGGTTAAAAAACACTGGGGTGGTCCGAGGAGACAAGTACCTTAAGAGGTTTGTTCTTATGATCCCTCCCATCAGTAAATGAAGAGGTCCCCTGGATGAGTTGGGTCCGCGACTTGGACGTAAAGAATACAGAGGACGTGACCGTCCTTCGGGATCATAAAAGAATTTAAACATATTTTAGATTTGTGGGTTCTTCCAGGTAGACACCCAACTCCCCTTTCTCCTGGTCTTCCAACGAAACAGACGAGAAATTTTTCAGGAAACTAGACGGAGTCGTCTACTTTCCTAAGGAGTACCAAGACGTATCGAGTAGAGTCGGGTGGTCCTCCTTGTACACATGACGTTGCACCTTGGTTGGAACTCGATTACTAATGTCTGTAGGGGTAGTGGTTCGCAAGTGAACGGGGTACATCGTGGAGTATCGGGACTCGTTCCCTAGACCCTAGAGTTCGTTGACTGTAGGATTTAGTGTAGGATGACAATTGTCTATCGTCCATCAATCCACACTCGTCTCTTTTCCCCCGTCCCTTAGTCCGTAGAACATTTGTCGGTCTCAGGTTCCCGTTTCTTTTCGTCCTGAGAGGTCTGTCTGTCCTTTAGTGTGTAAAACCTTCTAATCACAGGACCTCCGTCTGTTTCTTTCCACTCCTTTCCACCTTTAGAGGACGTAGGTTTCCATTGGGTAACAAGTAAGACAAGAGTAATGTTATTTTAATGGGAACGTCTATTCTTCAAGAGTAGTACGTGGTTTCGGAACTGTGAAGACTACATTGGACTTTTTCCTGTTCTTAGGGAGGAGTGGAGTCTTCCACTTCAACCTTACTTTTAGTCCCTGATGTTGGGGGTTTTGAGGAGGTCGAGGTCACTTGTAAGGTGACGAAGTGACATACGGGGAGTATTGGTCGTAGGGACCACCGAGTCTACCATTCCTTAGACGGACGTTAAGTCTTCTGGACCCAAACTAGACACCCAACCCTTCTAGGGGACCTCCTCCCTTACCGATGGGTGAGGGGTGAGGTCATAAGGACGGACCCAGGGTACCTGTCTCGTCGGTAGACTACCCGATGGCAGGTACCCCAACGTTTCTCAGTCCATACTGACTCGTTGATTGGGAAAGGAAAGGAAAAGTGTTGGTCGAATAGTTTCTTTGGGTCCCGTCGTCAAGGAGTGGACAAATGGTCGAGAGGGAGACTCTCGTACAAGAAGGAGTTAGAGGGAAAGGAAAGAATTGGAAACGAGTAGAGACTTAATAAAGGTACTACACCGTTCTTGGAATTTGATTGACTCTTGTGATGGTTGTATTACGGAAGTAAATATGGTTCAATGTTCTGACTGTCAATTTGTAATCCTAGGAGGAAAGTATCCCTCTTCCTTAGAGTCTGTCTTTTCAGGAATGTGTGGTTTTCAGTGTAGCAGTTCTTCGACTCTAAGTTGGGTCTAGAAGACAGATGTCAGGGTTCAGGAAGGAAACGACGAACAGGTGTGCTCTAAGTGTCGTGACTCCTGCTAAGTAACTGGTTCAGTTTCCCTGATCCATTAGAAGTTATTTTCGTTTCTGTGACAAGGGATTTTTTCGGTGAGTTTACATAGTTCAAACAAAGATTACCAGTAGTTTGTTTTTTCGAATTCATTTCGTCTAGACCCGATGGGACCACCGAGTCACCATTTCTTAGATGGACGGTTACGTCCTCTGTACCCAAACTAGGGGCCAGGTCCTCCTAGGGGATCTCTTCCTTTACCGTTGGGTGAGGTCATAAGAACGGACCTTTTCGGGTACCTGTCTCTTCGGACCACCCGATGTTAGGTACCTCAACGTTTTCTCAACCTATACCGAACCACTGGTATGATGTTGTTGTTTCGTCCAAAAATTGTGGGAGCTCGATTTTGTGTCTTTGTCGTAAATCGAGTTTATCAATGTAGATATAACCAAGATCCTTCAGATAAATACTCGGTTAGTCTCGTCGTCCCGCACCACTGACTTCGTCGTATTAACCGGAGGACAAGGGAGAAGTACCCAAAGGTGAAGGGGTAGTAGGTCGGACTCGGGTACAGAGGAAGAGGGGTCTCTTCTCTTACTACTCGTAAAGTTGTTTCGGGAAAGTATAAAAACAATAAAGAGGTCCGTAAAAGACAGTGAAAATAATTATATATAATACGTGGTGATCTTAGTCGTTGAGGTATCCAGTATCTATGACAGTTCCCTTACGTTACAAACGAGTTTTCACCTGGTCTAAATAGTCCGATTGTCACATCTACCTTAATATGTTAAGACCTTTACAGGAATCCATTCAGACTTACCAAAATTTTTCACTATGGTAAAAGTAAAGGATTAGGAAAGGACTCGGAGAGAGGAGGTTTCGGTCGGGGGACTGTGGGACGAGTGGGGGAGCAACTCCCCTGGAGGGAGAAAGTCTATCTCTTAAAAAGACGAGTAAACAGAATAGACGTCAGTCCGGAGGGTGTCAAACGGACGGGTATTATTTACGGTATTTACATACACTTTTTTTATACATACATTTATTTGTATCACCCCCTTTTAGTCCAACCACTCACACATAGACCGTTTAAATGATTTTAAACGATTCTGTATACATCCGTCAAAAATTGTCCGGGGACCCGTTCCGAGTTCTTATGTTTTGACTCCTTTACTGCTTTTCGAGGACTGTAACTAGACGTCCAAGTGTCTACCATCTTCAATCTCCCGTCCTTACCACTGTTTCTCCACATTTGTTCGTACGGCCACATCATTTACGCTATGTCTAGTGTCCTAATGTTTCTTCGTGAAATGTGAGGGACCCCTCCGGTTCTCTCGGAAGTGTCACCTTCGTTGACTCAAGTTTTCTAACTTATCATAACAATTCCGTTTGTTCCTCTCCGTTTCTGGGAGATCCGTGTACCTTGAGGTATACGTTTCCTTACCAGGAATCTTTCTTCTCGTACGACGTAAAGTCACTCTGAACTCGTACTCGGTACTCCCTTTCCCTTTCTGTCTTCTCTTTATCCATCCCTCGTCAGGTACTCTCTCGAACATAACCGAACCGGTTTTTCAAGTAAACCCAAAAAGGTGACCAGTACTACCCTTTGGGTTTGTTTGAAAAACCGGTTGGGTTATATAGTAAATCTTCAATCTTGTATTACGTCTTAGGGACTTTCCCAAGTTTCCACGAGTGGTTAACGACCACTCGACTTAGACACATGTGTGTAACCCCACACCCATGGGCTAGAGGGAGTCTTCTATTTCGTCAAGGATCTTCCCGTTACCCACTTCTGTGCTCCTTCGCGGTACCTAAGTCGGATCAAATCTCCCCTCGGACAGGAACCTCCGTACCTTATCCAAACGTCAGTCTGGGACCTTTACGTGATGTTTCTCCTGGTCTCGTGACTCTGCGATCGACAGTACCTTTCTTCGTCGGATCCTCTTACCCGTGCCTCCTGTGGGCCCTCGGTTCCTAGTTTCGTTGTGAAATCAGAAGTGGGAAGTTTTCGGACAGAAGTTCCAGAGAGTCGGTTCCAAAGGTTCTTGTACTGAGTTTTCTGTCGCGACGAGAAGTGGTCGACCGTTGACGTATATTTTGTTCTTTTCCTGTAGTCTTTGATTTCCCTGGTAACAGTAAGTACGGGTCCTAGAGACATCGTATCAAGTTTAGGTCTAGAATTCTTCAGACTTAAACAAAACATTAAGTATAGAGTCCAGTTTCCAGTGAAGGAGTGACTGGGAGTTTTAAATTTTGTCGGGGATGAGTAGGAGTTCAGGGAAAGACCCCTAAACGGTAGTAGAAGTACCACTCTTTACTTTTATAGTTCTTTACTTTATAAAGGACGGTATGGTCCTTTGTTCCTACAGTGTCAGGAGTCACTAATGTCGGAAGGTTGTACCTGACCACTCGGGACTCCTTCGAGTCCTGCACCTTTATGTCCTATGACCGGACTCTTCCGACTCCAAGTATAGTTCCCTCTCGGAAGTTTTTTTGGTCTGAGAACGTAGAAGGGTATGTATCTCTTCGTGATTTAAAGAATCGATTGAACTATATAGACCAAAGGACCTAATTGTCATTAGATAACTACAAGAGTTGATGGACGGGAAACAACGTTTTGAGGATAGATAGGATGGAGGAGTAGAACGGAGGAACCTCGTCAAAGAGTCTCGATAGACTTCGTGACAGAGGTTCCGACGTCAGGAATAAGACGGGTTTATTTTGATTGAGGGTTGACAGTGTAACGCGTGTAAAAAAAAGTTGTGATCGTGAGTGGTCAGACTTCAATAAATAAAATAAATACGGATATATAAAGACAGAGAGGGGTGATCTTACCACTGGTGTAGACAAATGATTAGGGTCCTGATTCTTTTCAAGTACCGTACACTTTTCATGAGTTACGTATACCTCAATTAATTCTCAAGTGTTCGTGGAAGTGAGAAGTCCCTATGAAGACTACTTCGTTTTACTGTCTGTTCGTGAACTATTACAGTTTAAACGGAAGATAAACGTCCTTTTAATGAAAATGAGTCAGAAGAGTTCGACTTCTATCCTGTCGTAGATGAAAATGTCGGAGACGACTAAAATTATGATTCGTAGTTCACTTTATTTGTAGTCTATTCCTTTCGACGTCGAAACTGATAAACAACCTTGACAGTCCCGTGACCTGACAGTTTTCTACAAATCGGTTCAAGTAAGTAAGTGACACGAAGGGACCACCGAGTCACCATTTCTTAGGTGGACGGTTGCGTCCTGTGTGTCCAAACTAGGAACTCAGTCCTTCTAAGGAACCTCTTCCTTTACTGTTGGGTGAGGTCGTAAGAACGGATCCTTTAGGGTACCTCTCCCCTCGGACTACCTGAAGTGTCAGGTACCCCAGTGTTTTCTCAGTTGTTGCTATTTTTGCTTAAGTAAGTGATTGTAGTTCTAACTACTCGTGGACCTTATATGATCGGAGGCCCTGTATGTATCGTGTTTCGTACTCATTTATTTATGACAACAACCACCACGAATCAACGATTCAGTACAGGTTGAGAAAACACTGGGGTACCTAACACATCGGACAGTCCGAGGAGACAGGTACCCTAAAGAAGGGTCCGTTCTTATGACCTCACTCGAAGGGACCACCAGGTCACCAATTCTTAGGTGAACGGTTACGTCCCCTGTACCCAAGCTAGGGACCAGGACCTTCTGTGGTATACGGAACCCCGTCGGTTCGGACACGTGGCGTTGAGGACTCGGACGTACGGATCTCGGGTGCGAGACGTCGTTTCTCTTCGGTGGTGTTGCTCTTCGTGTACGTGGTGTTGGTCTCTTTCGGGTCCTGTTTCTGGGTCGTGTCGGTGTTTAAATTTTTTTTTTTTTTCTCATGACCTTACACAACGGTAAAGGAAGAGGTCCCTGAGAAGCGCTGGGTCCCTAGCTTGAGAATAGAGACGTGACCGTCCGTCTAAGAAATGGTGACTCGATAGACCCTCCGAGTTTATTGATGATTCACTATTGTTTTATACTGTTGCGGTCCCTCTAAGTTTCTACCCTTTCCGTTGAAGGTCGGTGACCCTTCTTAACTTTCTGTCGTAAAAGTTCAACTGTGACTTCCTATTCTTTCTAAGGTGATCCACGTCTAAGTCAGTACTTAGAGAGAAATCTACTTAAATAATAATTATAGAAAGATACACAGTCTGGGACCTCTTTTTGTCTAAAAAAATTTCTTATCAGAATATAAGTTGGTCAAGTTTTTAATTACCTCCTTTTTTATGGTCTATTTTAATTTTGTCCTATTCTATTTTCGATATCATTTCTCTGTCTGTCATATAGTACCTTTGTGTTTTTCTCCCTTTACCCGTCTACTACGAACTATCTTCCTGAAAAATTTACTCAGACTTTCCTACTTCTCGTCCAGCGGACTTTCTCTTTATTAGGACTTCTGACGTAGGTCTTAGGATTGCACCGGGACACTCCCCCTACGACACCCCTTAAATCTTGTGGACCTTGGTTTCAACATTGTTCTCAAGACTTCTCACTCCGATCTCCCCATCCATCCGGTCTAGTTCTGGTTGGATCTGTCACATAATTTGTGGTCTCTGTAGTGAACCGACTGTTTCCAAGTATATCAGCTTCGATACCAAAGAGGTCATCAGTACATGCCTACACTCTCAACCTGGTATTTCCTCCGACTCGTGGTTTCTTAAATACGAAAACTTGACACCACAACCTCTTCTGAGAACTCTCTGGGAACCTGTCGTTCCTCTAGGTTGGTCAGGAAGGATTTCCTTTAGTTGGGACTTGTAAGTAACCTTCCTGACTACGACTTCGACTTCGAAGTTTTGAAACCGGTTGACTACGGTTCTTGACTGAGTAACCTTTTCTGGGACTACAACCCTTTCTAACTCCCGTCCTCCTCTTCCCCTGCTGTTTCCTACTCTCCGACCTACCGTAGTGGCTGAGTTACCTGGACTCAGACTCATTTGAGACCCTCAACCGCTACCTGTCCCTCCGGACCACACGACGTCAGGTACCCCGACGTTTTTTCAGCCTGTGCTGAATCACTGACTTGTTGTTGTTTTGTCTCACTCTTCTCTTTTGGTCTTTACGTTCTCGTGTATTGATTTTGTTCCGGCTCCCAGTAATCCTCCTCATCTCGGTAGGATCACCTTCGTCGGACGGGAAAATCCCCTCAGTGTAGACCGTCCTCCCGTCTCTGAACTAATGCGTCCTACGGTCCGATGGCTCGTGTCCCGAAGAAGTGATTCGTTGCAGTCCCTTCGATGACGTTCACGCAAGTCGAAAGAATGACGGGGACGTCGTCGTACTTTTGTAGTTGACCGTAATAAGTACCGTAACCTATCGAGTCAATAAAACGAAAAGTATAGTGACTCTCTTTTTTTTTTTTTGCCAAAATGTCGGTAAATAAAAAAGTTGACTTTAATAGAAGGACTACAAAAAATAAAAAGGTTTCCACTTTATACTGTTTTCAAATTTGTCAAAAATCGACAAGCGTATATATTGACAGACCACGTCGAATGGGAGTCGTTCTCACACGAATAAAGAGCTTTAGAAATAATCGTAACTCTACATGGTATATACGAATGAAACAATTTGATTTTCCATGTGAAATTACTATAAACTTGAGTACGAATCTATAACTACCATTCTCTTGTCTAAAAAAGTTCCACTACTATAAATCATAAAAGATTCACTTCCGTAGAATCACGACTCCCTTCTAATCTGTGCAACAAGGTCCTTCCTCGGCTACTTCTACTCCCCGTGTCCAACGGTGCCACAGGGGTCGGGACCAACCATGGACGAGTATACCCGTAGTTAGTGATACATAGTACAACTATTTACTTATTTGGTCACTTTACGTAGACATCAATCTTTATTTATTTATTTTGGTGTGGACTGTTTCTACAGTGTTTTTTCCTTTTGATGTCCGGTTATAGTGACTACTTGTATCTACGTTTTTAGGAGTTGTTTTAAGATCGTTAGTCTTAGGTTGTTGTGTAATTTTTCTAGTATGTGGTACTGGTTCACCCGAAATAGGGTCCCTACGTTCCTAAGAAGTTATCGGCGTTTAGTTAGTTACATTAAGTGGTGTAATTGTTTAACTTTTTATTTTTGGTATACTAATAGAGTTATCTACGTCTCTTCCGGAAACTGTTTTAAGTTGTAGGTAAATACTATTTTTGAGAGGTCTTTCGTCCTTATCTTCCTTGTATGGAGTTGTATTATTTTCGATATATACTGTTTGGGTGTCGTTTGTAATAGGAGTTACCACTTTTTAACTTTCGTAAAGGGGATTTCAGTCCTTGTTCTGTTCCCACAGGTGAAAGTGGCGATGATAAGTTGTATCAAGACCTTCAAAACCGGTGTCGTTAATCTCGTCTTTTTCTTTATTTTCCTTAGGTTTAACCTTTTCTTCTTCATTTTGAGAGTGACAAACGTCTACTGTACTAGGAGATGTACCTTTTGGGATTTCTGAGGTGGTCTTTTAATGATCTCCATTAGTTACTTATATCATTTCAACGTCCTGTATTTTAGTTGTGTGTCTTTAGGGAACGTAAGGATATGTGCTTATTACTCTTTCATCTTTTTCTTTAATTCCTTTGTTAAGGTAAGTGGTAACGTT
>SJYO01038983.1:11712091-11751716 GCA_006410555.1 Capra ibex | reverse complement strand
AAACCTGAGTCTCCCTCTCCCTCTCCCACCCTACTAAACCCTCTTACCCTTAAGATTGTACATATGACAGTACATTCTTAACTTAGCGGTCAGGTACAGACTGCATCCCACGTCGAACGAACCCCGACCACGTACCCCTACTGGGTCTCTCTACAACACCCCTCCCTCCACCCTCCCCCCAAGTACAAACCCTTGCGTACATTCTTAATTTCTAAAATTTTAATTTTTTTTATTTATTTATTTTATTTGTGAACCCTTAGAAATTTTTTATTTATTTATTTATTTTACATGTCAGAAGAGATAAATTTTTTTTTTTTATTTCTATTACACAAAGACCCTTTCAAGTTACTTTTTTAATTTTGAAGAACAAAGACTTAATTATAGAAATCCCGGAAAAAACTTTATTTAAACAGTTTATTACGGTGATTTTTTTTTTTATTTTTATTTATTTATTTATTTTTTATTTTTTTTTGAAGTAAAAATATTTTATTTTGGTCTTTATTTTGAAGTATAAGACACTGAGACACGAGTTGTATAATAAGTTGTCCTATAAATCTTGACACAAAGAGTCTGAATTTACACGTATACGAAGTGGACTCCCAGGACAATGTTAAGTCTAAGACTGAGACACCCAGACTCTAACCCGGAGGTTCACTTTCGTTTTCAGAGAGTCAGCACAGGCGGAGAAACGTTGGGGTACCTGACGTCAGGTGTCTTAGGAGGTCCGGTCTTATGACCTCACCCGTCGGAAAGGGAAAAGATCCTATAGAAGGGTTGGGTCCCTACCTTGAGCCCAGAGGGCGTAATGTCCGCCTAAGAAATGGTTGACTCGGTGTTCCCTTCGGGTTCTTGTAACTTCACCCATCGGATAGGGAAGAGGTCGTATAGAAGGGCTAAATCCTTAGTTTGGTGGACGTAACGTCCACCTAAGAAATGGTTGACTCGATAGTCCCTTCGGGGCTCCAACCCTGATCCGAAGATATAAAGAGTATTCGAGGTCTACTTCAGTTGTGACGACCAGACTCCTGGGGTGAAACTCCTCCTTCCGAAATCTTCTAGATCTCTTCATTTACTTGTAATACATTCGACAATCCAACCCGAAGTCTGAGTCACCACTGAGTCTTCGATTTCTTAGACGGACGTTAAGTTCTCTGGACACAAGTTAGGGACCCAGTCCTTCTAGGGGACCTCTTCCCTTACTGACGGATGAGATCATAAGAACGGACCTCTTAGGGTACCTGTCTTCTCGGACCGCCCGATGTCAGGTTCCCAAGTGTTTCTCAACCTGTACTGCCTTCGTTGAAAGTGTCCTTAAGATGTCCTTTGTCCTTAATGTATTGTCAACGACGATGTATAAGTCAATCATCAAAAAATAGTCAATACAAAAGGTATATAGATCGAAAGATAGAAACGTTATAAAGAAAATAATCTAATACCGAACGTTTTACATAGAAGGTAGGTTTCGATCGTTTTAATAAAGTGCAGGAAGATCCAAAAAAAGACCGAGACTTTCTTTATAAATTGAGAGAATAGGGGGACTTTTAAGAATCGTGTATCTTATTCCTTACTTAAGTTCAAATATATCAAACAAGACTATAAGGTCACGGGTTTTCATTGAATTATTAGTAAAGAAAAGAGTAATAACATTATGAAACCGATTTATAACTTCAGGGTCAGTATACTCAGACAGAAACTATACAAATTTGTATATGATTTCATTGTTTAGACAAAGACTTAAAAAGTTTCAAAGTAGAGAGATAGTCCATCAAAACTATGGACAGTAAAAGATCTTACCAAATTTTAGATAGATCGTTTCTGGAACAATAACGGAATTTCAAAAAAAGAATTTTTCGAAAACCATGAAAACGGGTGGGAATACAATTCTAAGTGTAAAGTTTTGTTTTAAACAAATGTTGCACCTTATGGGAACACAAAAACACAAAACAGTGACTCAGTGCAGGATGAAAACCACTGGGAGACCTGATATCGGGCGGACCGAGGAGACAGGTACCCCAAAATGTCCGTTCTTATGACCTCGTCCATCGGTACAGGATGACGTCCCCTAGACCGTTAGGTCCCTAGCTTGAGTGTAGAGGACACAGAGGACGTAACTCCACCTAAGAAGTGGACGACTCGGTGACACCTTCGGGGTACCTTATGGGACGTTTCTAAGATTTTGACGTACTCCATATTGTGACTTACCCCCTCTATAATGGTAGAAATGTTATTAATCAAAATAAACGGTCCTTATCTCGTATCAAGAGAAAAATAAGTATAGAAGAAAACGAAAAGGGTGACTCTGTTGTGTCAAACAAAGATACCTTTTTTTGATAATGCAAAATCCCCTTTTATACTGCCTATTTATATGTTTTTATATGTTTATTTCTCGTTACGATGTCATAGAAAAGTCATCAAAGGTTCGAGATGGAATTATTTTCTATTCATCCCTACCGTACCTGACAACGTATAAAAAACATACAGATACAGTAACAATAGTTATTAGAACCAACTTACAAATCGCCATAGTAGTTCTGTGGACGTTTTCACTGAGCAAAGGATATCGGAGAAGAAAGTCGGTGACTTTTGTGAAAACAACTCATGGTTCATGTACGACCTGTGTTCCCTTAGTGTGATAAGACACGATGTTTGTTTTCTACGTATTTGTTGTCGTTTTTAGTCGGGAAGCTTGACAGCTTTTGGACCTCTCCTTTTGTGTTTTCGTTCGATTGTTGCGTGTCGTGTCCTACCATTCCTCTCAAGGAAAAATTCATATCCTATATAAAAGACGTCGTTTCTCTGCTGGTCGCAGAACTTGGTCGTAGACGTCCTCTTTCTGATGGTCGACAGGATTATGGTCGATTGAAGGATATAGTCCGTCACCGGAGACTCCGGTTATCGTCACTCGACGTCCCCGGTGAGACCTTCCGGTGGGTCTATGAGGAAGTTCGGACCCTGTGAGTAGAGGGTCGGCGGTCCGCACGACCGATGACTCTGGAGTGACCCCTCAGGGAGGTGATTTTACTCGGCAGAGAGGGTTCCAATATGGGGGAGATACCAATGGGTGGACGGGTTTACTTGTCGCGTCCCATGTTTTCGGTGTTACGCTGTGAAGAGACGTCCTCGTGAGGTCGAGATGTCGGAGGTCGTCCGAACTGGTGTCGGAGATAACATTGTCGGAGGGACGTTGGAGGGGGAGACGAGTCAGAGTGAGAGTGTTCACCAGGAGGTCCGTCTAGAGGTAGGGTCTCCGGGAAACGGTTCTGAGACGATAGAATCAAGACATAAACAACAACGAAACGGAAAAAAAAAAAAAAGGGAGAACGAACGTAAAGACAGAGGGGAGACCAGAACCTTCTTCCCGAGAAACGATAGTAATATGAATGTATGGAGGTTCTTTACTATGTCTACTTGAATAAATGTTTTATTTTTGTCTGAGTGTCTGAACCTTTTACTTCAATACTTTCCCCTCTACCCCCTTTCCCTATCTCTCAAATCCTAACTGTACATGTGGGTGACGAGATAAAATTTACTTATTGGTTGTTTCTGGATGCCATATCGTGTCCTTTGAGACGAGTCACCACCGTCGGACCTACCCTCCCCTCAAATCTCCTCTTACCTATGGACATATGCATATCGACTCAGGTGGTCTTTGATAGTGTTGTGACAATTAACCGATGTGAGGTTATATTTTAATTTTCAAAACTTTATTTATTTTATGACGAGTCGGACACATACGAACGAGTCAACACAGACTGAACGTCCGGGTGGTTGCCATCGGACGGTCCGGGGAGACAGGTACCCTAAAGGGTCCGTTCTTATGACCTCAATCAACGGTAAAGGAGGAGGTCCTCTAGAAGGACTGGGTCCCTAACTTTGACACAGAGGACGTAACGTCCGCCTAAGAAATGGTAACTCGGTGGTCCCTTCGTGAACCGCACATCCACACGAGTCATTTGTAAAGGACTCATTTGTCTTCACCCGGGGAAGAAGCGAGAAAGGTCAATGTGGTTTCCGACCTCGGGACGGAGAGTTGAAGTCTCCTGTCGATCCTCACCGACGGAGCGTCTAAAGGACCCAGACTGGAAGATGGTGAGACGCACCTGGAACCCCGCACCGGACGAGGGCGAGGTCTGTCGGGAGACGAACTCCTTTAGTAATGAAGGACAAACTAGAAAGACGACGATTGTCGACAGACTTGGACTTCAAGCACGAGAAGAGAGGTTAATGGAAGAAGAAGGAGGACGAACATGAGGTGAGGTAGTGGGTCTCAGTTAAAGGAGGGTAGAATGTGGGTGGTGGCCCATTTACTGTTCGGCTCCGTTCTAAGTCTAGGTTTCTGTACCCTTAAGTTTTAGTCCAAGACAGATGAACTTGTGCGACGGTAAGTTCTGTGTCTTTGACGTTGACAAGAAGACCTTGGTAAACACTCGGTGAAATGTCAAAGTTCCCGATAATAGGGTGTCGCTCCGGTCACGGGTCACTGTAATTGACGGGTCGTGTACGCGAAACGACAGGTGCGGTGGTGCAGATAGGGAGGACCTTTCTTGAGTGTAAGGTCTTTAGAGAGGATTGATGTTTAGATGAAGTTCTATTTATATTAATTTTAAGTCTATACTTTTCATCGTTATTAGACTGAAAGGACCACCAGGTCACGAATTCTGAAGTGGAAGGTCACACCTCCCACACCCAAGCTAAGGACCAGTCCTTCAATTCTAGGGTGTACAGAGTGTCGTTTTTTTTTTTTTTTTTTTGGTGTGTGTATTTTGTCTTCGTCCTGATACTGTTTAGGTCATTTCTAAAAAATTTACCAGTAGTTTATTCTTTGGAATTTTTGTTTGTTTTTTTTTGGTGTGTCGTTAGTGTGTCGTAGTGTGTCTGGTGTCTTACGGGGGACGATTGATCAGAAGCTAAGTGTGGAAGGGAAAAGACCTGAGTCCAACGACTCCTCTGTCCGTCGGAGGGCCCAAGAGAAGGGTCTCGGGGTCAGAATTTGCGGTAGATCTAAGAAGAAGGGTGGTCACGGGGTCGACGTGTGCACCAAAGGACCCAGGCAAAAAGTCTAAGACGAGAAGAGGGAAGGACAAGAGGAATATTTCCTTTGTCCCTCATCAACGTCAGAAAGGGGAAGACTACGGTCAGACAACAAGGATCGAGTGATAGTAGAAGAAGGAGACGTCGGCAAAGAGGGAGAGGTCAGTGGAGACCGCAAGGAACCGTCCCAAAAAGGATTACTCTAAGAATCGGAGAGGTAAGTGTGGAGACTGTAATGTCGGTACAACCAGAGATATGTCCTGAGTCTTTTCAGAAGGTTCCACGGACGACGTCGTTAATAATGTATAACTAGCCGTAAAAATTCTTCTTTTGATTCAGTCACTAAGTGGGTTTAAGTGTAGCAGTGATTCCTTACTTGTCTTTTGTCTAGAAAACCGGGTTGGTGACCTTGTAGGACTGTAAATTATCGTTGTTATAGTTGTAGGTCCACCGTGTCACTATATCTTAAACGGACGGTTACGTCCTCTACGTTCCCTTCGCACATACTAGGGACTCAGTCTTATAGGGGATCTCCTCCTTTACCGATGGGTGGGATCATAAGAACGGACCCTTAGGGTACCTGTCTCTTCACACCGTCCGATGTCAGGTACCCCAGCGTTTCTCAGCCTGTGTCGACTCGTTGATTCGTACGTTCTTGTTGTCTGTATTTTTTTTCTTTAACGAAGGATACATGATTTGTGAGTAGATTCGACGTAAGTGTACCAAGGAGTAAGTGGGAAGTTTTGTTAGGATGAAGGTACCTTATCCATTTACTATAAAATACATAATAGTAGGTCAAAATAGTTACTCCTGTGACTCCAAACCTTTCCCATCTACGTGAGACGTCGGACCAGTGTATCAATCCTTTGTGACCTCGGCTCTAGACTGGGTCAGGATCCACTAGCGAGATAGTACCAAGTTTTACATCGTCAATGAGATTGTCTTCGGTAAGGGTCAACAACCGAAGTAAACACTGCAATAAGGGTGTCCTATGACAGGTCCCGGTGACACTGAGTACACCATGAACAGGGGGTAGGAGTGGACAGTAAAATGTTTTGAGGTTAACGAAGTATTCTTGTGTCGACGGAGCGATAAGAGTGAACGAAAGAGTTCATTATCACTTTGTAAATAAAGTCTGTTTAAGAGTGAACTTTTGAATGCCTATAGGTATTTGCACTCAGTAGACGGTAAAGAAGGATAGGTCGTACAATTTTTCTCCTTACCTTGATCATAAATGATCAATAGTATTCGGGTAAAATAGCTTTTTCTTTATTCCAAGTCTTTTAAATTGTGTGTTTTAGTGTGTTGTTTACTGTTTTCTAAAGGGTAAGTCTAGAAATACTAAGGTTTCGTCTTACTCTATAGTCTCTTAATGTATAATTCGTTGTTATGCTTTAAAGGTCTGACTCAGAATACGTAAAGTAGTCCTAAAGGTGAAAAATAAATAAAAGGGGTTCTGGAGTGTCCTGGAGAACCTGTAAAAATAGGTACTTCGTCTCCGTAAGACTTATAATTATTGAAACATTTTGAATTTTATGTACATTGAGGATTCATGGTTTTTCGTCTGTAGACTTCATTAGTTTAAACAATCTGATAAACGATGGAACATAAATCTTTTAGTACAAATGACACAAATAACGACCCCCCCTCATTTTTCTAAAAAAATTAAATAAAAAAGTAACTTCCTATTAACGAAATGTCTTAAAACAACGAAAGACAGTTTGGAGTTGTACTTAGTCGGTATCCATATGTATATAGGGAGGGAAAACTTTGAGGGAGCGTAGAGGGAGGGGTGAGGTGGAGAGATCCAATTATGTCTCGGGGACAAACTCAAAGGACTCGGTATGTCGTTTAAGGATAACCGATAGGTAAAATGTCTACCATTACATTCAAAGGTACAATGAGAAAGATGTGTAGAGTGGGAGAGGAGGGGAGAGGGGTACAGGTATTCAAACAAGAGATACAGACAAAGAGGTGACGACGGGAGATATATTTAAGAAGTCATGGTAAAAAGATGTAAGGTATATATACGTAATCTTATGTTATAAATTGAAAGAGAAAGACTGAATCCTTCATTCTAAAGTTTCAATTAAAGGGGAACATTTATTATGTACCGTCTCAGAGAGAGAGAGAGAGAGTGTGTGTGTGTGTGTGTGTGTGTGTGTGTGTGTGTGTGTGTGTGTGCCGTTTCGGATTGTGTGTGCTCTCGCACGCGCGTGTGTGTGTGTCTTCGGAAGGGGAGGTGCCGTAGAAACCGGGCGACCGCGGTGGACAGCCGGGACACGGAGGACATGGTCGCGGACCTCGCCCCTCGACGCCTACGTCGGTGCCAGGGTCGTGCGCCGAACAGACGACACTATTGCCGAGAGGCCTGGTCTTTTCTTACGTCGAATTACAGTGTGGTCTACAGGAAATTTTCCTAAGTAAAGTTTTCTGACAAGAACAAAAAGGAGTCTTTCCTATGGAACAAGGGTTGTCTCACCGGTATTCCGCCCCTCTAGAGAGGTGTCTCCTGTTCATGCTACTTCTACACTACGATGGTGTCTTTGTGTTCGTCTTTTTTCGTCCTCGGTCTTTTCTTCCGAAACCGGCTCTGTGGGCTACTTTACTCATTCTTTCCTTCCTCTTTCGTCCCAAGACGGTGCGTCGGTCGAGCTTATAACATTTAGGACTACCTTTCTTTTGAACAATAGGTCGTCTGTATACCCTCGACAAACGTGTAGCAGTCCCGAGAGTTAGAGGAAGGATCTGGCCGAGGCCCTCAGGATACTTGAGGGACTTTAAAGTACGTTTTCCTGAAAACCCACGAAAAAAACAAAGAGTCACCGTCTAAATATTTGAAGTGACACAGGTACGAAGTCAGCACAGGCTGAGAAACGGTGGGACACCTGACATCGGGCGGTCCGAGGAGACAGGTACCCTGAGAGGTCCGTTCTTATAACTTCACCCAACGGTACGGGAGGAGGTTCCCTAGAAGGGTTGGGACCCCAGTTTGGGTACAGAGACTACAGAGGACACTCAAGAAATGGCTGTCACGGTGGACCCTTCGGGTAATTTAAGTGATCAAAAAGGTTTAACGTTGTATAGTTTTCCAATTCTTGGTGGTGACAATGGTGACTTCTGTTTGGATCCATCTGTTTTACGGACCCGGTGTCCACTTCGCGGAGACGATGGAAAATCGACACGCTGGAACTTGCACGTGAGTGTCTGTGTGTTTAAGAGACGGAGAGTCACAGAGGTAAAGTCTCTTACGTCTATTAGACGTGGACGACGACGACGATTCAGCGAAGTCAGCACAGGTTGAGACGCTGGGGTATTTGCCGTCGGGTGGTCCGAGGTGGCAGGGACCCTAAGAGGTCCGTTCTTGTGACCTCACCCAACGTTAGACGTGGATCCCTTTACCTTTACTGAACGGTCTCGAATCTATAGTCACCCATAACCTCAGTCTAGATTGGTGCACCAGAAGGGTTCGGATCGTTGACAAAGTGACCAAAAGTAAAGGAAGATACTCTTGGGACAGGAGGGGAAGGACCAGGTAGTAGTTGTGGTTTCCTCACAGAGAGGTCCTTCTAGTCTAAGCACCCGAGCATTGGACGTGTGAAGACGTCCCAAGGTGTGAGTCTTTCCGGGGACGTGAACCTCAAATTAAGAGACATCAGTAGTAGAACTTCAAGAAGTATTAACACAGATACACACGAAGAATTCACTACAGACTACTTTGTTACCTTGTACGTCCTCCCCTTTCCGGACCTCGGACTCTAGTGTGTCGTGTCTGAGGACGGAGAACGGTGGAGGGGTCCTCTGAATCCGAAGTACGGGTCTTCGAAGTAAAGGAGGAGTGTGGGGTCGGGGCGAGGGAGGAAAGGGCGGGGTCAACCGACAATTGTCTGGAGGTGAGCCTTTGTTTGGAAGTGGGTCCCGTTGTTAGTGGCGTAGAGTTCCGAAACAAGAAGACAGGGAAAAGAGGTAGAGGAAACTCCTCGGACCCTTGTCTCCTCCCCTCCCATGGTCCTCCCCGACTAGACCCGTACCCTGTTTCGTTACGGGGTAAGGACGGTGTCCGATGGTCGTGGTGTCACTCAAACCCCCCGCGTTAAGGTTCTTCCGGAGAGTAGGTTGGGGTTAGGGTCATGGTCCGTGACGTAAAAGTAAAACGTAACTCGGGGTGTTTAGTACAACGTCGGCACAGGAGTTTCCTTTTATATACATCTAAAATTATAACTTCTTATTCACGATTCTCCGACGATAATGAACTGGAGTATGAAATTTGAAGAAGGACGACTTAGAAGATAGACGACCGTAATCGTGAGACCGAAGTATAAATATGTAGTAGTTAATAAACCCCTACTTTCATGTTTGTTTATTTTTTAAGTTGACATCGTCTTTTCTCTGATATATATTGTGATATAATTCTACAGGATAGCATACCTTTGTATACCCTAAAGATAAAAATTTTGACTCCCCTCTCTTTACCCGGTCCACCCTATTATGAAGAAAGAGTAGGAACGGAAGAGAAAGGGTGGTGTCAAGACGAGACTATCAATCGTGACTGTCCTTCCGGACGACCCCTAATCAAGTAAAATGTCTGATTTCTCGTTTTTCCGAAAGAAAGAAAAGGGTAAAAAAAAGAACTCCTTTAACCGACGTTCAACATAAAAGACCAGAGTCGGTCTTACGCGTCACGTACCAAGAATTCTTTATTGTACGTAGGTAAGTGTAGTGTCCCTTTTGAGTTTCTACGTGGATGAAAGAAGAAAGAAGGAAAAAGGGTTAAGTGTAGAGTCTCCTGAACAAGTTCGTTTTAATCGTCGTACCCTTCCACAAAACTACCGGGGCAAGAGGGTCAAGGTTCAGTACGTAAAGATGGAGTCTGGAAATAGATGGAATGATGGGTTCACTGGTGAAATTTCTGTTTATATCAGTGGAGTGAGCACACGGAAATTTGGGTCACCCAGAGGGCACGAAGTTCTTAGACGATGGTGATTGTCTTGGAAGGACGGAGTCGGAAACCCTCAGGACCTTGTTGAATGATCCTCCATTCGTCTTATATCTACAATAATTAACGTGTTTAAGGTATCTTCGATCTGTTCCAGTGTCAGGTTTGGATAGAGTTTCTCTTTCCGAAAGTGTTTTGTTCGTTATACGATTAAGACACGGAGAGACCTTAGGTAGGTTATTTTCCTAGTTTTCCTCTCTAGAGACTGGGATAGAGAAGTTATAGTGTCTGTAATTTTTGGAGTCAAAATAAAAAGTTTCTCGTCCATTTGTTCATAGATGACCTAACCGACTTTTTCAAACTCAAAAAGGGTATTGTAGAGTACCTTTTGGGTTTACTTGAAAAACCGGTTGGGTCATGAAGTCACCCTGGACCAGGGAACCACCCTGATGATCTCTAGTGTGTCCGATTAATTTCGTTACTAATCGACCTTGTCGTCTTCCCGTTTTTCTCCGAAGACACGTGTTCAGACCGTCCGATCGGGAGGTCGGACATCATCCTGGTCTTCTCCTCCTGTCGTTTGTCTAGGTGTCGCTACTGTCGGTCGATCCCTGTGGGGCTTCCTTTAGAGAAATCACCGAGGTAATATCACGAGGAGTACAAGATAATGTGAGTGTGCAAGTTGACAGGCAGTGGGGATGATCTGACACCCAAGGAAGTCCCGTCTGACGAATGAAGAAAGACGGGGTTACGGGTACTCTTCACACCCGAGATAAGGATCGACAGCCACCCCCACCTTTCTCGAAGGAACCACCGAGTCTGTCCTTTCTTAGGTGGACATTACGTCCTCTGAGCTCAAGGTAAGGACCCGGTCCTTCTAGGGGACCTCCTCCCGTACCACTGGGTGAGGTCATAAGAACGAACCTCTTAGGGGTACCTGTCTCCTCGGACCGCCCGGTGTCAGGTACCCCAGTGTGTCTCAACCTGTTTTGACCTCTTTGAATCGTACGTGCGTACGCTTACTTGGAATCTTCGAAGTTGGTTAAAGCGTCGGGATGGGTTCATATGTAAGAGGTGGCAGCCTTCGGCACAAGGAGGGACTATCTACTCGACCACATAAAGTAACCGTTGTCCGGAGGTTGTCGGACTAAGGTGGACTCCGTCCAATAAGACTTCTTGTCCTACTTACCCCGTAGTCGCTCCGTGAGGAAGGGGTACTAAAGACGGGTTTTATGGTTATATCTGGTTGACAGATTAAAAGATACTAGGTGTGGTGTTGACCCCTTGTAAGGTGGCGGGTAGACAGTGAAAAAAAGACAGTCTAAAGAACGTTCCGTTTCCTTTGACTAACACAAAAATTGTATATTTAATTTGACTATGGCCATTATTTTTGTGGACTGACTCCACACGTCGAAGTATTGCCGTCGGACAAACCCTATTGACACAGACGTTCTCTGCCTCACCGGTAGTAGGTACTCCGTACCGTCCGTCGGACCCCGACTAGAGTTACTGGAAACCTCACAGATGGCGAGAGAGACAGGATGGTAGACGAAGGAGGTCTCATACCTACAGTACCCTTGTGGTTTGGAACAGCTCCCGGGTCAGAGACAGGTCGTCACTTCATGTCACCCCTCTCGTGGACGGAACCCCGGTCCGTATCGACCCATGTATAGGGGTTACAGTTTCTTTTTATGTGTGCTTTCGACGTGTAAAATTCAAAGTGAAGCCCAGAATGACTCTAGACATCTGCCTACCGAGACTCGTTGACGAGACTTCTTCATCCGCTACCTCGGTACCATATGTACTTAAAAACCGATCTTTTATGTACGTCAGTTCGTACACACACACACACACACACACACACGTACACACGCACGTACGCACGCACGCACGCACAGTCAGTGAGTCAACACAGGTTGAGAGACACTGGGGTACCTGACGTCGGACGGTCCGAGGAGCCAGATACCTTAAGAGGTCTGTTCTTATGACCTCACCCAACGGTAAAGGAAGAGATCGTCAGTTCGTATGTAGACCCATTTTCTAATAACGATTCGTATTTCTTGTTGATAGAGTCCAATTGCTAAAATCACGAAAAGGTACATACCCTTCTACGTTCTTAGACCCTGGTGACTGTAAGAAGGGTTCTATACATAGATTGATTAGATCCCCCGGTAGATAGGTTTCGTGTCTTACGGAGTAAGACTTAAGGAGAGTCCCATTTCACATCCACCCGCTGACGTCACGCACCGTTGATTTGGGAACATCTTGATCCACCACTCACTGTGAAAAATAAATAAAAACAACAACGAGTGTCGTTGTTTTATCATTCTACGTAAATCTGTTCAGTGACGAGAACAGATTCGGAACTGAAGAAGTTATACATTGAGTTCAAAACGTCATGGATGGAAACTTCTTAACATACCCTAATCTTTATTCCACATGTTTCGGACACCGAACGATAACCGGTAGGCATTCACCATCGTACCATCCGACATTCTTCAGTACACGTAGTTGAAGGTGAATTTTTGATGTAGACATAGTAACAACAACGACAATAAAAATTAGTAAAATCATATAGTAAAATCATCATTTCTCTGAGAAGGTCTTATTCTAATCGTCCTGATCTTACATTCCCATTATCGGTGAACTACCGTATTTGATTTCTTAGTAGTGAGTTTATAATAAGTTCGTCGGAAAGAGGATACAATCGATCCAAGGAAAGAAGTAAGGTTAACGGAATAGATCTTTACCTTTATACCGTTCACCCTTAGAATTGTCATCTTGGTCTGGAGTGGATCTCCTCTTGGAACGATTTTCGGACTTTCTAGTCAGTTTTAAGTTGTCTCGGGTTCGTTGGTTCGAGAGGACGGCGAGGGAGTTGTTGGTGACTGAGGTCCGGAGACGGCGGTCACTGAGTCGTGAGGGGACTGGGTGAGGAAGACTAGGGGAATAACATTGACTGTGGTACAACGGGAGGACGAAAAGAGTTCCAAAGACGAGTGTGTCTCGAAGATGAACAAGTGCCGAGACCGTCGAGTACGGAGGTTGGTAAAGTACTTCGGACAAATATGTGGAGTACCACGGGAGAACCACAAGAGGGGAGGTGTCTGTTGACGACCAATATGTAGAGTACAAGTGCGAGGGGTCACCTCTCGTTGAAATGTCAAGTCAAGTAGTGACAGTTTCTATTAGTGGTAGTGGGTTCACTCCTTATCGAACATAGTCCGACGGAGTTTAGTCTATGGATGGTCGAATCACCTGTCTCCTTTCATAGACTTAACTCCGACCGTCCTGGAGACTTAGTTTAAGATACATACGTATCCTTGGGGATCCCGACGAAGGTAGGTGTCGTCCGACACCTGAACCGTCCGTCAGTCGTGTTGTCTAAAGAGAGGTCTTGTAGAGAAAGGAGTCCGTAAAAATAAAGTCTATCTCCCGAACAATGTACTTTGTTTCTTAACTAATGACGTGGTCTCTACGATGATTAATATGGCCTACCGAGCAAAGTCTTTAAAGTCTCATTAGTCTTGTTGTTTTGTCGTAAGGATTTGGGACAGGAAACCTTGTCCCTCGAAAACTTAGTATCTTCTAAAACATAAACAAACGTTTACGTTGGTTCAATTATGTTTTAGGTAAAAGTCTCCACCCTATCTTCCGACGATTGTAATAGTTCTATTGACCCTTTACAAGTTTTGCGACACAGTGTCGTGGTCCTACACTATGGGCTGAATGAGACTAAGAGGTAGGATTTGACCGTCGAGGAGGGAAATCATTCATCAATGCCTAGTCTCTGGTTGTTTTTTCGTTGACGAACGACAAAGTTATGGATACCTACTACTCCCTGTCAGAGTTTTATCGAAACACTTACGGTCCACCACTCGGAACGTGTTTGACCATTTTGTTACCGTAAAGTACGGACTTCAAGTGTGGAGACACTACAAGGTGACGGAATAAAGAACCGTTGTGTGCGAATTGAGTAAGGGGACGTCGTGTTTTCTGAGTGTTAAGTCGTTTCGGTTGAGAGTAACGAGCATTAGACCTACTTAAACAAAACAAGACAGTTCTTTCTCCACACTCCCTCCCTTCTTCAACCGATTTGACCCTCGAAGAAAAATAACTACAAACCCTCGTAGTGCAATGTGAAATACCATCAAAGTCCGTTAAACGTACTGAATAATTTACTTCTTTTCGTTTCATTGTAACAAAATTCTTACTAGTGTTCCAGTCTCCTGAGTTCTCTCTATATATCGTCGTCCTTGTTAGAGCGGACACTTTACGACGACTCCCGGTAATGGGTCTACAGTGAGAACGTTTTCTTAATCAGGTTGATAAAGTACAGAATGTGACCGACCTGTCTGGTATAGACTCGTCGGGGTCATACCGCGAAAACATTATGTCTTCAACAACTTATGTGTCGTACTTCTCCGAATCATTCATGGAAGTACCATAGGGTCCGTTGTGTTAGTAAAACGAATCTTCTTGTTTAACTTTACTAGATAAATTCCCCGACAGTGAGGTCAATCTTCTTCCCTTTGGAAGAGATAACAGAGTCATGGATCATGTCTCATCTATTAGTTACTTTAGAACAACTTAATGTACCCCATCCCAAGTGGGTCAAGTCTGTGGACAATCCTCCCCAATGGTTATTATAAAACTTTGTCTTCCCAATTGATTCGTACTGAATGACACCACTCATATATCAAAGAGTATTTTCGTAGTCAAGTCAAGTCAAGTCAAGTCAAGTCGAGTCAGCACAGACTGAGAAACGCTGGGGTACTTAGCGTCGTGCGGTCCGGAGGGACAGGTAGTGGTTGAGGGTCTCAAGTGAGTCTGAGTGCAGGTAACTCAGGCACTACGGTAGGTCGGTAGAGTAGGAACCAGCAGGGGAAGAGGAGGACGGGGGTTAGGGAGGGTCGTACTCAGAAAAGGTTATTCAGTTGAGAAGCGTACTCCACCGGTTTCATGACCTCAAAGTCGAAATCGTAGCAAGGAAGGTTTCTTTAGGGTCCCGACTAGAGGAAGTCTTACCTGACCAACCTATATATATGCTAAAATGTATAGTGTGCCCGTACGATTCACCGAAGTCGGTACAGACTGAGAAACACTGGGAAACCTGAAGACGGGTGGTCCGAGGAGATAGGTACCCTAAGAGGTCCGTTCTTATGACCTCACCCAACGGTACGGGAGGAGGTTCCCTAGAAGGGCCAGATCCTTAGTTTTGTTTATGTCCACCCAAGAAATGGTGATCACGGTGGACCCCCCCCGGCAATACATAGTGTATACATGTATATATGGTGTATACATAAATATACATAAATATATATGTATACCAAGAGGACCACCGAGTCACCATTTCTTAGACGGACGATTACGTCCTCTGTGTCCAAGCTAGGGATCCAGTCCTTTTTAGGGGTCTCTTCATTTATAGTTGGGTGTAGTCATAAGAACAGACCCTTTAGGGTACCTGTCTCCTCGGACTACCCGATGTCAGGTACCCCAGTGTTTCTCAGTCTGCACTAAATCCCTGATGTGTTGTTATCGTGTCTGTATCTAGTGTCTGATATTTCACCCAAGAGGATAGTGGTCTTACTGACTCAGATAAACTCCCAGTCAGGTTTGACAGAGAGACGAGTGAATAACAACTAAAGGAATAATATCTGACAAGATATGAACTTAACGGGGGTGTGACCGAACTTTAGAGGCAGAAGTCGTAAGGATTCCTGACAAGGTGATTCCACTGTGAAAAGTTGGATTGAAGAATCCGAGTTCCTCGATTCTTCGACCCAGAAATTGGTTCAGGAGGACTTTCATATAGTACGTTCTACGGTCCGACCTACTGAGTCTTCGACCTTAGTTCTGACGATCCTCTTTATAGTTGTTGGAGTCTATACGTCTATTATGGTGAGATTACCGTCTTTCGTTTCTCTTTGATTTGTCGGAGACTTACTTCCACCTTCTCCTGTCACTTATTGGACCAAACTTATTGAACTGTAAGTTTTTTCCTTCTAGTACTGTAGACTAGGGTAGTGGAGTACTGTTTGTCTACCCCCTTTTCCATGTCTAAAATAAAGGAACCCGAGATTTCAGTGAAACCTGTCACTGATGTCGGTGCTTTAATTTTCTACGAACGAGGAACTTTTTCGTATAATTTTTCGTCTCTGTAGCCCCGAAGGGACCACCGGGTCACCATTTCTTAACCGGACAGTTACGTCCTCTGTGTCCAAGCTAGGGACCCAATCCTTCTAGGGTGCACGACGCCTCGTTGATTCGGACACACGGTGGTGATGACTCGGAATCGAGGTCCCGGGCTCTCGGCGTCGACGACTTCGGGTGACGAGGGGTTCTCTCGTCGGTGGTGAACGGTGTTCGTCTCTTTTCGGACGGGTCGTTGTTTCTGGGTCGTCGGTTTTCGAATTTTTCATTTTAATATTTATAAGAAAAATGTTCTTCTCTATAGTGAAACGACTGTTTTCAGGTCCCTCAGTTTCGATACCAAAAAGGTCAACAGTCCATACCTACACTCTCGAATTGGTGTTTCTTCCGACTCGTGGTTTCTTGACTACAAAAAGTTAACAACGACTTCTTCTGAGAACTTTCAGGAGACTCGTCGTTCCTCTAGTTTGGTTAGTGAGGATTTCCTTTAGTTGGGACTCATAAGTAACCTTCCTGACTACGACTTCGACTTCGAGGTTATAAAACCGGTGGACTACGCTTCTTGACTGAGTAACCTTTTCTGGAACTACGACCCTTTGTAACTTCCGTCCTCTTCCCTTGTTCTCTCCTACTCTACCAACCTACCGTAGTAACTGAGTCACTTGTACTCAAACTCGTTTGAGGTCCTCTGTCACTTCCTGTCTCTTCGGACCACACGAGTTCAGATACCCCAGTTTTTCTCAACCTGCACTGAATCGTTGACTTGTTCAGGTGAGATGATCCAACACATTTCTCAATCTTTCTTGTCCCGGAACCTTTTATGTATCATTTCCTGAAGACAAGGATCAATGAATTAAAGAAATGTAAAGATAAAGAAGAAGAGATTTTATTCGTGTTATTATCATCGATAGATCATGTCCATAGCATCTCTAATTTAATCTACTATGCATTTCATGACTTACCCCGAAAGGGTACCGAGTCACCATTTTCTTAGACGGACGTTACGTCTTCTACACCGTCCTCGGTGTCCGAACTAGGGATCCAGACATTCTAGAGGACCTCTTCCCTTACGGTTGGGTGTGGTCATAAGAACGGATCCTTTAGGGTACCTGTTTCCTCGGACCACGTGATGTCAGGTGTCCGGAGTTTTTTCAGTCTGTGTTGAACCGGTGATTTTGTTTTTGTTTCGTGACTTATCTCAAATTTCGTGTATCATTTGGTAAATTTTTTCTTTCACTTTGCCTTTCAGCGAGTCAGTACAGGTCGAGAAGCGTTGGGGTACGTGATATGGCAGGTACCTTAAGAGGTCCGGTCTTATGACCTCACCCATCGGAACGCGAAGAGGTCCCCTAGAAGGGCTGGGTTCCTGACTTGGGTCCAGAGGGCGTAACGTTCACCTAAGAAATGATCAAGTCGGTGTTCCCTTCGGGGTTTATAAATTTTCGTCATCCATAGAAATTAGTGGTAAAAAAGTGTACTAAAAGAAGAGACTTGTAAGTCTCAATATGTAGTACCACGATTTAGGGAAAGACAAGAAGACTCTCCCACTCCACTCGTTGTATCGATGTAAAAGTAATCGTTCTTTAATTTTTGTCTCGGAGAAGGTCCGTCTCTGGTGGACCATAAGGAAGAGATTATAATATTTTGTGTCAAGGGTAGGGATTAACACGTTGACGAAGTTTGAGGTACACCATCCCCAATACGAATCTCCAGAGTCGTTTGTCCTAATTATTAACAAGTATACTAGGACATTGAACATCTATTCCTTTCCAGAACTTGAGACTTGCAATTCCTGTCACTCGGACTAAGAGAAACAACAAATCAGGATTTGACATACTGTCTCCTACTCTACCAACCTACCGTAGTGGTTGAGTTACCTGTACCCAAACCCATCCGAGACCGTCAACCACTACCTGTCCCTCCGGACCGTGCGACGTCAAGTACCCCAATATTTCTCAGTCTGTGTTGACTCGCTGACTTGACTTGACTTAAAAAAGGGTGGAGTACCTGACGTCTGGAGGTCCGAGGAGACAGGCACTCTAAGAGGTCCGTTCTTACGACCTCACCCAACGGTAAAGGAAGAGGTCCCCTAGAAGGACTGGGTTCCTAGTTTGGGTACAGAGGACACAATGTCCGCCCATGACATGGTGACTCGGTGGGCCCTTCGGGGACTAAGAGAAACTCAGTCAGATTTAGTATTTAGAGTTCCTGTCTATAGGAATCCGTAAAGGAAACCGTCTATAATTTCCTCACGGGTAAGATACATTTTGTGACATGACCCAGGAAGAGACTACGGGGTCCAACCCAGTGGACAGGGAGAGTACAGGGTGTCTTTGGTCCTATGCCGACGTGTCAGGATAGTGTCTACGACGTAGTCTTGACGGACGGATGAACAGACTGGGAGGAAGACATTGTGGTCGAGAAAAGTAGCTAGAGATGAAGTAGTTGAGAGTTCAACTTGAGAGTTCAATTGTGGAGGTGTCGGACGACTGTCTCCTGGTTCCGGTGAATCCCGACAACCGTAACACAAGTGTGTTAAAAACGAGGGTGGTAGATCCGACACTTAAACGGTTCTCGGTCCCTACGAACAAGGGTTTAGAAAGAGACGAATAATATCAACTATAACATTATGCATTAAATTAATCGGCTGTATTCGGGAAATTTATACCCACGTTTTTCACTCGACAATATGGTTATTATGATTTGTCTTACAAACCTTTGCCGAGTTACTTCCACTCAGTAGAAACTTTACGATAATCCAATCGATACTCTCTTTTCCGAGAATTTTTTACTCCTCCTTTTTTTACATGTTTAAAAAAATTTCTGACGAGTAGACCGAACGAACCGTTCATATATTTAAAATAGAGGTGAAATTTGTTTGTCTTAGACCCCCTTTCCTCCCCAACCTACTTAACCCTCTAACCCTAACTACATATGTGACGGTGCCCATTTTCACCCTTTGTCGACATATCAAAGGGCGACTCCTCGCTCGAGTGGAACTCCGAGACACCAACTAGATCTACCCGACCCCCGCCCCCTCACCAATCCCTGTATACACACATATATCGACTAAATGAAACAACATGCAGTGACATTTCGTTGATATGGGGTTAAATTTTTTTCTTTTCTTTAGCTTAGACCTTTAACATTCGTTACGTTACACCCACCCTAAACACGTGTATTGTACTGTTCCTGGAGGATAGTCACCTGAGTTTGTTTTTTCACTGGGATGTAATTTTCTAACCACTAATTTATACGGGAACTGACGACATTCAATTTCATTTTACAAAATCAATACATACGTAATAAAATTACCATGAAATTCGGTAACAAAGTTAATTGGCTTGTTATTGAAGACACTTAGAGTACCAGAGTATAATGGAACCAATATGTCATATAGGGTTCGGATTGTATCCTTGATTTGGTACCTCCCGTCCCCCTTCGTTCGTTCACTCTCTCTCTCTCTCTCTCTCTCTCTCTCTTCTCTCTCTCTCTTCTCCTTCCCTGTCTCCTT
Organism: Capra ibex; assembly: GCA_006410555.1. Classification (NCBI taxonomy): domain Eukaryota; kingdom Metazoa; phylum Chordata; class Mammalia; order Artiodactyla; family Bovidae; genus Capra; species Capra ibex. The sequence continues at coordinate 11,732,082 of SJYO01038983.1, read as the reverse complement.
CCTTTCCCTCCTTCCCTTCCTCTATTTCTTTCCTCACCGAAACTCACTAAATTCACTCTTTGACCGAAAGTCCGACAGTTCTTCTTCGTTGTGGAACGTTCGAGTAGTGTTACACTTTCCCGAATCAAACGGGGGATGAGAAGGACGGTGGGGGGTGTATTTTTTTCAATTTAGTTTTAGTGACGTCTACCACTGACGTCGGTACTTTAATTTTCTGTGAACGATGAACCTACCTTTCAATACTAGTTGGATCTGACGTATAATTTTTCGTCTCTGTAATGAAACTGTTGTTTCCAGGCAGATCAGTTCCGATACCAAAAGGGTCATCAGTACATACCTACACTCTCAAACTGATATTCCTTTCGAATCACGGCTTCTTAACTACGAAAACTTGACACCACAACCTCCTCTAAGAACTCTCAGGGAACCTGACGTTCCTGTAGGTTGGTCAGGTAGGATTTCCTTTAGTCAGGACTTACAAGTAACCTTCCTGACTACAACTTCGACTTTGAGGTTATGAAACCGGTGGACTACGACTCTCGACTGAGTAAACTTTTCTGGGACTACTACCCTTTCTAATTTCCGCTCTCCTCTTCCCCTGTTGTCTCCTACTCTACCAACCTACCGTAGTGGCTGAGTTACCTGTACTCAAACCCATTTGAGGCCCTCAACCACTACCTGTCTCTCCGGACCACACGACGCCAGGTACCCCAGCGTTTCTCAGTCTGTACTGACTCGTTGATTTGATTTGACTTTGGTTTGAGTTCTTTAGACTTTTCTAAGAGAGACTGATGACGAAGAGGGCGTAAATGACAAATACTAGAAGAAGGTTTGAGAACGGCTACTCGGACGACACATTCGTCTCCTCCTCTACAATGTGTAGAGGGGTCTGTGCTCTTCAACTCCCGTCTCACATGTTGATCGTATCCTCCTATATTCGGACTGGACTGTTGTGGGTCGAGGTCTACACAGATCCAATCTTTCAAGGAGGAATACGTCTTAACAACCCTACTGAGGAGTCTCTCTTGTCCTTTGATACCCTTTTTTGGGGACGAATTCGGAATGGCGTGAGGTTCGGGACATGGTCAGGAAACGAATGACTTAGGATGTCGCTAGGACACTCCCTCCGTGACAATGAGATGAAGTGTCTTCCCTTTTTCCTGGGCGACTTCAGTTCGGTAAACGAGTCCTACCGTGTCGACCACTTTCCTTCATTTACGGACGTGGAAGGGACTAGGGCGGAACGACGGACCGGAGTGGGGACGATACGAACCCGGTCGTCCTTGACCAAACGTAATTCACGACACGGGTGTTCTTTCAGATCTCCAAATCAAAGCAGATCAGCACTGAGTCTCGTCTTTAGATTCCTTTCTTTAACATTTCATGTGGGTCCCAGAGATAGGAGTAACGTTACGTTCGTCGTAGTGGCAGACCGTGAGGTTTAAGGCGCTCCGTACTTCCTCGTGAGCTCATGTACCTCCCGGGAATATGTGTAAACCCATTAATGCCGACCCAGAGAAGATTGGTAAGTAACTGGTTTCGTTGAGGAGAGCGTCTTCGAAGACGAGTGTGTAAAAACAAAACAAAAATTTAGATGACTTTTGGTAAAGGACCCTATTCTCAAGGTGGACCTCCTACTATCTTTTAGACCTGGTGGAAGATGTTTTGATGTGTCCTCTATTCGATATGTTTCCGACTTACGTCTTGTTTACGAGTTCTTTGACACGATTCATACTTGAAATACGGTACTTTTATGACTTGGCAGTTATTATTGAGAAACTCTCTCTATCCTGATAATAAGGGTAAAACAACTATTCCATTCCTTGCAAAGTGTGTGTCGGTAAGTAAAAAGACTTAAGTGAGACGATGATTTGTGACTTCCCCCTTAACTTTGAGTTCTCGGGTACTTATTTACAACCTGAAAATTCCCTGTAATATATGACGTATAGGTTCGTTAGCTTTGTGATTTTCTGACTGAGTGCCCGAGTCTTCAGTTTTACAATAGGAAAGGGAGATCGGGGTCAGGGTTCTTTGAGGCGTCGGACCTACAAAGGAAGTGGGGAAAGCACGTGGATACGAGAGGGTATTAGGGTCTGGTTGGGTATCTCTTCCTTTACCGTTGGGTGAGGTCACAAGAACGGACCTCTTAGGGTCCCTGCCCCCTCGGACCACCCGACGGCAGAGACCCCAGTGTCTCAGCCTGTGCTGACTTCGCTGAATCGTCGTCATCGTCGTACGAGAGGGATCTTTGATGATTTAAGGACAGTGTTCGGTAGACTGAATTCGGGTAAGGGTGAGTTCACATTTATTTCGAATTAGTTATTCCGAATTCGAAATTAGTAAGTAAGTAAATTTAACTAATAAATTCGAATTGTTTAGTTTGAATTCGTTTTTAAGTAATAAAGAAATGGATCCGTTAATTAATAAGTGAGGATTAAATTCTATTTGTTCCGAAGTATATAGTCGGGAACTATCTTCCCGGGGCGTCCAGACCCGACCGGGACCCAAGGGGAGGAGACAGACACCAGATGAGAGGAGGAAAGGAGATCTGGTGGTGGTGGGTAGGGGAGGGAGTCCCCAGAAGAGGGGGTTTGGGTCGCGGTTCCAGCCTGTGGTACGGGGATCGTTCGGGTTGTAAACGTTGAAAACTCTCTTTAAGTGTATGGGAAACACTAAATTCTTAAAGGAATACTCTACTTATCCTATTTATTCGTCTTCTATAATATTGTTCCATTACACGGTCAAAAATAAGAGATTCTATCGGTGTTATAGAGGGTCGGGTGTCTGAGAATTATTTTACACTGGTCCCGTGAGAGAGGTGATTCGTCGTTTCAGAACACAGATGAAGAAACTTATACTCATCTAGAAACACTGACGGACTGTTTTTTCTTACCATCTCTACTACGACACACTGAAGGTTAATTTTCTTTGCGGTATTCAAAAGAAGAACGAATCCTGTTAACGAAAGTCTTGAGTCTGTGGTACGACCGGTATTAGGGTCTGGTTGGGTACCCCTTACTGGTATGGCTTTTTCGGTGTGCATCCATAAGACCAGTTGTCCAGTCGGGCTGTCGAAAAGACAGGAGATGTAAGAGTGACAGGTAATTGATGACATAGTCGACTGTCACATAATAACGGAAGAAAAGAGGGTCGTCCTGACTTGACTAACTTTTATAAGTCTAAATCTGGGATCAAGTTGCATATATCATCATAACAACTTTACGAAATAAATAAGTTATTGATTCACTTTATCATTAAGAAGTAACAACCAGTTTCTTCCGATGGGTTGTTTCCGTTGTAGACTCGATCTATGCCTTTCTAGCCAAAGTGGCCTTATAAGATTCCTCCCTTAAGACACACTCATTTTCGTCCCTGTCGTTTCACTACCTGTGTATCCTCCCTGTCTTTCCACACACTTCATCCTTCCGTCTAGTATACCCTTCTTTATCACTCTCTCGCACCCATTCCATCTCACACTACTCAGTCCGTTACTATATTTAGTCAGAGACCTTATAGTGGAAGTAACCCACCGGTAACCCTCTGTGACTTTTTAAGATTCTTTCCCTTATAACCATACAAAAGGGATTCGGTACGAAGGTTTCAAATTTAGTGAACAAATGATGTATTCGTAACTAGATTAACTAGTACAGAATGTATTTACAAATCTGTGCGACAAAGGTATGAATTATCAGTCATTACAATCCTACGGATCAGTTTTAGTATAAGGACTCAACTTATTCACGATTAGGAAGGGAAAGAGACTCTTGGACCTCCACACAAATCTCTATTGACCGTGGAATTCTGTTCCACAAGTACAGGGTCATGTTGCCTCGAGGTCTGCCTTAGTGGTCGATCCAGAGGGACATAGAGGGGCTCGTTTTCATTACACTACTTAGTAAAGGGTCTTTCTTCGTCTTCATAATCGAGGTCGGTCTGGAGTCTGTCACGAAACGTTTCTGAGGAAGTATTTATCGGACGTCAAACGTCAAGTGCAAACTGTTCACGTCCGACCTTAGTAGAAGGGAATAAAGACCGAGATTTCCTTTTGGCACTGAGTATTATACTGAAGATTTACTATACGGTCCTAATAGTGATTTTTACCTACGAAGAACATCTAGTTAAGTACACATAAGGTTGTACATCTCATTTCGATGAGATTCGTCGGTAAACTATACGTGAAGAAGTAAATTGAGAAAGAATACTCTTTACCCAGTCAATGTTGTGGTCAAAATCTCTACTACTTCGGATTCAAGTTCCGGTCATTTGTTAATCCGGTTTCAATGTATCAGTCATTTTTGATCAAAGTTTGTGATCGACCGATACAATAAAGGAGGGGGTAATTAGTTAAGACAGAGTTACACAGTCCTTAGTCTGAGTATAACCCTCATGTTTCCGTTTATTCTGTAGTAGGAAGGATAGTTCCTGGAACGTTTGATGCCTCCTCTGTTGTCCATTCGTCCCTTCGTTATTGATTCTCGGTTTACCTTTATAGTTATTTGTAAAATGTTTTACTCATTAATGAAGATGAGTGTTTTCTAGGTCCTTCCGGAATTTTCCTCTTTTTAAGTTGTACCTAAAAGTACTCACTCGTCCTAAAACTAACTACCCCTTGATCTCTTCTAGTGATTCATTATTGGTACGGACCTCAAAACTTGACCTTGACTCGACAGTTTGTCTGGACTCAGGTTTCTTTAGAGTCGTAATTAAGATCTGTAACCTCAACAGTCTATTTATAGGTTTCTTTGCAAATAACACGTCTTTGACATTTTGTTATAAAACATTCATTTTGATTCTTTTTGTTATCGTACATTACCATTTAAATTTTAGTTCGTTTTAATCGTTTGGGTTACGTAGTTAAGTCTTTCTCCCAATCTTTTCTTTTTGGGTCGGTCGTACTGATTAAAAGGAAACAAGATCCTTACGTTTTTCAGGGAATTGTATTAGATGGTTTATTGTATCACATTCCCTTTTTGGATTTATATATGTCTTATGAAACTTGACACCACAACCTTTTATGAGAACTCTCAGGGAACCTGTCTCTCCTCTGGTTTGGTCAGTCAGAATATCCTTTAGTCAGGACTTATAAGTAACCTTCCTGACTACGACTTCGACTTCGACGTTATAAAACCGGTGGTCTATGTTTCTTGACTGAATAACCTTTTCTAGGTCTACGACCTTTTCTGACTTCCGTTCTCCTCTTCCCTTACTGTCTCCTACTCTACCTACCTACCGTAGTGCCCGAACGACTTGTACTCAAACTCGTTCGAGACCCTCTACCACTACTTGTCCCTTCGTACCACACGACGTCAGGTATCCCAGTGTTCCTTAGTTATGTGTCTTGTGTTAAAATTAATTATAAGGAAAACTAATTTTGAAAGTCGTTTAATCCTTAATCTAGTCAAGTCAAGTCAACGAGTCAACACAGGTTGAGAAACGCTGGGGTACTTGGTATCGTTCGGTCCGGAGGGACAGGTAGTGGTTAAGGGTCTCAGGTGGGTTTGGGTACAGGTAACTCAGCCACTACGGTAGGTTGGTAGAGTAGGAGACAACAGGGGAAGAGGAGGACGGGAGTTAGAAAGGGTCGTAGTCCCCGAAAAGTTTACTCAGTCGAGAAGTGTAGTCCACAGGTTTCATAACCTCAAAGTCGAAATTGTAGTCAGGATGGTTACTTGTAAGTCCTGACTAGAGGAAATCCTACCTGACCGACCTAGAGGAACATCAGGTTCCCTGAAAGTCCTCAGAAGAAGTTATGGTGTCAAGTTTTCGTAGTTAAGAAACCGTGAGTCGAAAGAACTATCAGTTTGAGAGTGTAGGTATGTACTGATGACCTTTTTGGTATCGGAACTGATCTGCCTGGAAACAACTGTTTCATTAAAGAGACAAAAACTTATACGATAGATCGACCAGTGTTGAAAGGAATATTTCAACCAAAAGAGGTTTTAATGGTTTAAAATTATTTTAGTGTTGTTCAAAAGTACACTGAAATGGTCGATTAAAATTTTATGACCCAACTGGTTTTTCAAGTAAACCCAAAAAGACATTCTGCACTGTCTTTTTGACCTTGTTTATAAAACCGGTTGGGTTATATAGACCTTCTTGTTTTCGATTCTTTGTAATAGGATCATACGATATACTTTTGTCTCAACGTAATAATGACTAGTCATCCCTTTTACATCCGTTTTGAGAGAATGTTGTTTTGGGTACTTGATGTTTTAGAATGTGTTGTCATAATTATTTAAACTAATGTAGTATAAATTATGTAGAATGAGTTTCCTTCGATATTTCCTTTAAACTTTTATTTGATACTTGACCGTATTTTATAAACAAGATTTTTTAATAGGTCTTATAATCCAACTTGTTATATTATGGCAGTAAAAATCTCCACTTCTTTACCAGTGTATAATCGTTAGGTAGACCAATTTAGATTGTATTTCTTAAAGAGACTCAGTAAGTTTCTTCGATTCGGTCTTCACTGTTGTCTTAGTACCGAAGTATTCCGCGGGGAGTGAAAGACAGGTGAGTGGGAGGGTTGTTGTTCATGGTCGTAGAAAGATCTTTGTTTTCACAGGTACTTCCTCCATTCCGTAAATCATGGGATGTGGGTCCTTGGGTCTCTTTAGAGTGGATGGACACATAACCCATTATCCGGCTTTCTGGAGTCGTGGTCGACACCTGGGACCTTCCTTGGTCGACTCGGGGAGAGGTGATTTCAGGTCTGGGAGACTGTCGGAACGTACTCTGTTAGTGGGTGGCACCCCGTGTCTCGGAAACACCTTCAGGTCCAAAGGTCTCTTCTTTGTCGTTTTCTCTTTTTGGGTGAGATCCTTCGTCACCTCATCCATTACATTCTCCCTTTTCTTTTAAAGATTGAGGTGTTATCTAGACAAAGAAAGTGAAAGTGGTAACATAAGATAACGAAAACGAAGGTCAATTCTTAAAACGGACATCGGACTTTATATGTTCTATCGAGTCAAGGGTTCCGAGAAATTCTTACATTGTAAGAAGGTAAGTATACTTCTAATTTTCAACATTTTGTCTCATTGTAAACAGAATGACTTCCAAATGCCCTCGTAGGACTCGACTGGATGGACCTGTCGACGTTCTTGTTTCCTAAGACTGTGGTTCTTCAAACGTTGTTGGTTGGAGTGGGACGGGAGAGAAACAGAAATTTTTACGAAACGACTTTGAAAAGCTCAAACCCCACAAACCCCCGAGACCAGAGAACAAGAGGAGTTTACCGGGACGTTTCTTTTGAAAGAGACGAGGTTCGAGACTTTAAAGCCAAACAAACCGGAGTAACATGGAGTCGTGTACTTGGACGATTTAAATCATTGTCATTCTCTTTGTCAGACTGAACTGGATGTAGTGGAGAGGGACTTCAGTCGTGTTGAATCCTGATTCTGTAGAAGGAACCGGGGACTAAAGAGGGGTTCACCCTTTCTCTCGGGAACTCACCTGAGATTTGGGTGACACCTGTGGTCTTAGGTCCCTTCGAGTTCAGAGAATGTACTTTACCGTCAATGTGAACCGGTAGGTGTACTCTCCCAAGACGTAGTCACCAAGGTGGTTGTCATCTAAGTTTAAACTAGTTTCCAACCAACTTAGGGGTTTACTTTATGTTCGACTATGATTTTTGACTAACGTAATTCAGTCCTGAACCCTACTTCCAACACCCCCCTTCGGACCCTTTCATGAGTCCTGAGAGTATTCCGTAATTTTCCTGTGATTCGAATGATTCACATACCTCCTGAGGTAGGTCTACGGATAGGGGTTTTGGGATACTCTCGGTGGACGTTAGGGGGTCGACTAGGTTGGTGTGAGGGTCGGGGGGAGTACGGAGCTGGTGTGTGGGGTTGTGATGTCGCTCATGGACACACGGGAGGACTTCCAGCGTCGTACCGTCTCAAGATCCTTACTGGTCGTCTCTAGTGAACGTCTTTCGTCTGGGAGTAGACACCCATTTGCTGTGGCGTCTCGACTCGACATCACGGTGGATACCTTTTATTCTCCGACAGTCGCGACCGGACAACGTCCTACCTCTCTTCCATAGGTTCGGACTTTGTAAGAGGGCGTTCGAATTTTGTAAGTTCGGACCTCGTCTACATCGGTGTCGTTCAGATTCTTTCGGGGTCTTAGAGATCGTCTCGTCTACCTTCTATAAAGGATGGGACTTCAGTCATTTTTTTTTTTTTTTTTTTTTGACCTTTTCCATTGACGATGAAGTTGAGACTTCTGTCACTAGTTTTCGGTTTCCTGATACTTTGCAGTTCCATTACACTGTTGTTTCCTAGTGTTATTAGTAAGTCATTACCTTGGGTTTCTGTTCCTCTGGTCTTTGAATGAGTTTTCTCTCAAGTTTCATCGACAAAATTCCTTTGAGTTACTCAACGTTCTTTTGTGTGTGTCCGTCAAGTTACTTTAAATCAATACATACACCATGTATATCTGTTACCTCATAATAAGTCGGTACTCTTTCTTCCTTAGGAACGGTAAATGCTCTTTAGATACCTGGAACGATCGTTATACGACACCTTATTCTGTCTTTTTCTGATTACCACATACAATAGTGAACATACACCTTGGGATCTTTGTCTTACCTCACCATCTATGGTGTTCTACCCCCTCATCCCCACCCTTTATTCTATGACTAGTTTCCCATGTTTGAAAGTCGATATTCTACTTTTACAAGACCCTTAGACTTCATACCATACCATTAATATCAGTATCATAGTATACATATATAAATATGAACTTTAAAGGAGTGATCTAGAGTGGTGTTTTTGGACACGTTACGCAACCTCCACAATTGATCCACCATTAGTAAAACTTTATGTATAGTTATGTGACATGTGGAATTTGAATGTGTCACAATACATAGTGAATATAGATTTATTCCAACCTTTTACTTTTTCGATTCGTCTGAATGTCCTTTTACTGATTGTCTGTTTTGGTCGTAAAATGTTCTCATATTCGTTAGTCGGTCAGCTATTGACTTGTCTGTTATTTGAGATCTTAGTCCTTTTACTTTTAATTTGAATCTTAATGTACGTTAGAGTATAGGTAATCTAACCGTCTTTAATATTTTAGACTGTTACGGTTCTTTGCGTCCCACCAGGTTCGGGACGTCTTCCTTATCCTGTTTCTCATAAAAGTAAACCAGGACCAAAATGTAGAACCTTAATCGGTGGTAATAACAGGGAACGGGTGAATTAGGGTAGTGAGAGGTCCTGTTTTCGTTCTCCTCTTCCTTGTGGACCCGTAATGTGACCTCTTGACTTAAGAATATTCTTTTCAATACTGGTTGGATCTATCATATAAGTTTTCGTCTCTGAAATGAAACGGTTGATTCCAGGTAGATCAGTTCCGATACCAAAAAGGACACCAGTACATACCTACACTCTCAACCTGACACCTCTTCCGACTCGTGGCTTCTTAACTACGAAAACTTGACACCACAACCTCTTCTGAGAACTCCCAGGGAACCTGAAGCTCCTCTAGGTTGGTCAGGTAAGACTTTCTCTAGTCGGGACCCCAAAGAAACCTTCCTTACTACGACTTCGACTTTGAGGTCATGAAACCGGTGGAGTACGCTTCTCAACTGAGTAACCTTTTCTGAAACTACGACCCTCCCTAACCCCCGTCCTCCTCTTCCCCTGCTGGCTCCTACTCTATCGACCTACCGTAGTGACTGAACTACCTGTACTTAGACTCACTTGAGGCCCTCAACCACTACCTGTCCCACCGGACCGCACGACACTAAGTACCCCAGCGTCTCAGCTTGTGCTGACTCGTTGACTTGACTTGACTTGAAAGTGTAAAAAAAGTCTCTACTGTGCTTGTTATCTTTATTTTAACAACCTGAGATCTGTCTGTCGGAGATACCATCCCGTCACAGTACATGGTCTTAGTGGACCTCTTTATGTGACTAGTGCACCAACGTAGGAGTCTTAACGACTACGTCCACAACCACTATCCCGGGTTGTTAGACGTAAAGATTGTTCGGGGATCCACTACGACTACGACGCCAGTCAGTACTACTACACAAGACCCCTGGTGTGAGACTCTTGAGACCGTGACCTCTTACTTGAAACTACATAAATATCCGACTCTTCTTCCCTTACTAAGTTACCTTCCTTTCCATCGGAAATAAACCCCGGGTGACACACGGTCCGTTACGCAAAAATTCTTTCAACGAAATTTTCAGTGTCCTCCCGTAGGGACCACCGAGACACCATTTCTTAGACGGACGGTTACGTCCTCTGTAAAATCTATAAAAGAATATGAAAAAGTCAACATATCTCTAGAGACTTGTATATTAATACGACTAAATTCGATATTCGTATGAATTATGTTAAGTAAAGTCAAATACAATTAAAGAACAATCGTTTATGAATACAATAAATACATTTCAGAGCTACCTAACTTTGTCTCCAATAACTCTTCTGTAGGGAGTTACTTTACCTGGGTTATATAAATAGGTCAGGAAGAGTTTTATTTGAGTTGACAATTGAGAATTACAGAGTACAAAGGTACTGGTATTCGTGATACCTTATGTTATTCCTTACTGAAAAAAAAGAAAATGAAAACAAAACGTCGAACTCCCTAGAATCAGGGGGTTGGTCCCTAACTTGGACCCAACCCGTCACCTTCGTAGTTCATAATTGGTGACCTGTCGGTCCTTTAAGGGTCCTCACTGATGAATACGGTCTAAGAAGTCTACGAAGAATTTCTGAGAAGAATTTCATCTTTCGGGAGGAACCCCTAAAAACTTCAACCTTGACGGTCGGTCTCGAGAAATCCCACGGCACCAAAGACTTATCTTAATATGATGTGGAACACATGTATTGATCGTAAAGTCTTCTCCATTCCGTAATTTGTTACGTTAATGATAAATTTGAAATGTAATTGTAGTGAATGTAGAGACGTTGAGATGTTTTTGGACTTTCCTAGTTTATCGAGTGAACTTAAACATCGTGAACCATCGTACTTTTTGTAATGGAGACAATAGAGAAATTTCGTCCTTTTTTCTTTTAGAAGGATACACTTATATTGGGTCTAAATGTTCCTTCGTATTTTGTCGTTTGACGATAAGTTTAACGAGAGTATCAGGTCCATGGCTAAGTTTCTATTAGTCAATTAATGTGACATATATCTACAAGACTAGTTAAGGTCACACAGAAAACCCCCCTCACCCCCCGTGTCAAAGGTATGATTATTCATTACGAGTTGTGTAATCGACCCACAGGGTATTAAGTTGAATTAAGACTGTGATAGGTAAGTCTTTATCGTAGTCTAATGTGTCCGACTCCCGATTCACAGTGTTCTGATGGAGGGTGGGTGGGGGTTGGTTGTGTGTATGTGTGTGTGTGAAACCCATAGTTATCGTTTATGAACACAAAAAACTGGTTGACCGATGTCTAGTCTCCAAGGGTGTTAGAGCTAAATCAACGATCTCGTCGAGTGTCTTGAGTTCTTTAAGTAAACGGACGATCGAATGATCTAGTTGTTAAATATTTTTCAAAATTAAGTATTTGTCGATTTACTTTCTCTACGTATCCTGTTCCATACCTCTTTCCATGTCTCCAAAGTGCGGGAGAGATTCACGGTACAAGGGGTTTAAGGGTGTGTAAGAGATTGGATCTTCAAGAGGTTTGGGACAGGAAACCTTAAAAATACCTCCTAAGTAAAATATTCGGACTAACTAATTTAGTAAGTGGTAGTCTAGTAGTTTTTTTAGATGTTTGTTGTTTACGACCTTTCCCACACCCCTTTTCCCTTGGGATGATTTGACATCCGACCTAACAATTGATCACATCGGTGATACCTCTTGTCACACGTCGAAGGAATTTTCTGATTTTTATCCTGATAGTAAACGACAACTTTAACAACAAGTCAACGATTCAGTACAGGAACACTGGGGTACCTGACATCGTGTGGTCCGAGGAGACAGGAGGTGATAGAGGGAATCAAACGAATTACAGGAAACTTAACCACTACGATAGATTGGTAGAGTAGGGGAAAGAGGAAAACGGAAGTTAGAAAGGGTTGTAGTCCCAGAGAAGGTTACTCAGTCGAGAAGTGTAGTCCACCGGTTTCATAGCCTCGAAGTCGTCGTCAGGAAGGTTATTTATAAGTCCTGACTAAAGGAAATCCTACCTGACTAAACTAGAGGAGCGTCAGTTCCCTGAGAGGTCGTGGTGTGAGACTTTCGTAGTTAAGAAGCCGTGAATCGGAAGTAATGCCAGGTCGAGAGTGTAGGTATGTACTGTTGACCCTTTAGGTATCGAAACTGATCTACCTGGAGAGAACCGGTTCACGACAAAGACGAAAAATTATTATAGTATACTAGATCGTTAAGGTAAGGACCCTCATATAGGTCTCTTTTGTTATTAAGTTTTCTTATGTGTGTGAGGTTACAAATAACGTCGTTGTAAATGTTATTGGTCCTGTACCAATAATTTACAGATAGTTGTCTCCTTACCTATTTTTTCTACACCATGGATATACGTTACATTATAATGGACCGGTATATTTTACTTGATTACGGTAAACGTCGTTGTTTATATTCGTTGACGAATATACATCTTAGAATTTTTCCACGTTTACTTGGATAGATGTTTTATCTTTATCTTAATGTCTCCATCTTTTGTTGAAGAGGAATGGTTCCCATTCACCCCCGTATCCTTTTAACCCTCTAACCCGAACTGTATATGTATGACGATGTATATTTTATCTATTGACCATTCCTGGATGATAACCTCTTCCGTTACCGTGGGGTGAGGTCATGAGAACGGACCTTTTAGGGTACCTACCTCCTCGGACCATCCGACGTCAGGTACCCCAGCGATTCTCAGCCTGTGCTGACTCACTGAAATGAAACTGAAAAGTGAAAGTACGTGACCTCTTCCTTTACCGAGGGGTGAGGTCACAAGAACGGATCTCTTAGGGTCCCTACCCCCCCGGACCACCCGACGGTAGATACCCCAGCATGTCTCAACCTGTGCTTACTTCGTTGAATCGTCGTTCCTGGATGATATCTCGTGTGCCTTGAGATGAGTTATCAGATATTACCAGATGTACCCTGTTCTTAGATTTTGTCTCACCTATACTTATACATATTGGCTAAGTGAAACGACATGCGGACTTTGATTGTGTCGTAACATTTAGTTGATATGAGGTTGTTTTTATACAAAAAATTAATAACCGGTAAATTAGTACCCCAACCAAGAGGATCGTTCTTCGGCAGGTAAGAGTCTACTGACTGTCCGTCGGTTTTTCAGCGAAGTAATTGTATTGTTTTTGTAGAAATAGTGACGTGTGAATTCTTTAAGGTTCCCAAAAACCTAGAGACACGGTCTTTGTCCTCCTTTTGGTTTATAAAGAACAATATTTAATGTCATAGTGTGTGACAGTATTGTACGTTCCTATATTATACGACAGGTGACATTTGATGTGGTAAAATAATCTAAACTCGACTCTCTTCTTAGTGTGTTTATGAGTGGACAAACGACGAAGTCAGCACAGGCTGAGACACACTGGGGTATCTGCCGTTGGGTTTTCCAAGGGGGCAGGGACCCTAAGAGGTTCGTTCTTGTGACCTCACCCAACGGTAAAGGAAGAGGTTACGTCCTTTCACTTTTCACTTTCACTTCAGTGAGTCAACACGGACTGAGAATCGCTGGGGTACCTGACGTCGGATGGTCCGAGGAGGCGGGTACCCTAAAAGGTCCGTTCTCATGACCTCACCCCACGGTAGCGGAAGAGGGAAGTGGATAAATCTGAATTGTTACTAACTATAAGTAGGTTTAAAAAAGAAGACACCGGGTTAGTTCAAACCTTCGATTCAAAACCTATATGAAACGTATATGATGTGGGTACTATCACCGGAAAAGTTTAGAGTCCCTGATTATCACAATAGAGATCCGTATTTCTTCTTATAACTACAAAGTAAACGTATTACGAGTATCGAAACAAGAAAAGACTTTTACTTCCTCCCTAGGACTTTCAATCAGTCGAAGGGAACTTTCAGTTGGTTTTCAAGAATTCTCTCTCGACGAACGGTGGTTTTGGTGTGAGGAAGTTTGTGTATTTAACCAGTGGGGTTGAAGAGATTCTAAGAATACTCGATAAGACTCTTTAAAACCTCAAAGAAAAACGAAAGTAACGTAAGGGACTGTACACATTTAATAAGAAGGTCTCTGTTTAATACATAAAATGAAATTACGACGTAGTATTACGTCATAAAAACTTCCGTAAATTTGGTTATTAATCCTAGGTTTAAATTCGACTTTTACGTTTGAGGGACATTACTATAATTATACTTGAAAGTTGACTTAATAGTTCACTAATTTATCGGAGGTACACATCTGTTCAAGTATATAGAGTCAGTTGTATTGTTAAGTTATTGATTGAGAAGACAAACCGGTGACTGTCTTATATAATTGAAACTCCGTGTACAGTCGGTGTCTTTATAACTATATATCCCCTTTCATCGAGTAACAGTTCCCTTATAAGTATTTTTATTCCTTCCCGACGGTGAATAACTCGTGACGAACTTTCCATGAAACGTTGGGACATTATCTCCATAATTTGGAAATAATGTCCACTATTTTGACTCCAGTACCTTCCAATATTTTAAAAGGGTTCTAGATGTTTGTCTAAAACATTGGTCACACTGGTTTTTCAGATATTTAGAGAAACAGGATGTTGGTACAAAGGGATTAGACCTCGATGTCAACTCTTAGTGGTCACTCACACCCAAAACAGGTCCACCTGTCTGGATGATTAGGAAGGGTTCTTTGACCGTCTATCAGTCTAGTCCGAAATCCTAGGTGGTCTGACAGGGTACGGCCATTATTAAACGGATATGGAAGAGTGTACCAACGATATTGGGTGTCCTCGGAAGACGGTTGATACTTTCTAACCAACAGATTTTGTATCCTATTACTTTTTTTTAAAATTCTTTTAGTTTTTGATTTTGTCCCATTAGTTCTTTTTACAACTGTGTTAGAATTTACCTCACACCCAGATGGATTGAAGTGTTATTGACACTGCGTACGTTTATATTGTAAGTCCACTAGAAAGTCTTGACTCGCAAATTAGTGTCGATTCGTAGTATAGGGAACTCGTCACAAAAGTTTTGTGTGTTGGTTTATTTGTCTTTTATTTTCTTGTCTATTTCACTTTCCGATTCAATAACCAAGTTCAAGTCTTTTAATCCTTCATCTACTAGGTTTTGGTCTAGACAGAATGTTCTGTCCGACCGAATATATCATACGGTCGATTTCAGTTGGTAAAAATACTTACGCCTATATTTTTAGGGTTTATTTTAATACCGTTTCCCTTAAGTCTTAGGTAGTGTTGGTTCATCTTAGATATAGTCCTTAAATTCCTACCAAATTTTTAGTCCTTTAAGTAATTACACTAATTACATAATGGACTTACTTTCTCTATACGGTCACATTCTCTACGACTTCAAAATTATTTTAAATTATGGTAAGTGTTTGGTTGTTGGATTTACAAGTTGTCTTCCTTTTTTCGAATGTTTAATACTAGATAGGTAAGTTATTGATATCCGTTAGTAATTATTGAGGAAAAACCTTCGGTACAATTCGTAAAAGACTCTATCTTTTATAAGAATCTTAAAGATAAAAGATTTTATCTTTTACAAATTCTATAAAAGTAACCTTTAAAAGGAACCTTTTCGGTCACTTACTTTAACATGTATTCTACTGTTAATATGTTCCCCTGTCGGATGGTTTTTTTTTTTTTTACATTTGTGTGTTCGGTTTTACGATTTTTCCTATACTAGTGTACGTTCGTAAGACCCACAAAAAGAAGAAAAGTTCCAAAATCAAGATTTTATATTAAAGTACATTTATTTTTAGTATTGGTATTTTTTTACACAACTTCGGTGAAAGTAGAAAGAAGACTGATGACCATAAATAAAAGAAGGAGTAGGAGTCCCGTTAGACCATATAGTACAAAAGGTTCTTAACTTTTATAAAGTAAGATATGTAACGGACAAAATAGTGAGTAGTCCCTGACGTACGTTATGTCCGTGATAAATACAAATAACCCAAAAATTACCACCAGTGTACCTCTTGTCGTAAAATAGATGACAGTATACATTAGGTAAGGCCTTTATTTTGACGTAAGACTTACATCCTAAACGGTTGAGAGGAAACCTACCATGTTGTTCGAAAAAAGTTAATCAAAACAAAAGCGTAAGGTTTCGAGTTTTGAGAGGACTGGAGTACTAGACATTCTTATGTTTCACTACGTAATAAACAAAAGGGTAAACAGTTGACGGACAGAAAAGAGGACGTCTTTGAATGTAGCGTGAATAAAAATCAAGAAAACTCTTTGGAGATATGAGAAAAGTGTCACCGACATGGTTACCTATAAAGGTGGTGATTTTCATAGACCCACAGTTATAAACAATAACACCAGAAAGACTACTATTGTGTAAGACTGTCCAAACCACTATGGACACAAAAACTAAACATGAAGGGACTACCAATCACTACGATTCGTAGAAAGAAATACGTGTCAAAAAATTCAATATTATTTAATGAAATTTGGACTTCGCGTATCTAATATATCGGTGTGGTGGTAGGGTTTCTTTAGCTAACTGTAGAAACAAGACCGACTGTCCGTTAGGTTTCCGGTGGACGTCAGTTGTCAAACAGTTGATGAAATAAAGTCGGAAGAGGATAGAACGGAATGGATCGATAAGAGGAAAGGAGACTTAAAAAAAAGTAGTAGAGGTATCTGGGTTCTTCGGTCAGGAGTCTCCATCGTAGTATAGAACCTTTCACACCCGCTAAGAGATTGGTCTCTCTGTCCTCTCCAACCGCGAGAATGACCGACACACTGCCACTCCTTCAGCACAGTGGGGAGTGCTGTAGTAGTTCCCCCTGTTCCAGACGAGCATCCGACGAAGTTCGTAACCTCTCCTAGTCGCTGTACTCCGAACGGGTCTCACTCCCGCGTTAAGTGTGTACGGTCTATCGTTCCATAATGAGTGACGTATCGTCCTCCTCTTCATTTCCCTTTCTTCACCTTCCCACACTATCTTTTTAATAAACGGGGAAACAGATTTAAACCCAACATTCGGGAAGAGTCTATGATTGGTTGGTACAGTGAAACCCCGTTTGGTAACAGGAGATCACTACGACTCGTCCGGGACACTCCGAGGGTCGATGTCTACGGGAAAAATAGGGGGAAAGAACTTCCGTTCTCAGGTCGGAGGTACTAGAAGAGACTCAAGGTTTCCCGTCTAAGTTTCAACGATTAATCCCCTCCTCGTCAGTCCTTCTTAACTACAAAAGGTTGACAACACGACTTCTTCTGAGAACTCTCAGGGAACCTGGCGTTCCTCTAGGTTGGTCAGGTAGGACTTCCTCTAGTCAGGACTCAGCAGTAACCTTCCTGACAACGACTTCGAGGTTAAGAAACCGGTGGACTACGTTTCTCGGTCGAATAACCTTTTTTGGGACTAGGACCCTTTCTAACTCTCATCCTCCTCTTCCTCCACTGTCTCCTACTCTACCGACCTACGGTAGTAACTGATTTCCCTGTACTCAAACTCGTCCGAGGTCCTCTATCACTTTCTGTCCTTTCGGACCACACGACGTCAGGTACCCCAGTGTTTGTCGGTCTACTAACTCACTGACTTGTTGTTTCGGTCCTTTGGTGGACAAGTCAAGTCAATGAGTCAGTACAGGCTGAAGACTACTTTGGTGGACCTTCAAGTAACTCTAGTCCTCTGGTGGACCCTGGGACGTGTTAGGGTTAGAGCAGTCGTGGGGCGGGAAAACCTTGGAACTTCTTCTTTCTTCTTACGATCTGACAACGACGGAACTAGGAATAGTGTGTGGGGACGGACTGATATATTGGAGAGGACTAAGGGGTCCCCGAAGGGTCCACCGTGATCCCCATTTCTTGGACGGTCACGTCCCCTATATTCTCCGTGTCAAAGCGCGTGAATTCGTGTCCCCAGACGCTCCTCAATGGGGTGCAGGATCCAGTCCCCGTCGTGGGATTTCACGGTCCGACGCTGCCACGTCCTTGCCGGTTCTCCTCGATGGGGCGCAGACTCCAGTCGCCGTCGGCCCTCCTCTATGGGGTGCAGGCTCCAGTCCCGTCGTCGGTCCTCCTCGTTGGGTTCCTCACCACCGACGCGTCCGTGTCCTCCCGGATCGCCTCGATAGGGTGCAACTTCCAGTCCTTGCCGCCGCCATTCCTCTATGGGGAGCAGGTTCCATTCCTCGTCACCGACCCGAAACGACCTCGTCGGCACTCCTCTATGGGGTGTAGGTTCCATTTTTTTTAGGTTCATTCTACCATCCACAACGTTCTCCCGTAGTCTCCCGTCTGTGTGACTTTGGTATGAGTGTCTTTTGATCAGTTAGATTAGTGTTTCCCGGTGTCGGAACAGATTGAGTTACTTTGGTTCCGTACGGACACCCCGTTGGTTTCTGTCCGTCCAGTACCACCTCTCCAGACTGTCTTATACCAGGTGACCTCTTCCCTTACCGTTTGGTGCAGTCATAAGAACGGAACTCTTGGGGTACTGTCATATTTTTCCGTTTTACTATCCTATGGTTTTCTCCTTGAGGGGTCCAGTAATCCACGGGTTATACGATGACCTCTAGTCACCTCTTTATTGAGGTCTTTCTTACTTCCGTACCTCGGTTTCGTTTTTGTTATGGGTCAACACCTACACTGACCACTATCTTCGTTCCAGGTTACGACATTTCTCGTTATAACGTATCCTTGGACCTGACAGTCCAGGTACTTAGTTCCGTTTAATCTTCACCAGTTTGTTCTCTATCGTTCCCACTTGTAGACGTAAGATCCTTTGTCACTTTATTTTACCTGACCTTACCCACTTAAATTGAGTCTACTGGTAATATAGATGATGACACCCGTCCTTAGGGAGTCTTCTTTACCTCATCGGTAGTACCAGTTGTTTTCTCAGGTTTTACGTCAGGAACCTACGTTAGAGTTTTCGCTGTCTTACTAGAGACAAGCAGAGGTTCCGTTTGGTAAGTTATAGTGTCAATAGGTTCAGATACGGGGTTGGTAATTACGACTTCTTCGACTTCAACTTGCCAAGATACTCCTGGATGCTCTGGAAAATCTTGATTGTGGGTTTTTTCTACAGGAAAAGTAATATCCCCTGACGTTACGTTTTCATCCTTCAGTTCTTTGTGGACCTCATTGTCCGTTTAAACCGGAACCTTATGCCTTACTTCGTCTCGTTTCAGATTCTGTCAAAACGGTTCTTTTACGTGACCAGTATCGTTTGTGGGAGAAGGTTGTTGTGTTCTCTTCTGAGATGTGTACCTGTAGTGGTCTACCAGTTGTGGTTTTAGTCTAACTAATATAAGAAACGTCGGTTTCTACCTCTTCGAGATATGTCAGTTGTTTTTGTTCTGGTCCTCTACTGACACCGAGTCTAGTACTTGAGGAATAACGGTTTAAGTCTAAGTTTAACTTCTTTCGTCCCTTTTGACGATCTGGTAAGTCCATACTGGATTTAGTTTAGGGAATACTAAAATGTCACCTTCACTCTTTATCTAAAGTCCCGGATCTAGACTATCTATCTCACGGACTACTTGATACCTTACTCCAAGCACTGTGACATGTCCTCTGTCCCTAGTTCTGGTAGGGGTACCTTTTCTTTACGTTTTTTCGTTTTACCGACAGACCCCTCCGGAATGTTTATCGACACTTTTCTCCTCTCCACTTTTCGTTTTCTCTTTTCCTTTCTATATTCGTAGACTTACGTCTCAAGTTTTCTTATCGTTCTTCTCTATTCTTTCGGAAGAAGTCGTTAGTTACGTTTCTTTATCTCCTTTTGTTGTCTTACCCTTTCTGATCTCTAGAGAAGTTCTTTTAATCTCTATGGTTCCCTTGTAAAGTACGTTTCTACCCGAGCTATTTCCTGTCTTTACCATACCTGGATTGTCTTCGTCTTCTAT